>OU383780.1:725814-1078314 GCA_910950805.1 Acrocephalus scirpaceus scirpaceus
TGTTCCCCATTTTTCCTGTTTTATTCCTGCTTTATTCCTCCTTTCTTCCTGCTTTTATCCTGCTTTTATCCTGCTTTTTTCATCCTTTCTTCCTGCTTTTTTCCTGCTTTATTTCACTTTATTTCCTGATATTTCTCGGGACCAGCTGACTTTGCCCAGCAGAGTGACAAGAACCACCCAGCTGGGCATTGATCCCACCATTGGAGGTCGAATTGTTGGGCCAAAAAAAAAAATCAATTTAAAAATCGACCTTCCCGACCTGGTACCGAGGTCTGAGCAGCAGGGGAACAAACGGGCGGGGGAATTATTTGGGGAGTGAAATGAGTGGTGAAATTCCCTTTGGGCAGTGGTCTAGCAGCACTCCCAGCCCCTTGGATTTGGGATGAGGATGAATTCCCACTGCCCTGGGTGCAGGAACGATCCCTGCCCCTGCTGGAACAAACACGGAGCAGGAACAGAGGCTCCCTGCTGGATTTTGCCGAATTTTACCTGATTTTGCTCAATTTTGATCTATTTTACATAACACCTGTCAGATCCACTGCAGCTTTGCCTTTTTGCTCCTTCCCGTGTTTCTGCTATTTTTTTTTTTTTGGTTTTTTTTTTTTTTTCAGCTGCGTTGTAGGAAAAAAAATAAAATCACAGATTGTATTTCACCAAGCACACAAACAATTAACTCCTCAGCCCGGGCTGACTTCATGTGCAACTCATTTATTTTGTATCTGCTGCAGAGGCAGCGCTGGAATCAATAATACAAACACAGCCCAGTTTTTAATCTATTGCTGCCAGGAGAGCAAAGCAAACAAAACCTCATCAAAGTTTAATATTTCATTTTTTTTTAAATAATGGATGCGCTCCGGAAAGGCCACGTTGGAATCTTGGTTTTCCAAGAGTTCAGGGAAGATGGTTCTGATCTATAAATCAGAGCAGCTAAACCCAAACAAAAAACAAAACCAGAGCCCTCGTCTTAGTCTTGGTCTTAGTTCAGAACTTCATTTAGCAGAAATTTCCTTGGATTTTTCTTTTTTTCTTTTTGTGTTTTGTTTATTTTTGGGTTTTTTGGGGGGTTTTTTGGGGGGTTTTTGGGGTTTTTTTTTTGTTTTTTTTGTTCCCCCAGAATTGTTGACGTTTTGGACATTGAGATTTTCGTTTCAGGTTTTCAAGGGAAAAAAAAAAAACCAACACCACCTTCTCCTGCTTTCCTGCTGATTTTTCCTGGAAAAGGAAAAATCCATCCATCCCATGCCTTTGGGGTGGTTATAAATCAATCAATCCAGATTTAGGAGCGTTTATCACCAATGACCCTCACCATGTCAATCCTCTGGGACTGATGGAAAAATCCACGATTGAAAGATTCCCCCAGTGGGATTTTCAGGGAGGTTTCAGATGGATCAAAGCCGGGATCAAAAACAAAGGAATTTTTCCTGCCTCCCTGACCGAGTGAGCTCCAGCAGTGGAGATGAACTCAGAGGGAGCTCTCAGACCTTTGGGAGATGATAAAACTCAGGAAAAGCTGTGACACAGATCAAGGTGTTGTTCCAAGGTGGCTGTTCCAGCATTTTATCACCTTTCCTTGGAAATTCTTGTGTTTTCCTTGCTGCCCCTAAATCCTGAAGCTTTTCCCAATCCCTCCCTCCCTGTGAGCACCAGCACAGGGAGATGATCCTGATTTATCCGGGATTTTCACATTCTGGGGGTGATTTCCCTTCCCCTCACAAGTCACATCCTCTGGATCTGTCCCCTCTCCTCTTAATTAATTAATTAATTTGGATTTTGTAGAGCTCCACTTAATAAAGCTGGACCTGGAATTTCCTCTTCCTTTATGAACCCTCTCCCCACTGTGACCAACTGAAGGTTCCCAATCCCCTTTCTCCTGAATATTTAATTTTTATTCAATTTTATTTTCCAGCGATGTTTTGTGCTTATTAATTTTCACTGATTCCTTTTTGGATGCTTTTTCTCTGCTGCTGATAGAACTGAAATTTCATTTTTTGTATCCAAAGGTGTCCTGGTTTTCTGTCTTCCAGTTTTTGTAGTTGTCCTTTTTTAATTTTTATTTAGCTCATTTAGGAAAACAGGGAATGAAAGCACAAAAATCAGGGAATTTTGTCTCTCCTTTCCCTACTCTGTCAGTTTAACAACGTAATTAATTTTTCATGGAGTTTTTCCCTCAAAATATTTTAGGGAATGAGAATGTGGCTGATGTCACAAGAAATACTGTCAAAATCATAAAATAACAAAATATTTTCTGCTTTTCTGACCACAAGACTCACGGCCAGGAGCAAAGGGAGTTAAATCCCTCAAAATCCAAACATTTGGGTTGGAAAAGAACTCCAGGATTGAGTCCAACCTGGGGCTGACCCCACGGTGTCACCCAGCCAGTCATTACTGGGATTTAATCCAGTCATTAAAACCTGAAGATTATAAAGAGGTCAAAGTTTTCTTTTAATACAGAAAAAACCAAAATCACTTCTGAGCAGATAATTTGCATTTCATTTGCATTTCATTTGAGGCCGCGGTTTATGGTGCAGGGCAAGCAAAATGTTGGGGTCCTAAAAGGAATCTGTGAGGGGAAGGACAGGGATGGATGTGGGGATTTTGTGGGTTCAGCCCTGCTGGAGGGAATTCCAGGGCTGGGAGCTGCAGGGACGGGGCTGCTCCTCCACCCTGGAGCCCAAAACCAGGGCAGAGGGAAGGATTGGGATAGGAAAACATGGATGGGATGGATGGGATGGGATGGGATGGGATGGGATGGATGGGATGGGATGGGATGGGATCCATGGGATGGGATGGGATGGGATGGGATGGGATGGGATGGGATGGGATGGGATGGGATGGGATGGGATGGGATGGATGGGATGGGATGGATGGGATGGGATGGGATGGGATCCATGAGATGGGATGGGATCCATGGGATGGGATGGGATCCATGGGATGGGATGGGATCCATGGGATGGGATGGGATGGGATGGGATGGGATAGGATGGGATCCATGGGATGGGATGGGATCCATGGGATGGGATGGGATCCATGGGATGGGATGGGATCCATGGGATGGGATGGGATGGGATCCATGGGATGGGATGGGATGGAATCCATGGGATGGGATGGGATGGAATCCATGGGATGGGATCCGCGGGATGGGATGGGATTCATGGGATGGGATGGGATGGGATCCATGGGATGGGATGGGATCCATGGGATGGGATCCATGGGATGGGATCCATGGGATGGGATCCATGGGATGGGATCCATGGGATGGGATGGGATTCATGGGATGGGATGGGATGGGATTCATGGGATGGGATGGGATGGGATCCATGGGATGGGATGGGATGGGATCCATGGGATGGGATGGGATGGGATCCATGGGATGGGATGGGATGGGATCCATGGGATGGGATGGGATCCATGGGATGGGATGGGAGCAGGATCTGTGCTGGGCATCGTCTGAGGGATCACAGTGGGACTGGGAGAGAGGGAAGAAGGGGCTGGAGCTCTGGGCTGGGGACAGGGTGGGGATCAGGCACAGCCGAGACCTTGGAGCTCCTTTCCATCCTGAATGATTCCAGAATTCCAGACTGCAGAGCTGAGCCTGGATGTTCTCCTTCCCCACGGGGATGGATCGGGAGCTTCGCACTCCCTCAGGAATCCCTGGGGGAATCTCTGTCCCTCCTGTCCCCGTTCAGGGCTCTCGCTCCGCGTGTCCCGCAGCCCTCCGGGGTGGCTGATTAATGAGGGAGGGGATCCAGGGAAGGGAAGGGAAGGGAAGGGAAGGGAAGGGAAGGGAAGGGAAGGGAAGGGAAGGGAAGGGAAGGGAAGGGAAGGGAAGGGAAGGGAAGGGAAGGGAAGGGAAGGGAAGGGAAGGGAAGGGAAGGGAAGGGAAGGGAAGGGAAGGGAAGGGAAGGGAAGGGAAGGGAAGGGAAGGGAAGGGAAGGGAAGGGAAGCACACAGGGGTTCTCTGGCCCCCTTTGTTAATTCCATTTCGGACATTCTGGCTGAGCATTGTTCGGGGATCAGCCCCCTCTCATCAGGTCACTTTTAATTAATCAGGGAATTGGAGATTTCCTGGATTCCGAGGCTGCTTTTAAATCCCCCGCACAGCCCAGGGGTCTGCCTTGCTGTTGTTTGCCTGAAAATAAAACATGCCCGGAGTTGTCTTTGATTTCATTTCTCTCTGTGTCCTGTGTGTTCTGTGAGATTGGCTCCAGCAATTCGGGAATTCAGCCCTGGATACCACGCTGGGATCAGTGGGGCAGTACAGGACAGGGTTGTTTTTCTTTGCCTGTGGAATTTGTGGATGGGAATGTGAATTTTCCAGCGTTGTGATGAATAGAGAGCTGTAGGAAAATGAGGAACAGCCCCAGGATCCCAGAGAAAATAAAATAAAATGAAATAAAATAAAACTATAAAAAAAATATTTTAAAAATATAAAATATATATAATAATTAAATCTATATTTAAAATATTTAAAAAGAAACATAAAATCAAAATATAAAAATAAAATAAAATAAAATAAAATAAAATAAATATAAATAAATAAAGTATAAATAAATAAAAAAAAAGAAAAATAAAAATAAAATAAGATAAAACAAGATAAAATAAAACAAGATAAAATAAAATAAAATAAAATAAAATAAAATAAAATAAAATAAAATAAAATTAAAATAAAATAAAATAAATATAAATAAATAAAAAATGAAAATTAAAATGAAAATAAAAATTAAAATTAAAACAATAAAATAAAATAAAAATATAAATAAATAAAATAAAAATAAAATAAAATAAAATAAAATAAAATAAAATAAAATATTTAATGGGTACCATGATTTATGGGATCATTCTGGGAGTGAACCAAGTACAATCCCAGAGTTACCAGGGGATGTTTCGGAACTTAATTTTAAGGAGGAAAGGATAAATTCCTTAATAAGGACAAGGCTTGGATGGATGGAGCTGATCTCCAAAGAGTTCTTCCGAAATCCAATTTCGTGTTTGGTTTTAGAGGAATTCACTTCTTCATTCCTTGGATTTTCCAGTGCAGTGTGTTTAGGGGGACCCTGTGCAGTTTGTTGTGTCTGGAGCTTTTCACAGGGACAGGGCCAAAGCACCGCCCTGCCAGGAGATTTGGGGAAGGGAAGGGAAAGAGAAGGAGAAGGAGGAGGAGAAGGAGAAGGAGAAGGAGAGAAGAGGAGAGGAGAGGAGAGGAGAGGAGAGGAGAGGAGAGGAGAGGAGAGGAGAGGAGAGGAGAGGAGAGGAGAGGAGAGGAGAGGAGAGGAGAGGAGAGGAGAGGAGAGGAGAGGAGAGGAGAGGAGAGGAGAGGAGAGGAGAGGAGAGGAGAGGAGAGGAGAGGAGAGGAGAGGAGAGGAGAGGAGAGGAGAGGAGAGGAGAGGAGAGGAGAGGAGAGGAGAGGAGAGGAGAAGAGAAGAGAAGAGAAGAGAAGAGAAGAGAAGAGAAGAGAAGAGAAGAGAAGAGAAGAGAAGAGAAGAGAAGAGAAGAGAAGAGAAGAGAAGAGAAGAGAAGAGAAGAGAAGAGAAGAGAAGAGAAGAGAAGAGAAGAGAAGAGAAGAGAAGAGAAGAGAAGAGAAGAGAAGAGAAGAGAAGAAGCACACGGGGGTTCTCTGGCCCCTCAGCCCTGCTGTCCCCAAACTCAGATGGAATTGGGAATCCCTGGGTGATCCAATGGGAATAAAATGCTCAGCAATGTGGGAGAGGCTCAGGAGAAGGAGCTGCTGGGGGGTTTCACCTCTCTGGGATGTTCCCTGTGTGAACCAGGCATCACTTCCCTGCTCCCCTCATTCCAGCCCGGCTCTCATTAAACACAACTCATCTCTCACCTCCGACACCTCCATCCTTTCCTGCCGCTCAGCCCGGCCCGTGAGCAGCGCTGGGCTCGCTGTGCGAGCCTGGAAAAGGCGGGATTGGCGCAGGGAAGCGCTGATCAGTCACTGCGAGCTCTCCTGGCCGCCTGGAATTAATGAGCTTAGCCCGGAGGTGGAGCAGGACGGAGGCAGAAATACTTCTCGGGGTGATCACCGGAATAAATCGCTCACGTCGCTGAGGTTGATGAACTGGCCGGCAGGCAGGAATCGGAGATTAATAACCCCGACTGCCTCACTCACTCCTCGTGCTGCCGGTGGCCTCAGAGGAAAGTTAAAGCTGATTTATTTACTGCACAACCCCGCGCTGCTTGCAAGGACGGCCCCGTCCGCTGCCCCCGATCCATCACTGGGTGCAGCAGCACCTCCAGCTCACTTATCCCAGGGATATTTTGTTGTAGGGAATGTTTTGGGGGTTTATAAATAATAAAGGTTGTGGATCCGGGGTGAGGGATGTCCGGGAATGTCGCTGCTCATTGTGGATGTGTGCTCACCATGAATAACCCAGTTTGTTCAGCTTTTTATTTTCTTGTACAAAAGAATAAATGGATGAGGGTGGCTCAGGGCTTCTGCACACGAGGGGGTGAAGGAAATGGAGATTCCTGGTTCCCAAAAGCCCAACTGCATTCCTTTCCATCCCTGGTGGAATATTTCCTGGCAGCTCCGTGGTGGGAGCACAAAACTCTCCATTTTCGGGTCTGTTTGGGAGGTGTGAGGTGTCCCCGTGTCCCCCGGCAGGTCTGTGGCTGCAGGACACCGGGATGTCCCAAAGCCCTGAGGAAACTTCTCCTTCGGAGGCAGAGATGGGAATTCCCACCCGGAATTCAGCTCTGACCCCGCGTCTGCTCTGAGCTCAGAGCTCCCAGCAGAGTTGGAGAATGGTGGAATCACTGAGCCTGGAAAAGCTCTCCAAAATGGGACACAGGGAATGGTTTCCCACTGCCAGAGGGCAGGGAGGGATGGGAGATTGGGAATTGGGAATTCCTGGCTGGGCTGGAATTGCCAGAGCAGCTGTGGCTGCCCCTGGATCCCTGGCAGTGCCCAAGGCCAGGTTGGACATTGGGCTTGGAGCAGCCTGGGACAGTGGGAGGTGTCCCTGCCCATGGAATTGGTGGAATTGGGATGGGATTTAAAGTCTTTCCCAACTCATTCCACGAACCCTGGAATTGTTCATGAATCCAAGTGAACACTGAGTAACTGGGTTTTATTTTGTTTTCCCCGTGCGCTCATCTGACTCCTCCAGTCTCTCCCAAGGGCTCCATCCCAGCTCACAGAAATGCCAAACCTCGGGAAGAAAACGAGTTTAAATGTTTGCTCTTCACCCTGCCAGCGTATTTTTATTCTGGCCCTTATGGTTCTCCCTTATTTTCCTGCTTGTTGAGAGGAGCCTCATCTCGAGTGAGTATTAATCTGTTTTTAATTGTGCTGTCTAAAATGATTTAACGTCTGCCAGCGACGTCTGAGACATAAAATTTAGACGTTTCAAATGGGATTCACATGAAATGGAAAAGGTTTTACTGTTTCAAAACATCTCAGTCATCCTGGCAGCCTGCCCAGCACTAATGCCTATCTCCAGAAAACAAATGCCAAGAGAACTTGAGTTCTGGCTTTTGCAGGAAATTGGGGTCTCCTCAAGGCAGCCTTGGCATCGTTTTCTCCTCAGTTAATTTTTCCTGTTCTGTTTGGAGGTGCTGAGAGGAGAGAAAACAACCCCAGAGGCACAGAAACCTCCTGGTCCTGGTGGTTCCCAGTGGGGGCAGTGAAGGTGTGACAGCCAGCTGGGAAAATGTTCCAAAGAAATGGGGAATGGGATCGGGAATGGGATTGGGAATGGGATGGGAAAGGAGAGGCTGGGTCACAGAATTCCAGCTCTCTCTCCTGGCAGCCACGCCCAGTTAGTCTCAGCCTAGGCTCAAACCAGTCCAGCTCAGAGCCAGAGCTCAGAGCCGGATCCCAGACTAAATCCATGGGGTTGGGAATGTGTTTTCCATGAGGGTGATGTCCCCAAGTCACCGCCATCCTTTCCTTCACCCAGAGCTCTTCCTCCCCTCTGATCCATCCTCACCCTGTGGCCGTCAATCCCTTTCCAGTCCCTTGCTCCCACCAGCTCTGCACGTCCCCTTTTCCCAATATCAGTCCAGTTTTCCCACCCTTCCATCCAGGTTTCACCTCCCACACAGCCCAGGGCCCCTCTCTCCATGCTCCACACCCATCCCAGCCCATCATTCCCTGTCCTTCCTCTCTCCATGATCCATGCCCATCCCAGCCCATCATTCCCTTTCCTTCCTGTCTCCATGCTCCATGTCCATCCCAGTCCACCATTCCCTGTCCTTCCTCTCTCCATGCCCATCCCAGCCCATCATTCCATGCTCCATGCCCATTCCAGCCCATCATTCCCTTTCCCTCCTCTCTCCACAATCCACACCCATCCCAGCCCATCATTCCCTGTCCCTCCTCTCTCCATGCCCATTCCAGCCCATCATTCCCTTTCCCTCCTCTCTCCACGCCTATCCCAACCCATCATTCCCTGTCCTTCTTCTCTCCATGATCCATTCCCATCCCAGCCCATCATTCCCTTTCCTTTCCCTCCATTCCCATTCCAGCCCACCATTCCCTTTCCTTCAGCTCCTCCCTATCCCCGGATCTGTGCAGTGACCCCAGCTCCAGCTGTCACTCCCCTCCCAGGCTCCCCCAGTCCAGGCCAGCTGATGGTGGCACTGGGGTCACCTGGTGTCCTCTTTGTCCCTTCTCTCCCTTCCCCTTCCAGCTGCTCCTTTGGAAATGCTCCCGCATTTCCTTTCCTCTTTTGCACTTCCCTGCTCCGGCCACCCAACATCTGCCACTTCCTTTTCCTTCCCATCACCTTCTCCTGCTGTTTCAGGTGAAATTCCTCAATTTCTCTCCCTGCAGATATTCCTCCTTATCTCTGACACCTCTGCCTTCCTTTCCTGCATTCCACCTCTGCTCTGGAATCACCAGATCCATCCCTTTCCTCACTTCCAGCATTTCCAGTGACATTTTCTCCCTTTTTTTCCCACCTAATTCCTTTCCCGGGTGGAGCTGGGAAGCAACATCAGCTTCAGGCCCCTCATGCTCAAGGACCACGGTGTTTTGGGGGGAGATAAATTTGGGGGGATTATTATTTTTTTATTAATTAATTTATTCTTTAATTTATTAATTATCTCTTTTTTTGGGGTGATCAGACCTCCTGCTCCTCATCCCAGGAGCCAAACCCCATGGCTACAATGTTTGAATTTCCCGGGATTTTGTCCTGCAAAGCACCAAACCAGCAGCACCAGGGAGGGAAAAATGAGTCGGGGATGATCCAGGCAGAGAGAAATGCTGGAAAAGGAGAGGGATGCTCTTTGCTCTGAGTCTTTGCTGGGAATTTTTTGGCGATCACAAATTTCACACCTGTGTTTGGGGTAAAGCTCTGGGAAAGAAGGGAAATGTAAAAAAAAAATCGGGAAGTGGCCCTGAAGTGCTGATTTCCGGTGTAAATCCATGCCCTGGGGCATAGTAGGGGCATTTCTGTGCAAAAAGCAGGAGCTGAGAAGTGCCAGAAAACTGCCAGAATGATGCAACAAAATGGAGAAACCATCAAAAAAATCAAGAAATTTAAAAAAAAATCATTTTTTTCCTTATCATCAGGAAAACCGAGGATGTCTGGTGGAAAAACTGCGGATGAGGAGTCGGCCCCGTGTGCCTTCACTCCTGCACAGATTGTCACTGTCACCTTTTCCTTCCTAAAGCTGCCAGACGTTTTTAGGTTCCCTTTCAAGCAGAAATTTTTGGCAGTTTCCTCCGCCCCGACTCCTTTTTTCCATGTTTTATGAAATATGGAAGAAGGCCGTGCTTGTGTATTATCCCTGCGCTCACAATGGGCATTAATAAATAAATCCCTGGAAGACGACAGGGATGTTTAGAAGATAAAAAAACCCCTCAAATTTAGGATTTTTTTTGTGTTTAGGATCGGTGCCACATCGAGGCATTGGAGCTGCAGCGGGAATTTTTCCCCTTTTTTCATGATTTTATGGATGACTGCAGCGCTTTATGGAATTCTCGGTGCTCGGGAATAAAAGGCAGAGCTGAGTTCTCACACAGGAATTGGGGAGTTGGAGACAAAAGGTTGAGTTAAGGTTCAGGAACATTTGGGGTTTTTAACACAAAAGGAGGTCAGTGCAGCCTTGATATTCCAGGCTGGGAAGAGAAGAGATGGAGGAGGTGGAAAACTTCCAAGAGAACATCTTGGAAATGCTGGAAAAATAACAAAATAGGATCGTCAAAGTGGGGAAAATCTCCAAGACTGAGCCCAGCCTTGGGCTGAGCCCCGCCACATCCATGTGGGGTCTGAACTTTTAGGGATGGGGACTCCACTGCTCCACCAAACATGGAATCTCTTCCAATGTTTGACCACTCTGACAGAGATTTTCCCGAATGTCCAATCTTGATCTCTCCAGGGGACATGGAATTTTTGGGATTTGCTTCCATGAAAAGGTATTTTCAGTCCTTATTTACAGATCGTTCACATCTTTCACGGCCTCCTGAGGGTGTCTTGGAACTCCCTGGTCACTCCCTGTTTTCTGTGGAATGGTGGGCAGGGATCCAGTGGAGGCATGAATGGGAATCACACGGATAAACATGGAACATGTTAATGGGATAAACATGGAATAACATATTAATGGGATAAATATGGAAAAAGATAATGGGATAAATATGGAAGAACATGTTAATGGGATAAACATGGAACAACATGTTAATGGAATAAACAACATAATGGGATAAACATGGAACAACACGTTAACGGGATAAACATGGAACAACATGTTAGTGGGATAAACATGGAAGAACATGTTAATGGGATAAACATGGAACAACAAATTATTGGGATAAACATGGAAGAACATATTAATGGGATAACCATGGAACAATACATTAATAGGATAAACATGGAACAACAAATTATTGGGATAAACATGGAAGAACACGTAAATGGGATAAACATGGAACAACACATATTAATGGGATAAACATGGAAGAATATATTAATGGGATAAACATGGAACAACACGTTAATGGGATACACATGGAACAACATGTTAATGGGATAAACATGGAAGAACACATTAATGGGATAAACATGGAACAACAAATTAATGGGATAAAAATGGAAGAACATGGATAAATCCTCCAGCAGAGCTTTGGGAATGAATCCCCACCCCTGTGGGTTCTTTGGGACGCAGAACCCTATGAAAAGCACTTGGAATTTCAGTTTATCCCTGACATTCCCTCCTTCTTCTTTTTTGTCCCAACCCCAAATCTGTTCCCACATCCGAGCATTTATGGAGATTGCTGATGCTGCTTTGTGCTTCCAGGTGTTTTTCCTTTTGGAATGTTGGATTATCTGCCTGTTTTTCCACCTCGGAGCACTTGGGATCCATTTCTTCCTTCCTCCTGAGCAGGGATGTGACTGGAGAGCAGAGACAAGGCTGACGTGGACACAACCATTCCCATTTTTCCTTTTGCTCTCTCAGCTTGCCCATGAAGCCCTTGGATGAATTCTTGGGAATTTCCAAAGAAGCTGCACAACATTTCACGGAATCACAGAGCTGTCCAGGTTGGAAAATCCCTCCAGGATCACCAAGTCCAGAAATCAACCAGCACCACCATGGTCACCACCAAACCACATCCACGTGATTTTTGAGCACTTCCAGGGTTGGGAACTCCACCACTGCCTTGGGAAGTATTTTCCAGGATTTTACAGCTTTTCTGGAAGTTGTTCTCCGTATCCCACATGAACATTTCCCAATGGAGTTTGAGGACGTTTCTCCTTTTTCCCACTGCAGGGTGTGAGGGGTCCCATCTGCAGCTCTGCCTCAGCATTCCAAGGGCTGAAGAATCCCACTAAAACCAAGTCCCCATGGAACAGCAGCCTCAGGACCGAGGTGCCACCTCCCCGTCCTTTGTCCCACCTTTGTCCCACCAGGAGCCCTCTGCAGATTCCTCGGGGCTGGTCCCAAACTCCTCCTCTGCAGTCAATGTCCTGCTTTATCCCAAATTTCCCATATGAAAATTCCCATCCTGCTGCTGGTGGGACTCACCCAGCTGGACAAAAAGGGGTCTGAACCTGGAAAAGATTTCCTGCTCCTCTCTGTTTTCCTGGTTTTCCTCTCTCTAGTCCGGGGTGTCCTCCTCAACAATGCCCACGCCTTCCCACTTGGAGCACACCAGATTTTTAATGGAATATCCCACGTTAACAAATCCACTTCTTGGGCTGCTTCCCTAAAGGATTCATTTAGAATCCTAAGAAATGTTGGGATTTTCTCTCTGGAATTTTCTCCTCCAGACCCCCCATGTGCTGAGCTGCCGCCCAGGTATGGAGAAAAAAAAAACCCCGTTTCAATGATTGACAATCCATTCCAGTAATTATTATTCTTGGTTTGGAAAAAAAAAAAAATAAAATCCCTTTTCCACTTCTAATTTCCCTGATTTTAGCTTCCAACTGCTGCTTCTTATCCTGCCTTTCTTCCTGAGATTAAAGCGCTTTTCCCTTCTCCTCATGGAAGCGCTCCCATGTTTGTGACATTTATAACATTCCCTCTCATTTCCTCCCTTTTGATGAACAAACCCAGCCACTCCTTTGAATATTTTCAAACAAGAAGTTTTCCTTAACCTTTGAGTTTATCTTGGCAGTTTTCTTCTGGCTCTTCCCCAGCTTTTTCTCCCGTGCAAATAAAATTGATAAAAAAGCAGCACACGTCTCTTCCAGCACGGAATTCGGAGGTCAAACATTCCCATTTAATCACACTCTGCCTGCCTTTCCTGGTGAAATCCATGGATTTCTCCGCCATCCTGTTATTCTGGGAGCTGATGGAGCTGTGTGGAAATGAGGAGGAATCAGTAAAAAACGGATTTATTTTGTGTCCTGTAGCTCAGGTTCTCTTGTCAGGGTTGTTCTCCGGTGTTGTTCCTTTTTAACACCAGTCACAGCAGGAATGGGAAAACTGTCCTGGAAGCATCCCAGCCTCATGAAATCATGGAATGGTCCTTAAAGATCATCCAGCTCCAAACCCAGGGATTTAAGGTCCCTCTGACCCAAACTATTCCATGATTCTGTGTTAATTGAACTGAGGTGAGGCTGTGGTCACAGGCTCCTGGTAAATATTGACGTGGTAGAGGAGGGTTTAAAAATCTGATTTATTTGTGAGAAGTTCTGTGCAAAGCTGAAATTCCATTTATGGAGCAGGATTCTCCAGGATTTTCTCCAGGTTTTTGTGGTGGATCTGAGGCCTGGCTGAGGAAATTTAATCCCTGGCTCGCAGCAAGTAGGGAGATTTCCGGCTGTGGTCACAGCTTATCTGAGTTCAGCCCGTTTGGGATCTTCCTGGCTCTTAATTCAGCCCATTTGGGATCTTCCTGGCCCTCAGGATCTTCCTGACCCTTGGCTCAGCCCCTTTGGGATCTCCTGACCCTCAGTTTATCCCATTTGGGATTTCCTATCCCCCAGTTCAGCCCATCTGGGATTTCCTGGTCCTCACGATCCCTTTTGGGATCACCCTGACCCTTGGCTCAGCCCCTTTGGGACCTCCCAACCCTTGGTTCAGCCCATTTGGGATCTTCCTGGCCCTCAGGATCTTCCTGGATCTTAATTCAGCCCATTTGGGATCATCCTGGTCCTTGGGATCATCCTGTTCTCAGTTCAGCCCCTTTGGGATTTCCTATTCCCCAGTTCAGCCTTTTTGGGATTTCCTGGCCCTCAGTTCAAACCCTTTGGGATCATCCTGTTCCCCAGTTCAGCCCAGTTGGGATCTCCTGTTCCCCAGTTCAGCCCAGTTGGGATCTCCTGACCCTTGTGCTCGGATCACTTTCGATCCCGATCCAGGAGACGATGGATGCTGTGGCACAGACAGACTTGGAGCCTGGATTGATCCTCTTTCCCTGGAGCTCCTGCCCTGGTGGAAGGAATTTAGGGCCAGGTCCCTTTGGAGCGATTCCCAGATGTTCAGGGAGGGCTGGAAGCCCCTGGAAGGGGTTGGACATCACTCCTGGAGTGCCTCAGGTGCCACATCCACAGCACTTCCAGGGATGGGGATCCCACAATTCCCTCTTTTCGTGATGGGGATCCCTCCAATTCCCTCTTTTCATTCCAGGGATGGGGATCCCACAATTCCCTCTTTTCGTGATGGGGATCCCACCAATTCCCTCTTTTAAATCCAGGGATAGGGATCCCACCAATTCCCTCTTTTCATCCCAGGGACAGGGATCCCACCAATTCCCTCTTTTTGTACCAGGGATAGGGATCCCACCAATTCCCTCTTTTGAAAATTTGCCAAGGGACAGAGTTTTGCACCCCAACTGTGCTGCTTTAATGGTTGCTCTTGATGAGCTCCGAGGCCTTTTCCAGCTTCTCTTTTCCAGCCGGGATTTTTTCCCTGAAGTCTTTTCCAGCTTCTCCTTTCCAGCCAGGATTTTTCCCCGTAACAAAACAATTCCCTCTTCTGGTGTCAGGGACGGGGATCCCACCAATTCCCTCTTTTGAAAAAGTTACCAAGGGGCAAAGTTTTGCATTTTTGCAAAATCCCAATTTTTGCTGTCTTAGTGGTTGCTCTCGATGAGCTCTGAGGTCTTTTCCAGCTTCTCCTTTCCAGCCGGGATTTTTTTCCCCAAAGTCTTTTCCAGTTTCTCCTTTCAAGCTGGGATTTTTTTCCTTGAATTCTTTTCCAGCTTTTCCTTTCCTGCCAGGATATTTTTCCCGTAACAAAAACAAGCTCACATCCCGTCTCCTGCTGTTTTCCATCTATCCCAGTTTCTCCTGGCATTTTCAGGATGCTTTCCACCCTGCCCCGATGACATGGAGGTTTTTACGATGTTTGTATCTTGTTTTTTCCTCTCCTGTTCGCTCTTGGAGACTGGGCCGGGCAGAGACATTCCAAGGGAGCCGGGTGATGGTGAGAGGGATAAGCGAAGGGAGCCGGTGAATTCCGCACATTCCTGAGCGTTCACCTTGAGGGAGCAGCGGGATCCGGGGATGGATGACTGGTAAGGACCTTGGACAGCAGCTCCGTGGAGATTATTTATTTTTTATCAGCGCGGTCCTGGAGGAAGATGAATTATCAGCAGTGAGGGATCCGGGTTTGTTCTCCTCGAGTTCCAGGACAATAAAAGTGACTCTGTTCTCCTGATGAGCTGTTCGAGGCACTCCGTGAGCGGGATTATCCAGCCTGGAGATGGAAATGAGGAGATTTCACAGCTCTCCCTGGATTTTCTGACCCTCACCGAGCCTGGGGGAGCAGCTGAGCTCTGGGATATTGATCACACCCAGCCAGGATCATCCCTGAAACGCCAATTCCTTCCCTGAGGGGACCTGGGTGGAAGTGATTCCAAATATTCCTGAATCCATGAGGCTGGAAAAGCCCTCCCAGCCCATCCAGTCCCAGCTGTGCCCACCCTGTCCCCAGCCCAGAGCTCCGAGTGCCACCTCCAGGAATTCCTTGGACACCTCCAGGAATTCCTTGGACACCTCCAGGAATTCCTGGGACACCTCCAGGGATTCCATAAATTTCATTTTCACCGTGAAAATTTTAAAAGAATTGTGTGTTCCTGCAGTTTGGGGTGTCACTCATGCAGGGAATGTTTGCACTGGCTGAGCAACAATTCCCACAAGGATTTGGGACAGCAGAGTCCCAGCGTGGAGCCGGGATTGGAAATGTGCTCTGAACAGGCAGAAAGTTCAGGAGCCGTGCAGCACCAGGGAAAACAGAGCAATGGATAAGACAGGAGTGCAAATTCCCTGTTTTTTACCTTTGGATAACTTTGTTTTACTTCCCAGGATAAATAACACGGCGCCGTTGCTGGAGGGGAGGGAGCCACGGGAGATATTTCAGATAAATCAACATTTGCTTCCCGGAGTTACAGCGAGGATTTGTGTGGCCCCGAGGCCCTGGGAACAAATAGATGGGAAGGAGCACCAAGGGGCTGGGAAGGGTTTGAGAAACCTTCTCAGGATTTTAATGTCTCTGTTCCCTGCTCCAGGGGGAAGGATTGGGATGCTCCACAAGGGGAGGAGTTTATTTCCTGATCGTTCCCGGGTTTAACCTCAGCTCAGCGTGGGGAATAATCCCGGCTGTGGGAAAGGGAGGTTTGGAGATAAATCAGATCCTGGGCTGGTAAATCCTTCCGTGGAGGTTTTTATCTGCAGGTATTTCAGGATGCTGAGGGAGGATGGATAACCTAAAAGAGGAGAGATTTAGATGGGATGTTGGGAATTGGGAATTCCTGGCTGGGATTCATTCCCAGAGTAGCTGTGGCTGCCCCTGGATCCCTGGCAGTGCCCAAGGCCAGGTTGGACATTGGGCTTGGAGCAGCCTGGGACAGTGGGAGGTGTCCCTGGATGGGATTTAAGGTCCCTTCCCAAGCCAAATCCTGGGATTGAAGAAGGATTGAGAAAAGGCATCACTACAACTCCAGGCTTTTTATTATCAACCAAGTCTGTCACTTTTAGGAAATGATCAATAGAGATGGAAAAATTGAGGATTTGCCTGTCCAAAGCAGCATCTCCCATTTCCATCCCCAGCCTTGGGCACTCACTGATGGCTGAGCTTGGATTTGGGTGGGAGATTGGGAATTGGGAATTCCTGGCTGGGCTGGAATTGCCAGAGCAGTTGTGGCTGCCCCTGGATCCCTGGCAGTGCCCCAGGCCAGGTTGGACATTGGGACAGTGGGAGGTGTCCCTGCCCATGGATGATCCCTAAAATCCCTTCCAACCCAAACCATTCCACGATTCTTTGATTCTCTAATTCATTTCCTTTGGAATTCAGCTTATTTTATACAAACTGCATAACGCAAAATTAAATTTTAAATCACGGCCCTCCTCAACTTCTCCATCCTTCGACCCAATGAATAATTAAATCAGTGAAACAAAATAAATGAAGGATTTCAAAGCTTTAAAAAAAATTAAGGGAAAACAAGAATGTTAATCCATCCTGGGGCTCCCAAACCCAGCCGGGAACTGCCACAGGACAAACTGGGACAGTGGGAGGTGGCAGGGGTGGGATGAGATGAATTTTAAGATCCCTTCCCACCCAAACCATTCCATGATTCCACGAATAACCAACCAAACCAGTAAATAAATACTGTTTGTAAATAAACTTGTAAAGACCGATCCTTCCGCCCAAAGGTCAAAAACACCCTTGGTCAAAACCACAAAATTTTGGAGAATTCCAATGTGGGAATCCAAGTACCTGTAGGATTTTGTGCAGGACTCTGTGTTTCAAAGCTCTGCCCAAAGATTTCTTGTCAAACCCACAGAATTTTGGAGAAATTTAGTGTGGGAATCCAACTGCTCATAGGATTTTGTGCAGGATTCTGTGTTTCAAAGATTTGCCCAAAGGTTTCTTGTCAAAACCACAAAATTTTGGAGAATTCCAGTCTGGGACTCCAACTGCTTGTAGGATTTTGTGCAGGATTCTGTGTTTCAAAGCTTTGCCCAAAGATTTCTTGTCAAAACCACGGAATTTTGGAAAATTCCAATGTGGGAATCCACCTGCTTCCTTTACCTTGATTTGAAATACAGGAGGTGAAGTGCAATTTCTCTATTAAAGTTTTGTCCATTGCAGAGAAGCACAACTCACATAATAGGAAATTAATGAGGGAGATGGATTAGGGCATTATTTTTCCCCTGACAAATTAATGGATGTTACAATGGATTTCGAGCCGGCGTCGTTAGCAAATGAAAAAATTGCTCCAATTAAAAATGAGCCCTGAGGCTCAACCATCAAAACTCCATTGTCAAAATGGAAATATTTCCCGTGGAGTGTTTTAGAAAGGGGAGGAGGAGAAGGATATTCCAGACAATTGCAAAAATGTGGCACTGCAGGGGCAGAAGGATGAAAAATGTGTCTCATTTCGGGGGTGACGTTTGGGTGGTTGTGAGAGGGGACTGGGAAGAGGCTCCCAAGGTTGGTGAAGCCAAATTTTGGATGGAATAAAGTGAAGGAAGTTTCTGTCTTCCCACATCTCCATCAGCTTCAAAATCTGAGCCTGACACCGCAGAATTCCAGCTGGGTTTTTCCTGGGAATGATGCTCTTCTTGGCTCCTGCTTTGTGTTCCTCCTCCAGCTGGAATAGCCGGGTCCCACCAGGAATTTCATGGTTTTCCACCCAGTTTAGGGCGAGCTGGAGGAGCCTTTGGCTGGCCACGATCCCAGCTGGAATTGCGAGGGCCGTGGAGCAGGCTGGGATGAGTGAAGGGATTTTCTGCTCAGTGCTGGCGTCCTCTGGAAGAAGGTGGAATCCTTTGGAATTATGGAATCCTTTAGGTTGGAAAAGCCCTCTGAGATCGAGTCCAACCATTCCCAGCACTGCCCAGGCCACCCCGTGTCCCCAAGTGCCACCTCCACAGGGATTTAAATCCCTCCAGGCATGGGGACTCCACCCCTGGATCACCCTTTCCATGACATTTTCCCAGTTATCCCCTGTTGGTTTCCCAGCTCATTCCTTGAGCTGTTCCATTAATTCCCGGTGCTTTTCCTCCCTCACGGAGGGGTTGGATTCCTGAATTTATCAGGAACATGGGCTGGGAGATGAAGATCCCAATACAATTCCACACAGGAACAGCCGAGCTCAGCCTCCAGCACTGCCCCAGCCTTGCCTGCTGTCACAGCTGCTCCAGTGCAGCGATTCCCTGTGGAAAATGTGAGGATTTGGGAAGGAATCGGAGCGTCTGATCCCCCTCCAGGTGTCCTGGATTTTGGAGCTTCACCCCGGGGTCTGTGGGACTTCCTGGCTCTCTGCATCCGGGAGTTATCCCTGGATGGGATGGAGGCTCCTGGTGAAGCTTCTGCTCCCTTCCCATCTCTTCCAGGACATCCAGGCTGGTTTCCCTTTTGAATTTTCCAGTCCTCCTCTCTTGCCTTTTTCCCCCCGTGGATGTTCTTTCCCAAAGGAATCCCATTCCCTTTCCAGCCAAGCTCAGCCCGGGGCGTTTTCCCAATCCTTGAGTAATTCCTTTCATCCTTTTCCAGGCAATTTTCCAACCTCCTTTTGGGAACGGCAGCACAGGTCTGTGCTCAGGTTGGAGTCTCAGCTTCACCACTGCCAGCTCTGCAGGGAGAACATTTGTTCCTCTTTGGGCACATCCAGGGATCTCCACGGCCCAAATCCCAGCTTTTCCAAGGTTTCCTGGTGCTCTCCTGTTTTGTTCCCCAGGCTTTGAGCTTTGGGTGCTCCCTGCTCACATCCTGGATTTACCATGGGGAAAGGACAAGGAAGGGATTCCTTGGGACCTCGCAGGGCACCGGGCTCTCCCAGTGATCCCACGGGACATCCATGACAAACTGGTGTGCACTGGGAGCCTCTCCCACCCAGAGCCACCCCTGCCATGGGCAGGGACACCTCCCCAGTGTCCCAATGTCCACCCTGGCCTTGGGCACTGCCAGGGATCCAGGGGCAGCCACAGCTGCTCTGGCAATTCCAGCCCAGCCAGGAATTCCTTCCCCAAATCCCCCTAAACCTCCTCTGGAAGTTTGAAGCCATTCCCTGTGTCCTGCCCTTCCTTATCCCTCTGCCCAAGGGAATCCTCTGCGGTCCTTGTGCCCCCAATCCCCATCCCAGGACAGATCCCTGACCACCTTTGCACCCCCAAACACCCCCAGGGGAACCAGGAATTCACTCCAGGTGCTCTATCACGTACATTTACAAAAAAAAAAACCAAAAACAAAAACAAAAAAACCCAAAAAAACAAAACAAAACAAAACAAAAAACAAAAAAAACCCCCAAAAACCCAAAAAAACCCAAACAAACAAACAAACAAAACCCCCAACCAACCAAAAAAACCCCCAAAAAAACCCAACAAACCCCCAAAAAACCAAGCAAACAAAAAAAAAAAATCAAAAACAAACAAACAAAAAAACCACCAAAAAACAAAAACCTGGAAGATGTGGAAAATCAGTCTCAGCTTTCCAAAGGTCAGGCTTTGAGATGTTGTTGATTTTCTGCCCAGGACACGAGGAGCTCCCGCCCAGGCAGGGAGGGCTGGAGGAGCCGCGGCACTCGGAGCACAAAGTTGGATAAAGTTCATTCCCTTTTCCAAAGAGCAGGAGGAGGCAGGAGCTCGCTGAGCCTCCTGCTCTTTGTCCTTCATCATCGGCTCCCTGACAGCCCAGGGAAGGCGTCGGGAATGTCAATGGGAATTTCCCGGAATTCCATCACCCTCCTGCCCTTTGGGTGCCACCAAATCGCAGCCAACCCTCACCTCCTCCTCCCCTGGCTCCCCTGGCAAGGTGGGGATGTGGCCTGACCTGGAAAAGGGGGTTTTAGGGAATAAAAATCAGGATTGTTTTGCACACAGACAAGTGGAACCAGGAAATAAAAATCAGGATTATTTTGCACACAGACAAACGGAACCAGGAAAAAAAAAATCAGGATTATTTTGCACAGACAAGTGGAACCAGGAAAAAAAATCAGGATTATTTTGCACACAGACAAGTGGAACCAGGAAAAAAAATCAGGATTATTTTGCACACGGACAAGTGGAACCAGGAATAAAAATCAGGATTATTTTGCACACAGACAAGTGGATCCAGGAAAAAAAAAATCAGAATTATTTTGCACACAGACAAACGGAACCAGGAAAAAAAATCAGGATTATTTTGCACACGGACAAGTGGATCTAGGAAAAAAAAAAATCAGAATTATTTTGCACACAGACAAGTGGATCCAGGAAAAAAAATCAGGATTATTTTGCACACAGACAAGTGGATCCAGGAAAAAAAAATCAGGATTATTTTGCACACAGACAAGTGGAACCAGGAAAAAAATCAGGATTATTTTGCACACAGACAAACGGAACCAGGAAAAAAAAAATCAGGATTATTTTGCACACAGACAAACGGAACCAGGAAAAAAAAAATCAGGATTATTTTGCACACGGACAAGTGGATCCAGGAAAAAAAATCAGGATTATTTTGCACACGGACAAGTGGAACCAGGAAAAAAAATCAGGATTATTTTGCACACAGACAAGTGGATCCAGGAAAAAAAAATCAGGATTATTTTGCACACAGACAAACGGAACCAGGAAAAAAAAAATCAGGATTATTTTGCACACTGACAAACGGAACCAGGAAAAAAAATCAGAATTATTTTGCACACAGACAAGTGGAACCAAAAAAAAAAAAAATCAGGATTATTTTGCACACAGACAAGTGGAACCAAAAAAAAAAAAAAATCAGGATTATTTTGCACACGGACAAACGGAACCAGGAATAAAAATCAGGATTATTTTGCACACAGACAAGTGGATCCAGGAAAAAAAAAAATCAGGATTATTTTGCACACAGACAAGTGGATCCAGGAAAAAAAATCAGGATTATTTTGCACACAGACAAACGGAACCAGGAAAAAAAAATCAGGATTATTTTGCACACGGACAAACGGAACCAGGAAAAAAAATCAGGATTATTTTGCACACAGACAAACGGAACCAGGAAAAAAAAATCAGGATTATTTTGCACACAGACAAACGGAACCAGGAAAAAAAAATCAGGATTATTTTGCACACAGACAAGTGGAACCAGGAATAAAAATCAGGATTATTTTGCACACAGACAAACGGAACCAGAAAAAAAAATCAGGATTATCTTGCAAACAGACAAACGGAACCAGGAAAAAAAAATCAGGATTATTTTGCACACAGACAAACGGAACCAGGAATAAAAATCAGAATTATTTTGCACACGGACAAGTGGATCCAGGAAAAAAAATCAGGATTATTTTGCACACAGACAAGTGGAACCAGGAAAAAAAATCAGGATTATTTTGCACACGGACAAGTGGAACCAGGAAAAAAAAAAAAAAATCAGGATTATTTTGCACACAGACAAGTGGATCCAGGAAAAAAAAAATCAGAATTATTTTGCACACAGACAAACGGAACCAGGAAAAAAAAAATCAGGATTATTTTGCACAGACAAGTGGAACCAGGAAAAAAAAATCAGGATTATTTTGCACAGACAAGTGGAACCAGGAAAAAAAAATCAGGATTATTTTGCACACAGACAAACGGAACCAGGAAAAAAAAATCAGGATTATTTTGCACATGGACAAGTGGAACCAGAAAAAAAAAATCAGGATTATTTTGCACACAGACAAGTGGATCCAGGAAAAAAAAAATCAGGATTATCTTGCAAACAGACAAACGGAACCAGGAAAAAAAAAAAATCAGAATTATTTTGCACACGGACAAACGGAACCAGGCAGGGCGGGTGGAGCGACCCTTTGGAATTGCTTGGGTTGGAAAATCCCTCTCAGCTCACCAAGGTCCCCAAGTGCCACATCCACAGGGTTTTAAATCCCTCCAGGAATGGGGGCTCCACCCCTGCCCCGGGCAGCTGCTGGGAGTGAAAAATCCTTTCCATGAAGGAATATTCCCAATATCCAACCTGAACCTCCCTGGGGGAAATTTGAGGCCGTTCCTTTCATCATTTGATCTATTTTCATAGAGCAGATAAACAGATTTTAATCACCAAAGTATTTAAATTAGTTACTCCTCATGGTAATTACGGTGCTGGCATTAATTATAACAAAACCACTAAAAATATTCCCAAAACTGCTGTTCCTAAACTCTTACAAGCAGCACATGAATTTATGGGGTAAAAAACACTTCAATATTTAAAACTGAATAAAAAACCCCAAGAATTAGCAAAGCTGGGTCCAATTCCTGCTGAAATAAGGGAGATAAATTTAGGATTTGTGTGAAATCCCAACAGCCACTTTGGGAGCGGCAGAGGCGATTTGGGAACAGGCTGTTAAATCCCACTGGAATTCCAGCTTTGACACTCTGGGTTCCCTGCAGCACCAGGAAAAAACATTTCTGGGAAGGTGTGAACAACACCTGGATGTTATGGGGGGATGGAATGGCCCAAGGCAAGAGAAATGGGGAAAATCAAGAGAATTTTGGCACATCCAGCCTCGGGGTGTTGCTGGGATAAGGAAAATCAGGATTGTCCTGTGGATGCTCAGCCCCACAACATTCCCGGGATAAGAACAGGTATCCCCACACCTCTGCCCTGCTGCTGGGAGGTACAACAGGTTTGGGGCACGTGGGATCATTTCCCAAGCAATAAATGTAGAATTCCACGGAATCTCTTCCCTACAAACCCATCACATTCAGGATTTCCACACGGTTTTCCAATCCAAGTTCCCTGAGAGAACTTCCCGACATTTCCTGGGATGGAAACGCCCGAGGTGGGCAAAACTGTGGGGAAAGCAAATAAAAACTGGGAAAGGTAAGGGAAAAACTCAGTGCAGCCCATGGGAACAGGGAGAAACCCATGGAAAAGGGGCTGGGGGACGTCAGGTCTGAGTGAAATCGTAATCACAATGAAAATGTGGGAACACAAAACACTCGGATCACACCAGGCTGGTACCGGTTGCTCCTCGCTGATGTTTTCTCTTGTCGCTCTTTGATGCCACCCTGAGCTCCGATATTACAGGATTGTTAGCATTAAAAAAAAAAAAAGGATCATTTTGGAGGCTCCTTCCCATCAGGCAGGGATGTAATTATTCCTTATCTGCCGAGACAGCCAAGCCCAGGAAATACAATTACCCAAATTTATGCTCGCTGGAGTGTGAAGAAAGAAGTCATAAACGGAATATTGTATTTATCCCTTTGCTTTTGCAGTTATTAAAATGCACCAGTGACTTCCCCGACTCTTCCTTTTGAAGAACTCCTGGCTGGAATTGGTTTTGGCTTTGATTTCCTGCTTGTTTACAAAGCTTTTCCCACCTCTTTGAATTCCAGAGGCTCCCAGCCATAACAAAGAGCTTTCCCTTCTCCCTGATAACCACCCCGCACCAGCGGTTGGGGAATTTGCTGCCAAGGTGGGGAAAGCTGCGATTTCCCTGGAGCTGGTGTTGGTCCTGCTCATCCCATGCCCAAAATAAACAGTTTTGGCAGCTGGGTGGAACTGGATGAGATTTAAGGTCTCTCCCAGCCCAAATTTGTGATTCCTGATGCAGCAGATGGATTCCTACAGGAGGATCCAAAGGAGCTGCGTGCTGCTGGAGCAGGGGAAATCGGGAATGTGCCACCCTGGAGGAGCCGGGTCCTGAGGGGCCTCAGTGAGCTCAGACCTCAGCCAGAACAGAGCCACCAAAACCTCCAGGGAATCACAGGGACCTGCTGAGCCAGGGGATGATCCAAGGGATGGAGCAGCTCTGCTGGGAGAGCTGGGATTGTCCAGCCTGGAAAAAAGACCAGGAGTGACCTCATGGTGGCCTGCCAGGACCTGAATGGGCTCCAGGAGAGCTGGAGAGGGACTGGGGACAAGGGATGGAGGGACAGGACACAGGGAATGGCTTCAAACTGGGAAAGGGGAGATTTGGGTGGGAGATTGGGAATTGGGAATTCCTGGCTGGGCTGGAATTGCCAGAGCAGCTGTGGCTGCCCCCGGATCCCTGGCAGTGCCCAAGGCCAGGTTGGACATTGGGGTTGGAGCAGCCTGGGACAGTGGGAGGTGTCCCTGCCCATGGATGGATTTAAGGTCCTTTTCAACCCAAACCATCCCAGGATTCTGTGATTTCCTCACCAAAACACCTCTGAACAGGTCTCATTTCTGAGCCTGGCTCAGGACATCTGTATTTTTCCATCTCTATTGATCATTTCCTAAAAGTGAAAGACTTGGTTGAGAATAAAAAGCCTGGAGTTGTAGTGATGCCTTTTCTCAATCCTTCTTCAATCCCAGGATTTGGCTTGGGAAGGGACCTTAAATCCCATCCAGGGACACCTCCCACTGTCCCAGGCTGCTCCAAGCCCAATGTCCAACCTGGCCTTGGGCACTGCCAGGGATCCAGGGGCAGCCACAGCTGCTCTGGGAATTCCAGCCCAGCCAGGAATTCCCAATTCCCAATCTCCCACCCATTCCTGCCCTCTGGCAGTTTGAACATCTGTCAGGGCCTCACCACTCTAAAAACTGGCAATTTCTTTCCAATATCCCAACTGGATTTCCCTTCCTGCCATATTTACAGCCCCCAATCTCACTTCCATCCCTTCATTTCCACATGGAAATCCCCAAATAATCCACAAAAACGACTGAGTTTATCACAGATGTGCAAATGCAAACCTCTCCTGGAATCTGGAGATGACCAAACCCTCCAGGAGGAAACCCAGAATTCCTGGATATTCCTTTTGGTCCCACGATCCCCCCCTGGGAGCAGCAATTCCTCTCCCAGCTCCCTCCTGACCCTGCCAGGTGTTGCTGTCCTCACCCAGAGATGGGGAGGTTGAATTCACCCCCAGCAGTGAAGCCCAGGGAAATGTTGCTTTTTAAAAGCCATTTCCAAAGGGAGACATCACTTGGCAAAACTTTGAATAAAATAAAACCCCTCATTGCAGGAACAGGCTGGGAGGGGGAGAATGAGTGAATAAACTCAAATTCAGGGTTTAGCCTCAGCACATCAATTCCCCTCAAGTTTTCCTCGAGTTCCAGGAGGTTTGAACAGAATTTCCCTTCAAACGCCCCAATTCACACATTAAAGGCTTTTTGTGCTGCAACAGCTGTTTTTTCCTTTAAATAATTCTTAAATAGAGCCTCAAACTTTAGCAAACCTCAAAGACCACAGAGCCTCTTCATTTCAGGAGTCCTCAGAGAGGTCGTTCTCCTCTCAGAGATTCAGGGAACGGTGATTTCAGCATTGTGAGATAAGCAATTAATTCCCCAATTAATCCAAACATTTGGTATGCAACTGGGTTCTTATTTGAATAAGCAATTATCCTGAAGTCCTTTGATTCCAAATTAGCACAAAATCCTCATCCTGGCACGGACAGATTGTTCCCAACGTGTTTGTTTGGATACAAACTCCGGGTGTGTGGAATGGGAATGCAGCCACGGGATGGAATCCATCAGAGCAGGTAGAGAGAACTTCCCAAAATTCCCTCTGCAGGTTCCCAATGGGAATATCCCATCCCTGTCCTCAGAGGCTCTGGGAAAACATCCACCTGGGTGGGATCATCTGCTGGAATTGCCACTGGGTGCTGCTTTTAAATAAAAACCACAATGAAAGAAAAGAAATCCACCTGAGAGGGAATTCAGGGGAGACTCCCATGGGGAATTCAAACACATTGGGAGACTGGAAAATGGGATCCCAGGCTGGTCTGGAGAATTTCCAGGGAATAAAAGGGGAAGGTTGGAGTGGATGAGACCCCTCCAGGCACCAGAGAGCTGCCACTGCTGCTCCCAGAACTTCCCAAAATTCCCTCTGCAGGTTCCCAATGGGAATATCCCATCCTCGTCCTCAGAGGCTCTGGGAAAACATCCACCTGGGTGGGATCATCTGCTGGAATTGCCACTGGGTGCTGCTTTTAAATAAAAACCACAATGAAAGAAAAGAAATCCACCTGAGAGGGAATTCAGGTGAGACTTCCATGGGGAATTCAAACATATTGGGAGCCTGGAAAATGGGATCCCAGGCTGGCCTGGGGCATTTCCAGGGAATAAAAGGGGAAGGTGGGAGTGGATGAGACCCCTCCAGGCTCCAGGGAGTTGTCACTGCTGCTCCCAGAGCTCTGTCCCAAATCCATCCCCAGCTCCGTGGGTTTTCCTCAGCCCTCCTGGCTGATGGAAATGAGCCCACCCTGAACCACAGGGCAGTGAGATCTCATTTCTTATTGACTCCTCTCGGTTTGTTCCTCACCCCTGGGAGGTGCTGGGACAGCCCAGGCAGCACTGCAGGCATTCCCCAAAAATTCCAAGGCTCTCCAGCCCCATCCAGGTAATGACAGAAACAGCAGTGAGGGATGGTTGGGGACCACAGAATCCTGGAAAATGGGATTTTCCATCCCTGCCATGGCAGGGACACCTCCCACTGTCCCAATGTCCAACCTGGCCTTGGGCACTGCCAGGGATCCAGGGGCAGCCACAGCTGCTCTGGCAATTCCAGCCCAGCCAGGAATTCCCAATTCCCAATCTCCCACCCAAATCTCCCCTTTCCCAGTTTGAAGCCATTCCCTGTGTCCTGTCCCTCCATCCCTTGGGAATTGTCTCTTTCCATCTTTCCTGCAGCTCCTTCAGGCCACACTGGGGTCACTCCAAAACTTCTCCTCTCCAGGGGAACATTCCCAGCTCTCCCAGCCTTTCCCACAGCAGAGCTGCTCCATCCCTTGGATCTACTCCATCCCTTGTGTTATAAATGGAGATCTGTATGTCCAATTCAACCAACCACAAAGTTAAATCTTGTAACAATTTTAATTGAGATGAAATAATTGAGATGAAATGCAATATAAAGTTTGGCAGGGATTAATTGAGTATAATTTAGGTTTGGATAACTCAGAAGCAAAACCGACCATACAGGGCAGGATTACCTCAAACAAAACTCACACACGATGTGCTCACACATATTCATCAATATTTCCTGTAAATCTCCTCCTGTTTTCAATCCCAGAAATCCACATCACTGTTCTCCATGGCCCACGCTTCACTTGTTGCTCGGGGGTTTTCTGCCTCCTTTGGTGCTCTTTGGGATGAAGGCTCCTCCTCATCCTCGTCACTGCCCTTTGAACAGCCCCACTAATCGTGTGTGCACACCGAGCACTGCGTTATAGAACTGAGCATTGCTCCAAAAACAAACCCTGTTAAAGGCACAGCTCAGGTTCCATACCTGGACTCATCCCAGATTTGTCCATCTCAAGGCCAAACAATTTTTCCATCTCACTTATCTCCCTACTCCATCCTGTATCCCACTTTCCCATGTAACACCTGCAAACGGGGCCCATTTGTCACACTAATTACTTACACTTTCCTTTTTTACTTTATAACAATTATTTTCTAAAATATTAATATAATTACAATATAATTAGCATGAATCACATCCATTTACAACCCTTGGATCCTCTCCCTGCTCTGTAGCACCCCAAAGTCCTTCTGCTTTCACCCCTTCCATCTCTCCCTCTCACCGATCCCAATCAACGCCCAAATGATTTTTAATCACCACCAAGGCTTGAGATGAAACCTCAGGCAAGGCAAGAGTTTTGAGCGAGAAAAAGAAATAAAAAGAAAAGAAATAAATAAAATTACTGGCTTCCAACTGTGCCTTTTATAACTCTGAGGAAAAGAGGAGAAAATAATTTTACAGCTTCTCCCAGAAATCAGGAGCTGTTTCTTGACCTGATGCAAATCATTTTTCAATCCTACAGAGTCCCGGTGATAAACAAAGCCCTGGAGCACGCCCTGGTGCCACTGCCCATCTCCCTCTGCAATTAATGCTTTTGATTTCCCCCAAACAGAACTGGGTGAGAATCGACTTCTCTCAATTCCAGCCTTCAGTAATATTTCATTTTTTTACAGCTCACATCGCGTTTGACTTAAATTGGGGTTGTCAATGCCTGGTCCCGGCCCGGGGAGCTGCAGCACATCCCGATGAGCTCATTTGGAGAGGCAGGGCTGGGGCTGGGAGGGCTCCGAGGAGCTGAGGGTCACCAAAGGGGAGAGAGGAGCCTCAGCCGTGCCCGGCTCAGCCAGCAAAGCACAGCTCTGCCTCCTGAATCCTAAACAGAGATTATGAACAGCACAGGCACAGAAACCGTGATTGTTTTCAATCTTTAAACCCCGGGAAAAGGTCAGCGAGGTAATTGCTGCAAGAAAAGATCACAGGTCAGGAGAATTTTCCTTTTTTTTTTGCTTGAAATAATCAGACCAAGTGCCAGGAAAAGAGTTTGCGACGGGAGGAATTAAAGAAGGTGTTTAATTCTGTCTCTAATTCACAGGAAATATCACAGAGATGGAAATTCTGGTTGTGAAAAGCACCTGCCGACATTTCTGGGTCTCATTCAACCTTTCTGGGTCTCATTCAACCTTTCTGGGTCTCATTCAGTCACGGAGGAGCAGGAGGCGAAGGGTGGGCTGGAATTCCCAGAGCTTCCCTTGGATCCCTGGAATGTCCAAGGCCAGGTTGGACATTGGACTTGGAGCAGCCTGGTATGAAAAACGAGGCTCACTTTCTTGGAAAAATTTAGAAGTTTAATAAAAAATAAAAAGAAAATAGACAATTAGGAGAGACAAAAGCAAAATACATTTTCTTGGCCGAGGGTGCCTGGCACAGAACCAGCCAGCACACCATTAACAAAGAGTTTGTTCTTTAAAAGTCTCAGCCTGTTGCATGTTTATAAATTCACCTGCATGATTCAAACATTCCTTTTGAGTGGGAATTTCTTTGTTTAGTCACAACTCCCTCCCCAACCATTTTGTCTGGTGGATCCATCCGTGGGTGGCTCCATTCCCTCTGATATCCCAGGTCCCATAAATTCTTCTCCCGGGGCTCTGGTCATCTTCATTTGGACAAGATCCTTGATAACAGAAGTTTAATCGCTTTTTTGGTCAGCAATTTTCATGCAGGAAAACACAAGACCCCAGTCTTCTAACACTAAGTTACAACCATAAAAAAATATATATTTATCACATTTCTAGCTTCTATTAATTAAAAGAAAATACAGTGCAATCTTCCTACGTTGCACATACAACATTCATTGTAATATTTGCGAAAAGCCAACTTTATACAATGAATTTATAACACTGGGACAGTGGGAGGTGTCCCAGCCCATGGAATGGGGTGGGATGCGATGATCCTTAAAGTCCCTTCCCGCCCAAACCACCCCAGGATTCTTTGGGGAATGGCTGGACAAACATTCCATGATCCCATGGCTGGGCAAACATT
This sequence comes from Acrocephalus scirpaceus scirpaceus, assembly GCA_910950805.1. Lineage (NCBI taxonomy): Eukaryota > Metazoa > Chordata > Aves > Passeriformes > Sylviidae > Acrocephalus > Acrocephalus scirpaceus. The sequence goes on from OU383780.1 coordinate 755,393, forward strand.
CCATGATCCCATTCCCGCACTGACAGGAGCGCAGCCCAGCCTTCCTTCCCCACCTCCCCAATTCCTGCTGCCGCAGCCCCTGGAACGCGGCCCCATCCGCATCAATTTGCCGGCGAACAATTACAGTTAATTAAGCTAATTCATCACTTGAAAAGAAAGCATCTTATCAGCAGGTATCAGCCTGTAGAGCAAACAAAGAACCGGGGCGAGGGGAACGCTGCGCCCCCTCAGACACCGAGTGACAAAACCTTTTCTCTGCCAGGCTCCGTGGGGCCGCTGCTTTGTTGTCAGAGTAATTAACAGCCATTAGTTAATCACCCTCTGAAACTGCGTTTGTAACTCCGCCATTGACTCCTTTACGCTTTGGCTGCATTCCCGCTTGGAAAAGTGATAAAAAGTTGTGATAACAGCTCGGAGTTCTTGTCCTGCGGCTGGGAAGAGCTTTGAGTGCTCAAGGATGCTCCTCCCTGCTGCTTCCAAGGATTTCTGTTCTCTCCTGAATGCTCTGTCTGCAGGGACTGGAAAAATAATGGATTTGGGGGAAGAAAAAATCTATTGTTTTCACTGCTCCGTGCCCCATCCAGCCCGGCCTGGAACTCTTTCCCAAATGGCCTCGAAATTCCAGGCAGGCTGCCAAGGTCCACAGCACTGCCATGGTTGGGAATTAGTGGGAATACTGGGAATTATTGCAGGAATTTTGAGATTTTGATTCTTTTTTTTTTCCCAAGGAAGATAAAAGAACAGGAAAAGCTGAGGTTGCAGAGCTGCATGTCCAGGCCAGTCCCTTGCAGCTAAATAATGAATATAAAATTATTTATATTTGCAAATATTCAGCAAATAAATATTTATCTATATTTATAAATAAATATTTGCACCATGATGACGGTGATGATGATGATGATGATAATAATAACAATAATTTATTTATATTTGCAAATATTTAGCAAATAAATATTTGCACCATGATGATGATGAGGATGATGATGATGATAATAATAATAATAATTATTATTATTAATAATATTAATATTAATATTATCTGCAGGGAAGGCAGGAATGACCCGAGCACCTAATGAGGGAATGGGCTAATTAAGCATTTCCCTGATGATGGAGGGCATGGGGATGATGTCATGGCTCCACCAGGATCAGAATTCCAGGATCCTTTAGGCTGGAAAAAAGCCGAGTCCTAACTAAGGCGAAGTCCTAACTAAGCCCAGCCCAGTTTAGCTCCCAGTATCTCCCAGTTAAAGCAGTTTCTCACCAGCTCCCAAGTCTTTGCACAGCATTTGGTTTCCCACTGAGCTGTTTGGTCTTGTAGTTGGGAAATTCCCAATTTCCAGCCCCTTTTCCCATGGAATTCCCAAGCAGCCAACATGAAATCCCAGGATTTATTTGGGCAGGCAGCCAATCCAGTGAGCAACACTTCGTTTCTTTATTTTGCACCGGGGTCGCCACCTGCTCTGCTCCTGTCCCAGGGTTGGCAGTGATTTAAACTCGGTGTATTTTCACAAGCTGGGCCTAATCTCAGGCATAAATCACTCAAGGACGTTTCCTCCTGCCTGTCATGGATGGGGAGATGCCATCAGCAGAACAATGTGCGATTCCAAGATTTGCTGATTCCAGAGGCAGCGCATTTTAATGAGCTCTGGGCTGGCAGAGGCCGCGGTGCTGACGCTAATTGCTTCCCCTCATTTAGGGCTTTGCTCATTAATGAAGGACAGCTGCACTTCGGTGCAGTTTGTGCAGAGGGAACGGGGCTGGCTGGGCACGTTCTGCTTCCCACAGGGATCATCACCCCCTTCCCAGGATTTCAGCTCAAAGCAGGGGCTGCCCTGGGCTCAGCAGGGCTCAGCACGGAATTCCAGAATGATCTAAGGCCTTGGGAGGGCTGAGCTGGAACAGAGACTGGGCAGAGCCAGAGAATAAAGCAGAGATTGATTGAAAGGCCTTTAGGGGACACCTGGGGCAGGACAGGGCCTGGGCAGGGCTGCACCCAAGGTGGGCCCAAAATGGACACAAAATGGACCCAAAATGGGCAGAAAATGGACACAAAATGGACACAAAATGGACACAAAATGGACACAAAATGGACCCAAAATGGACCCAAAATGGACACAAAATGGACACAAAATGGACCCCAAATGGACACAAAATGGACACAAAATGGACACAGAATGGACACAAAATGGACACAAAATGGACACAGAATGGACACAAAATGGACACAAAATGCACAAACGGTCCCCAGGTCTCACCCTTTGATCAGTTTGGGTCCATTTGCACATTGGGGTTTCATTGTCCAATCCCAGCTCCAGCTGATGCAGTCCCACCCTTCTTGTTCTCTCCCTGCAGCCCCCGTTGTTGGTGCTTTGGGGCCTGGAAACTTGTCCCAGTTGTCCTTGGTGTGCAGCAGGACAAGGATTTGTTTTGTGTCCCTGCTGTGTGCAGAGAGCTCAGTGACCCTGACTGTGAGCTCAGAACCTGAAATTCATGGAAGCTGAAGCTCAAGGCATCACATTTAGGCTGGAAAAGCCCTCCAAGGTCACAAATTCCCAGCTGTGCCCGATGCCCACCCTGTCCCCAGCCCAGAGCTCCGAGTGCCACCTCCAGGAATTCCTGGGACACCTCCAGGGATGGGCACTCCAAAGCTGGATCTTCTCTATAAAAGGCTCCCTAAGGTTTCCTGTCCCATCCTGATGAGTCCTTTCCCTGTTCTCTGAGCTCTCCATGTCCCTGTGGAGCTGCAGGAATTTCCTGGCTCACAGATCAGGGTCCCCATCCCACCTCCCTCCCTTCTATCCCTTCTATCCAAGCTGCCAATTCCATCCTCATCCTCCCTCCCTTTCATCTCAGCGGAGCTGAGGCGATCAGAACGGCAGGAACGGCGCTGAAGGAAGGAAAAGGCACAAATTCCAGATAATGATGGAGCTGCTGGCTCTGCCCCTCTCAGACAGCCAGGCCTGCCCGTGACACCCACAGCTGCTGCCTGCCAGCATGGATGGATGGAATTAAAAGCCAGTGCAAGGATTCCTGAGATCATTTGAACAGCACAAAGCAAGAGTTCCTTGTGCAAATCCCATTAATAACCGCTCGGAAGCGGCAGCCTGCAAAGCCCATTAAATGCAGACAGAGATATTTTAGGCAAAAGCTGGAACTGTTTGAACTTTGCAGTGTCTGCGAGGCCGCCGGAGCCGAGCAGCAAACAGAGCATTTCTAATCCAGCCCAGATGAGAGAAGAGAGCAGGGAGGGCAGAGTTTTAAAAGAGAGGGAAAATAAATATCAGAGAGGAGCACAGAGCCACGGAGGCAGGGATGGGTGAGAGCAGGGTCACAGTGACACTGGGAGGTCACCTCACCTTCCCTGGGCTGGAATTGCCAGAGCAGCTGTGATACCCCTGGATCCCTGGCAGTGCCCCAGGCCAGGTTGGACATTGGGCTTGGAGCAGCCTGGGACAGTGGGAGGTGTCCCTGGATGGGATTTAAGGTCCCTTCCCAAGCCAAATCCTGGGATTGAAGAAGGATTGAGAAAAGGCATCACTACAACTCCAGGCTTTTTATTCTCAACCAAGTCTTTCACTTTTAGGAAATGATCAATAGAGATGGAAAAATTCAGGATTTGCGTGTCCAAAGCAGCATCTCCCATTTCCATCCCCAGCCTTGGGCACTCACTGATGGCTGAGCTTGGATTTGGGTGGGAGATTGGGAATTGGGAATTCCTGGCTGGGCTGGAATTGCCAGAGCAGCTGTGGCTGCCCCTGGATCCCTGGCAGTGCCCCAGGCCAGGTTGGACATTGGGCTTGGAGCAGCCTCTCTCCAGGCTTTACCTCCCTGACCCTCCAGGCTGTAGGAAAGGTGCTGCAGCCCCTTTACAAAACCTGTCACAAAATTCCAGCGTGGTTTGGGCTGGGAGGGACCTTCTCAAGGTCCTCTAGTCCAACCTCCACGAGCAGGAGGCTCTTCTTCCAGAAAATATCCAAAAATGAAGGTATTTCAGAGCAAAGCTGGGGTATGAAATAATAGATTCCAAACCATTCTCCCATCTCTCAGCCAATGACAACACCTGGACATTGATCTGAGCATCCTGGACTTCCATGAATTTTTCTGGAGTGAATCTTTCCCTGTAATCCTTGCAGTCCCAAGATCTCTGCCAAGAGGTCCCTGTGGAAATATTCCTGAGGTTTTATTGTCCTCCTGCAGCACAACCTCCACAGCCCAGAGGAGCTGTGAGGGAACAGAGCAGCAGGAATTCACCCGGGAGAGTTCAGCCTGCCAGGAAATCCCAGGAAACCTCAAGCTGAAGAGGGAAATCCCAGGAAACCTCAAACTGAAGAGTTCAGCCTCCCAGGAAATTCCAGGAAGCCTTGAGCTAAAGAGGGAAATCCCAGGAAACCTCAAGCTGAAGAGGGAAATCCCAGGAAATCCTAAGAAACCTCGAGCTGAAGAATTCAGCTTCCCAGGAAATCCCAGGAAACCTCAAGCTGAAGAGTTCAGCCTGCCAGGAAATCCCAGGAAGTCTTGAGTTGAAGAGTTCAACTTCCCAGGAAATTCCAGGAAAACTCAAGCCAAAGAGAGTTCAGCTTCCCAGAAGTTCCAGGAAGGCTCGAGATGAAGAGTTTAACCTCCCAGGAAATCCTAGGAAATCTCAAGCTGGAGAGCTCAACCTACCAGGAAATTCCAGGAAACCTCAAGCCAAAGAGTTCAGCTTCCCAGAACTTCCAGGAAGCCTCAAGCTGAAGAGTTCAGCTTCCCAGAAAATCCCAGGAAATCCCAGGAGCTGAAGGTTTCCTGTGTTTGGTGGCAGTCCTGGGAGAGTCCCTGGTCCCCCTGTGAGTGCAGAGGAACACCAGCACAATTCCTGCCTGCCCTTGCTGCCTCTGACCTCGGCTGCTCCCTCCTGCTGCTGTCCCCTGCTGTGGGACACGGATCCTGCTCCAAAGGGCACTTTGGGAACCAGCCCAGCCCCGTTCAGGGAGCTCCAACTCCCCCTGTGCTCCTTTAGGCTGAGCTGAATGAGCCTGATGGGAATTCTGGGGGGTGATGATAGCTGGGCAAAAACCACTCTGAGAGGGAAAAACATGGAAAAGCAGCCAGGGCCCATCCAAGCACCTGGATTGTGGAATTGCACCCCCCAAACCAGGCTCCAGGTCGGGATGGATCCCACAACACCCAGAATTCCCACTGCAATCACCACTGCCTTCATCTGATGGCCTGGATATAATTATTGCAGCCCAGGCCAAAGGCAGTAATTAGCTGAGTGTGTAATTATCTCTCTCAGCCCGTCTGCTGTTCAGGCTCTGCGAGGGATTTATTTCCTGAAGGGCTTCTGGGGGGTTTTGCAACTCCAGAATGAAATTTGTTAACTGTTAATAACTCCCAAATTAGCTCATTTAGGCAGAGTTGGAAATAACTCAGCCATGTCAGCCATAATCAACAAATTATCTGGAAATTTAGCAAGGCAAAGGAAAAAAAAAGAGATCTTGAACCATTCTGCAGTTCAGGGCAGCAGTGGGAGGACATTTGTCACTGCTGGGCTGGAATTCCCAGATTTGCTGCCCCTGGATCCCAGCAGTGCCCAAGGCCAGGTTGGACATTGGGCTTGGAGCAGCCTGGGACAGTGGGAGGTGTCCCTGGATGGGATTTAAGGTCCCTTCCCAAGCCAAATCCTGGGATTGAAGAAGGATTGAGAAAAGGCATCACTACAACTCCAGGCTTTTTATTATCAACCAAGTCTTTCACTTTTAGGAAATGATCAACAGAGATGGAAAAATGCAGGATTTGCCTGTCCAAAGCAGCATCTCCCATTTCCATCCCCAGCCTTGGGCACTCACTGATGGCTCTGCTTGGATTTGGGTGGGAGATTGGGAATTGGGAATTCCTGGCTGGGCTGGAATTGCCAGAGCAGCTGTGGCTGCCCCTGGATCCCTGGCAGTGCCCAAGGCCAGGTTGGACAGTGGGACAGTGGGAGGTGTCCCTGCCATGGCAGGGGTGGCACTGGGTGGGATTTAAAGTCCCTCCCAGCCCAAACCCTTTTGGAATTCCGGGATTGGCACTCCCGTGGTGCTCTCAGAGTTTGCTCCCAGTGCGTTGGTGTTTCTCTTTTTTTGAGGAATTCTTTTAGAGCTCAGCTCCTTCTCCAAGCCAAGCCCGGACTGAGGGATGTGAATTCCCTGGGGACCTCCCATGGGTGAGGTCAGGAGCTGAACAGGAACAAACCCCAGCCCCTGTTTGGAGCAAATCTTTCCCTTTATCAGCCCTTGGAATAAATGTGCAGACCCAGTGGATGCCAGGAAGAAAATCCTGGCCCCGCTCTGGTTTTGCCTTTCTCAGTGCCAGAACCATCCCCTGCCAACCAAATTCAGTTTGTTATTAAATTACTCATTAAGGACTCAGACAACTCAGGATTCCTTTGGAGGGAGCTGAGTTCCATCCCCTGCCGCTGGGATGAGGAATTTGACAGGAATGAGTGAGATTTTGAGGCTAAAGGAGGAAAATTCTGCTGCGTGTCATGAACTGGGCATTCAAATTAAAGGAATCTCCATCAGATCCCTGTAATTTTGGGAAAAACGAGAATATTTCTATTTTAAACCCCACCCCTACAAATGTCCCTTCTCCTGCTCTCTGGTGACCACTGTGTCCTGCCTGTGCACAAATATTTTTCCTTGGAAGTCTTTCCATTGTTCCCGTGTCACACCTGAACAACAGGGACACCCACGGAAGCAATTCAATTCAAAGCCTCTCCCAATGGATTTGGAGGGAATAAAGGGGATATCACATGAACTAGGGGGGCAGATGGGCTGCAGGGCTGTGGGGGAAGCTCTGAGTGCTGGAATTCTGCTGGATTTATCCCCAGATAAATCTGGAGCAGCTCCAAGGGGCTGCAGCTCTGAGCCTGGAGCTCAAAGCATTCCCAATCCCTGTGGGAACCTTTGGGCTTTGACCACCACTGAGCTTCCATTCTGATCCAGAGAGGGCACAAATCACATTTCCAAATCCCGGGAGGGATGAGAAACCCCTGGAGTCGGGATGTGGGCCGTGAACACACAGCTCCCTCTTTGTCATTGAGGATGTTGGGAGGTGAAAATAAATATCATCCCTTCCTACGAGGCGGTTTTTGCCTCCCCAGATGAATCTCGGAGATAAAACAGGTGTATTAAATACATTAAATCTTGTCGGGTCGTTTATTTCCCTTCCCAGTGGCAGAAATCCATTCGGAGTAAACAAATCCCTTCTCTTATCAGGGTGCTGTGTTTGGAGATAAAGGCACACTGATTTATCACGGCCACGGTTTAGGAAGGCAGGCGAGCTCCTCTCCCCGTGTGCTTGGGCTGCTTTGTGAACCTTTAACCGTGGGGAAGGAGAGGCTGGGAGCTCTCTCCACGCAGGATCCAGCGGGATGCTCACTCCTCACTCAAAAACTCAATTTAAACCCTTCCAAGTCAATGCAGGACACCTCTAAAGCAAATTTTATCCATGATTTGAGATGGGAGTTACCTGCAGGGAGACTCCACAGGTGCTGCTCTGCTACCTGGGGCACCTCTGAGAATAAGGAATGGGAAAATCCATCAGCTCCGAGATTGCCTCGCTGAACTCAGGGAGGAAATGGAGACAGGAGAGGGAATTGCAACTCAAAGCAAGGAAAGGAGAGGGAAATGTTTGTGTCAGTGTGGCAGCAGGAGCAGGGCAGTGACTGTCCCCAGGGCTGGCACTGCTGGGCACCACCAGGGCTGGGCCCGGCTCTCAGTCCAGGGAGGACACTGAGGGGCTGGAGCGAGTCCAGGGCAGGGCATGGAGCTGGGAAGGGGCTGGAGAATTCCTGAGGGAGCTGGGAAGGGGCTGGAGAATCCCTGAGGGAGCTGGGAAGGGGCTGGAGAATTCCTGAGGGAGCTGGGAAGGGGCTGGAGAATCCCTGAGGGAGCTGGGAAGGGGCTGGAGAATCCCTGAGGGAGCTGGGAAGGGGCTGGAGAATCCCTGAGGGAGCTGGGAAGGGGCTGAGCCTGGAGCAAAGGAGGCTCAGGGGGCCCTGGTGGCTCTGCACAAGTCCCTGCCAGGAGGGGACAGCCGGGGGGGTCGGGCTCTGCTGGCAGGGACACAGGGACAGGAGGAGAGGGAACGGCCTCAGGCTGGGCCAGGGCAGGCTCAGGGTGGGCAGCAGCAGGAATTTCCCCATGGAAAGGGGGCTCAGGCCTTGGAAGTGCCCAGGGAGGGTTGGAGTGCCCATCCCTGGAGGTGTCCCAGGAATTCCTGGGGACAAGGTGGGCATTGGGCACGGAGATTTTGGGACACAAAATTATCAACATTTTCTTATTTATTTAAGTAGCACAGTCTGGAGAAGTTCAGGGAAGGACATTATCCCATTTTTTCCTGCTGTGCTTTACTCCCTTGGCTCAGGTGAGTCAAAAGGATCATTTTGGTGAACCTGAAATATTTCCTAAAAGACCAAATGCGTTTTGGGGAGGAGGAGGAGGAGATGGGTCCCACAGGGGCCGGGGCTTGGGGCACAGCTCCTGCCTCCAGAGGGTCTCCAGGCGGGGCTGGCTCAGGAAGCAGCTGTGGCCCCACCTTTCAAACCTTTCCTGGGACAAGGTGACATTTGGAGCTTCCAGCTGTCACATCAATGGATCCTGCTTAAAATTCCAGCTCAGTCAGCGAGTGCCAGTGAGGAAACCTCGGGGTGGCCGTAAGACTGAAATGTGGGAAGCCATCAGCGGAGCCCATCAAAGTGTTTACAGCCCAAGCACTCGACCTCCAGCGGCGGAGGAATTGTTTTATCTCCTTGGCCAGGGCTTTGCTGCCCCTCGTTAAACGCGACAAAGCCCAGAAGAACAAAAGCAGACTGAGCACTTGTCATTTCCGTGACCTTTTTGTTCCCTGCCTGGAATGGGGCGATAAATGAGCGGCGCTGGGCAATCCCTGGTGATTCCTCTCTGTTCTTGGGCTGATAATCCCCGAGATGTTTGTTAAAAATCCTTCTCCCAAGCCCCGGTGCCAGCAGAGAGAGTCGGGATGGGTCAGTTCAGGTTCTCAGGGTTGTTCATTGTTTCTGATCTGGTCCATTTTGTTCTCACCCACCTTGGGTGCTGCTGCAGTGCTGCTCATCCCTGACTGACCACCCCGAGGGCAGTTGTAATATTTTATCCCAAATATTCCGTGATCTGTTTTTATAGTGAGATACCAACACCTCTCACCTGTGTCAGACACTGCACTGCTGTGCTAAACCAACCCAAAAGTGCCACCACCACAGCAGGAGATGGAGGGCGAGAAGGAGAAGGAGAAGGAGAAGGAGAAGAAGGAGAAGGAGAAGGAGAAGGAGAAGGAGAAGGAGAAGGAGAAGGAGAAGGAGAAGGAGAAGGAGAAGGAGAAGGAGAAGGAGAAGGAGAAGGAGAAGGAGAAGGAAAAGGAGAAGAAGAAAAAGAACAAGAACAAGAAGAAGGAGAAGAAGGAGAAGAAGAAGAAGAAGAAGAAGAAGAAGAAGAAGAAGAAGAAGAAGAAGAAGAAGAAGAAGAAGAAGAAGAAGAAGAAGAAGAAGAAGAAGAAGGAGGACAGGGGCACACCCAGATTCCTCCATCTTCCCTCCTTGAACCTCCATTATGAACCCCAAAATTCTACATTAACACCCAGTAATGAGCTAATTATTACTCTAATCAAACTCTCGTGGTTTGCAATTCTTCACACAAGCCTGGTAACCGCTCCCATGGGCTAAAATCAAAGGCACTTTGGTATTTTTGACTTTGTGCCAGGGTCTCTGGAGCCCTTGCCAGGGTCTCGGACCACCCAGGGCAGCCAGAGGGATGTTCTGGGTTCTGACACTTCCCAGAGCCTTCCCGGCCAGGCTGGGCTCCCATGGGATCCCTGGGATCACACGGGAGGAACCTCGGACAGCAAACAGGGACTTGGAGCACGCAGCCGTTTTGATTGTGGCTTTTTCCAATTTTACTTTGATTATTTAATAAATTCCTTTCATCGTTAAATTGGCTGATTCATTTATAGCACGGGCATGTCGCAGTGCACCCCCACAATTTAACAGGTGTTTAGGAAAGAGTTTGAGTTTCACCCCTGAACTTTTAAGGAAGAAGAACCAGAAACTTCCACGCTCTTCTCACCAGAACTGTCCCAGTGCCAGCACAAAGGCCCCTGTTGGACCCTCGAGCTGTTCCTCAAGGGATGTGGCTGGTTTGTGTTGGGCAGTGAGCCAAAAACCCCTCCTGGATCATTAAATACAGAACAGAGAGCTCGGAGATCCTCGGGGCTTTTTGGGGTGTCTCAGCAGGTGCAAGGGCCCTCCCTGCACTGTGCACGGCTTTGATTCCTTTGTTCTGTATGGTTTGTTATTTTGTCTTTAATTAAAACATTTTTTGCCTTTTCAAAACACCTCCAATCATGGATTCTCACTAATTATTCTTAAGCCATTTCTGGGGGGCTGCTGGCAGCCCTCAGAGCTTGACACACCTTGGTGGGGCTGATAACACGCTGGCCTCAGGCACAATTGTATTGCAGAGCTGATGTTGTGGATGTGATTAACAACAAGTGCCATAAAGGATGAAAATTCTGCTTTTTGGGCTGATTTCCCAGTTCAGGGAATCACAGAATGCTCAAGGTTGGGAAAGACCAGATCAAGTCCAGCATTCCCAGCTCCTCGTGTTCTCCAGGCTCTTCAGTGCCAAATCCCTGAGTTTTTTGAATGTTTCCAGGGATGGAGACTCCACCACCTCATTGGCTCCAACCTCCCAGAAACCCAGACAGCTCCAGGGAATTCCCTCAGATTTTGGGATTGAGGCAAACAATGATGTCACCCTTCCTGTGCCAGCTCCAAACCCAAACTTTGGGAGTGAAGAGAGATGCTTTGCCAGCCCTGGAGAACTCTCAGAAGAGTTTCCATTTCCAGGCAGTGCCCTTCCTGACAGGAGACTTTCCAAACTTTTCCCAAAAAGGAAAGTCTCACCTCCACGAGGCTCCAACTCTTCCACCCAACTGTGCCCGCTTTCCTTTGAACTTTTTAAAATGGATGCACTTAAAAATTCACCCCTTTGTGTCTCCTTCCTCATTAGCTGTGCAAGGCCGGGCTTTTGTCTTGGCTCCCTGTGAATTCTTTGTGCGTGATTCCTGTGAGCCGGGATTCCTGATCCAATTATCCCGTTGTGCTCCCTTCTCCTCCTCATGGGCCTCTTGTCTTCTTTATAGGAGATTAAAGACAACCTTAGAGCCTGGCACAAATCAGGTCATGGATTGGTATTGCCCTGGTGTGCCTGAGGGGCTGGGAGAGCTGGGAATGTTCACCTGGAGAAGGGAAGGATCCAGGGAGAGCTGAGGGTGCCTAAAGGGGCTCCAGGAGAGCTGGAGAGGGACTGGGGACAAGGGACAGAGGGACAGGACACAGGGAATGGCTTCAAACTGGGAAAGGGGAGATTTGGGTGGGAGATTGGGAATTGGGAATTCCTGGCTGGGCTGGAATTGCCAGAGCAGCTGTGGCTGCCCCTGGATCCCTGGCAGTGCCCCAGGCCAGGTTGGACATTGGGACAGTGGGAGGTGTCCCTGCCATGGCAGGGGTGGCACTGGGTGGGATTTAAGGTCTCCCCCAACCCAAACCCTCTGGAATTCCTCTGCCCTGCTCCCTTCCCACTCTGGTTTTTGCTGAGGAGGAAAATGAAGCAGAGCCAAGAGTGGGAGCACAAACTGAGCAGGAGGGACAGACCTGGACAAGGACACCGCAGCCACAGAATCCATTCTGGACCTGCAGGACCCAGAATTGCCTGATTAATTCATTGATTACAACAGAATTGATTACAGCTGCCATGCAATGCCACAATAAATCCCACGGAGCAGCAGGAGCCATAAATGAACACCTGTTAATTGGGAATTAAACCCCCCCACGACGCTGGGGCTGATCCCAAGCTTGCAGGGACCAAGGCAGACAATCCTTTTGTTTTCTGAGTTTGGACACGACCTCGGAACCATCAGGATTTAAATCCAGCATTTCACGCTGCTCTTTGGAAGGGTTTTGTTCATTTGTTCAGATACCAACGGCGTAAACAATGCTCATTAATCAGAGGATAAATGATTCGCCAGGACTGCAGGGATTGCAATGAATTTTAAATTTTCCGAGCCATATCTTTCAGTCCCGAAGAATTACAGTAGCAAATTGATTCGCTGTGATTCAGGGGGATCCGTGGATTTGATTCCTCCTGATCAGAGGAACTCCAGGTATTTATTTACAGTTTATTTCCACAGCTTTTCTTAAAGGTGTCAAGGGTCTGAAAGCAAACTCAGGGAAGGCTGTGGTGAGTGCCAACAGGAATTTGGTGAGGCCTGGGCTGTTCCAGGAGGACAGGGAACCCTTCCCTGTTTTTCACAGTGTCAAAGGGTTGGGACAGATCATTTTTAGGTTCCTTTACAACCCTGCACTGATTGAGGTGCTGGTGACATCCTTGACTCACTGAAAACTTCCAATAACTTTCCAAGGCCAGGTTGGACATTGGGGCTGGAGCAGCCTGGGACAGTGGGAGGTGTCACCACGGCAGGGGTGACCCTGGATGGGCTTTAAGGTCCCTTCTCATACAACCCAAATCTAAATCAACTCAGAGCCCAAAAAGGATCTTATAAAATAACTTGTGAGCTCATCTCGCAGAGCCCTGAGCTGCTGAGCCTCAGCCAGGCCCATTAATCAAAGTTATTCCTTTATCTCAGATCTGAGGTGCTTCAGATCCTGCTGATCTGTGTGGAAATTACAGCCAATCCCAGGCCCTCAGAGGGCAGAACAACGCCAGGAATTTGGGATAAAACAGCTCAGGACAGGAATGTCAGCCCTGGGGTTCAGCTCCTTATCTGCAGCTCCTTTGCCTGTCAGGGGTGCCACTGACAGCAGCACTTCTCTGTTTATCAGCATCAACAAAATCTCCTCCAGGATTCCAGAACCCTCTTCGTTCATGGAATCACAGAATCCTGGAATGATTTCCATTGGAAGGGACCTTAAATCCACGGCAGGGACACCTCCCACTGTCCCAGGCTGCTCCAAGCCCAATGTCCAACCTGGCCTGGGGCACTGCCAGGGATCCAGGGGCAGCCACAGCTGCTCTGGCAATTCCAGCCCAGCCAGGAATTCCCAATTCCCAATCTCCCATCCATCCCTGCCCTCCTCCAGCTCCAACCCTTTGGTGGTTGGCAGCAGAGAACCCTTTTTGTCTGCTTGGGAGGACAATTGGGAAAACTCCTCTGACCTGAGCGAGGTGGCAAAGGGAACCAACCCTTCTCTGGGCCCTGAACACGGACCAGGGCACACAAACTGCTTTTATTCCTCTCTTCTCTCTAACAGAGATTTATTATTTTATTTATTATTATTTATTATTTATTTAATCAGGCAATGCTGCCCTTAACCTACAGCAACAGCAATCACAGCCAAGCACATCTGTGTGCTGCCTGGGGAATGGAAACTCATGGAAAACCTGGAGACATTGGTGAGATGATCCAATAAAAGCTGCCTGCAGAGCAAAGGACTCAACCAGAGCAGAGCATGAGTGAGGAGTTGTGAGAGCATCTCTGGGTCAGCTCTTTCCAAGTGTTCAAAGCAAAAAAACCAAAAAAACCCAAAAAAACCCAAAAAAACCCCCCACTCCTAAAAAGAAATAGAATGATTTTTGTTATAAATGAATCAGCCAATTTAATGATTAAAGGAATTTATTTTAAAAATCAAAGTAAAACTGGAAAAGCCACAAGCAAATTCAGCCCCGAGCTGGGTGATCAGTGCTGGGTGAGCTGGGATGGGACAGCTCCGTACCCCTGGCAGTTCACAAGGTCCTGATTCCTCAGGGTCCTTTTTTATCCTGTTTTCAGGGATTCCGAGGGTCTTCCTGTTTTTCTGTCATTGATCTTGTCCTTTTTCACACATTAATGCATGTCCTTTCTTGTGGTGCTTCTTACAAGAGTTTTCCCCGGAATATTCTGATTTCTGACATGGAATATTCAGATTTCTGACATGGAATATTCTGATTTCTGACATGGAATATTCTGATTTCTGACATGGAATATTCTGATTTCTGACACCCTGCTGGACAATAATCCCTTCCAATATCTTGTCCTGGTGACGAAATTTATCTTATCCTTAATGCACATTTCTGTGGTCTCACTGGATGGAAATAATCTTTTGGAATAAACATTTTGAGACAGGAATTCATCCCCTGTGTATTGCTCTTTCCTGTCACCTGGTTCCATTTTGAAAGATCCTGTGTTTTTTTATTTCTTAGCACGAATTTATTCTAAATCATACATTACAGTTTTCCTTTGTGGCCAAGCAGAGGAAGGAGTGGGGCTGATGGAGAGCAGCACCCAGAGGGGCTCCCAGAGTGCCTGGGATCAGGAGTGGCCCTGGGGCTGAACTGGGAGCGAGGCTGTGGTTGGACCCCAAACAGGGCACGGGGCCAAGGAGCTCGGCCAGAGCCAAGCTCAGGTTCCCCCCTTGGTGAGAGGGACCCGAGATGGAGCAGCTGCAGCAGCCAGAGCTGCACCAGGCCCTGCTGGGACACAGAATTCCCTTGGGAAGGCAGGCATGCTCCCCAGCCCCACAGAAACCTGGATTCAGTTATTCCAGAGGCACTGCCAGGTCACAGAATTCCCTTGGGAAGGCAGGCAGGCTCCCCAGCCCCACAGAAACTGGGATTCAGCTATTCCAGAGGCACTGCCAGGTCACAGAATTCCCTTGGGAAGGCAGGCAGGCTCCCTGGATTCAGCTATTCCAGAGGCACTGTCGGGTCACACAATTCCCTTGGGAAGGCAGGCAGGCTCCCTGGATTCAGCTATTCCAGAGGCTCTGCCAGGTCACACAATTCCCTTGGGAAGGCAGGCAGGCTCCCAGCCCCACAGAAACCTGGATTCAGTTATTCCAGAGGCTCTGAGCCCCAGCAGGATCATCCTCATCCTTCCCTCATGAGAAATGGAGCCCCAGGTCCAAACCTCACCCCTCCCCTGAGGTTTGGGGACAAACTCCCAGGGAGCTCTGGAGTCCTCCCCCATAATAATAATTTATTATTAAATAAATAAATTTAATAAATTCATTTATTAAACCCTGCTCTGACACCCTGCAAACAACCCCAGGGTCAGGGGGGCTGGAATCCCCGAACAGATTAACCACAATATTTGTCCACTTCTCCACTTCATTTGCTCCCCTCATCAGCTCCATCGGTGCTTCCAACCCAGCAGGGCGGAAAATTGGAGCTGCTGGAGCGAGGCCAGGGGAGAGCAGGGATGCTCCGAGGGGTGGAGCTGCTCTGGAGCCGGGCTGGGTGTGCTGGTTTGAAAGCAAAACCAGTGAAGGACCCCAAGTCAGAAACACAATTTAATAAGATGAAAAGAAAATAGAGTAAAGTAAAATAAAATAAAAGTAATAGTACAAAAAACCACTGACAGAGTCAGAATCCAACCTGACACCCTGTTAGGGTGGAAGTGGCAGTCCAGATGAGATGGTCTTGTCCAAGCAGTGATTCCTGTAGAAAGGTCTGGCAGCTCTTGTCTCCTCTGGGAGTCCAGTGGGTAAAAGCTGCCTGTGCTGTCCCAAACCCTGGATTTATCCAGGTGGGAATGCTTGGCTCCTCCCCCTGGGCGGAGCATCTCCCCATGGGCTGATCTCATTCTATGAGCCCTGCAGTGGCTCCTTGCTGGCCCATGAACCAGAGATAACTCTGAGGGAATTATTTATGAGTCCTGCAGTGGGTCCTTGCTGGCCCATGAACCAGAGATAACTCTGAGGGAATTATTTATGAGTCCTGCAGTGGGTCCTTGCTGGCCCATGAACCAGAGATAACTCTGAGGGAATTATTTATGAGCCCTGCAGTGGGTCCTTGCTGGCCCATTAACCAGAGATAACTCTGAGGGAATTATTTATGAGCCCTGCAGTGGGTCCTTGCTGGCCCATGAACCAGAGATAACTCTGAGGGAATTATTTATGAGCCCTGCAGTGGGTCCTTGCTGGCCCATTAACCAGAGATAACTCTGGAGTTATCTATGAGTCATGGGCAAGGCATTGTTGGGCTCGTTAACAGAAGATGAGGAAAACACTGCCCCACCTTGGCTCCAACGGCTCATGGGGATAGAATACAAACCTTGGGCACAATTTTACATTGTCACCTAGGACACTGGGAGAGCTGGGAATGTTCCCCTGGAGAGGAGAAGCTCCAGGGAGAGCTGAGGGTACCTGAAGGGGCTCCAGGAGAGCTGGAGAGGGACTGGGGACAAGGGATGATATTGGGATTTTAAGAGATGGGACCATGGGAGATGTTGGAACACAATTTACTACTTCAGTCCCATGAAGGGTGAGAACATCTTCACCTCATACTCCAGGAGTTCGTGGTCAGTGGTCACCAGCAGTCACAAGATCTAAAGGTTCAAGGTCTTTTAAAGGTTAATTAGCCAATAAATTACTGCCACAAAGAATGTTTTTACTGTCACACCGATCCCTAATTAATTTGTCTCACACATCCTGCGGGATGCCGACCTCTTTAACCACTAATGACACACAAACCTGCAGAACTTAAAATTTATTGCCTTTAGAACTGCTTCTATACCTTAAACTTCAAGCTCTAAAACTTTCCACTGCCTAGCTTAGCACGTTTCTGCTTAAACCACAAACCCACATTTTACTGATGTGCAGAAATGCGCTTCCCCACCCGAGCAGGTGCTTCTATATAAGGAAAAAAAAATCAGTTTATTTTGAACATGTCAGGAAGTTAAACTAGAATTTTCCATGCCTTTCTCATTGAAATTGGCTCAGAGCCAGCACAGGAGCACTGGCTGGGCTTTGGAAATGCACCTCAAGGTGCCAAAAAGCCCACCTGGACCATCAGGTACTGAAAAGGCTGCACAGGGGAGCTCAGGTGATTTGTTTGGACTGCCTTAGCCAGTGTCAGAGTGTTCTCTGCACTGTGTTCAACTTAGATACCTTTGTTCTCTGATGTTTATTATTTTTGTCATTATTAAAACCTTTTCTTTTACAAAGCACACCCAGAGAAGTTGTCTTGTTGTTATTACTGAGCCACTGTGGGAAGTTGAAGTCCAACCCTCAGACCTGACACATCTTCACGTAGTTTATTCTATTTAACACTTACAGACTCTGAATTTGGAAGTCTTTTCCAAGGCCTCAGGTCAAACCCTGAATTCTCTTCTGTATTTGGGCCTGCATGCTCAGGGTTTTGAGAATTTTCTGTGCCTGGAATTCCCACAGGATGGACGGGGAATGAGCCCTGACACGCTCAGGGGTTTGAACCTTTCCATCCTTCCTCCTGTGCTCAGGTGGGACAATATCCCTGTTTTACCTCTCCTAATGATCCCAGGGAGTGGCAGATCCATGCTACAGCCTCACAGGATTCATGTTCCCTTTGTTTTATCACCTGCAGGTAAGCTGACATCTCTTCCCCTGGCACATCTCAGCAAACGAGTCCTTTCCACAAGGCAAAAATTCCTGGTTTTCCTCAGGCCACCAGTTAAAGTTCAGCTCTCCCCAGTTATCCACCAATTCTCATTCTTGGATAATTGAAATTTTCCTTCCTTGTGCTGGAGGTTGCTGTAACCAGCCAGGTTTATCCCAGCCTGGACACCTCCCTGGCCTCTCCAGCAGGAGGGGGATTAAACATGGAATTGTACTGATGGCCTTCAGTGACCAGAAAAAATTCCCCTAATGAGCCCAGAGCACAAAGTGCAGCATTGAAATGCTCATTTTTCCCTTTACCACATCCAGGGGAAAAGGATTTACCTGGAGTCTGACAATTAGGAGAGTGATTTCTCAGATTTGTTCATGATTTAGTCACCATTCATCCACTTCTCCCTCACCCAGCAGATGAATCTTTCCTGAGCATCAAAGATATTTGTGGCAGAAAGAGAAAGGGAGATATTTGCCCCAAAAATGTTGCCTGTGGGAGGTTTGTGAGCTCGAGGGGCTGTTCTGGAGCTCATGATGGATCTCCCTGCCCCGGGAATGTTGCACTTTGCACGCCTGGATTGTATTTGAATGCCAGGGATCTCATCCCTGTGGATAAATTCCTGCTGGGAGGGGCTGGAGGTGCCAGAGCCAGGTTCCCTCCCAGTGCTGCCCACTGCCAGGACAGAGGCACAAATTAAATGGTACAAAATTCAGTGTGAGCACAAAAAAGTACCTTTGTCCTGTGAGGGTGGGGAAAAATGGGCACAGGGTGCCCAGAGCAGCTGTGGCTGCCCCTGGATCCCTGGCAGTGCCCAAGGCCAGGTTGGACATTGGGGCTGGAGCAGCCTGGGACAGTGGGAGGTGTCCCTGGATGGGATTTAAGGTCCCTTCCCAAGCCAAATCCTGGGATTTGGGAAGGATTGAGAAAAGGCATCACTACAACTCCAGGCTTTTCATTATCAACCAAGTCTTTCACTTTTAGGAAATGATCAATAGAGATGGAAGAAGTCAGGATTTGCCTGTCCAAAGCAGCATCTCCCATTTCCATCCCCAGCCTTGGGCACTCACTGATGGCTCTGCTTGGATTTGGGTGGGAGATTGGGAATTGGGAATTCCTGGCTGGGCTGGAATTGCCAGAGCAGCTGTGGCTGCCCCTGGATCCCTGGCAGTGCCCAAGGCCAGGTTGGACATTGGGGTTGGAGCAGCCTGGGACAGTGGGAGGTGTCCCTGCCGTGGCTCTGGGTGGGATTTGAGGTTCTCCCAACCCAAACCAGTCTGGGATTGGGATTGAGAGGAGATCCCGGGTCCTGCTGCAGTTTCTGTGCCTTGGCACACTGAGGATTCCTGAGGCTGAGGGATTGGGGATCACTGAGCAGCTCCCACAGCCCTGAGCAGCACAGGCAGCTCCCAGCTCCTGTCTGGGGAAAAGCAGGAATGAGGCCCCAGCCCCGGATCCCCAGGGATCCCTCACAGGCAGCTCAAGGTCCCAGAGCAGGGCTGGGAGCTCAGTTTGGGCTAAGAAGGAGCTGCAGGCCTGGGGCAGGCTCAGCTGAGCATGGACACACCTCTCCCCCTGCTCCAGGCCACATTCACTTCCCAAAATTTCCTGGTGCCCGTGGGGGCCATGGCCAGGCTGGCACCAAACATCTCCCAAGGCCTGTGAGGGTTCAGAGTGGGCACACAAAACTGATCTGAATGTTTCATTAACACAACCAAACCTTGGGTTTTTATTGCAATGATCTGCCCTTGGAGAGTGAAATTTGCTTCGTGTGCACCCATAGAATTCCAGGGTGGTTTGGCTTGGAAGGGACATTAAAAGTCACCTCATCCCACCCTCCTGCCATGGCAGGGACACCTCCCACTGTCCCAGGCTGCTCCAACCTGTTATAAATGCACAGTCTATAGTTGGTTTTTTACAAATATTAAAATATTAAATTTTACACAATATTAAAATGAATACTGTGTGTATAATGTGGGAAGATTGTACTGTATTTTCTTTTATTAATAGAGTTTAGAAATGTGATGAATGGATATTTTTTATGATTGTAACAGAGTGTTAAAAGTAAAAGATTGGGGTTTTTTTCCGTAAACTAGCAAACCAGAAGGAAGGGGGAATCATCCTGCATTCCTGCATGAGGATTGCTGACCAAAACTTTATTGAACTTTTGTTATCCAAATGAAGATAACCAGAACCCCGGGATAAGAATTTATGGGACCTGTGCTAGCAGACAGAATGGAGCCACCTGCAGATGGATCCACCAGATAAAATGGTTGGGGGGAGTTGAAACTGAACAAAGAAATTCACACTCAAAAGGAATGTTTGAATCCTGCATGTGAATTTATAAATATGCAACAGGCTGAGACTTTTAAGGAACAAATGTTTTGTTAACGGTGTGCTGGCTGGTTCTGTGCCAGGCACCCTCAGCTGAGAAACTGTTTTGCTTTTGTCTCTCCTAATTGTCTATTTTCTTTTTAATTTTTATTAAACTTCTACTTTTTAATTTTTATTAAACTTTTTGTGAAAAAAACTCTTTTTTTCACAAACCTCAATGTCCAACCTGGCCTTGGGCACTGCCATGGATCCAGGGGCAGCCACAGCTGCTCTGGGCACCCTGTGCCAGGGTTTTTTTCCTTTTACAAGGAAAAGTTGGAGCAAGAGTGGAGGAAAGAGACCCCCAGGACCTCCTGGGGTGGCTGGGGTGGATTGTCCCTGCTCCCCAGGCAGAGCTGCCAGCAGCACTGGGAACTTTTTGCTTTGAAAATTAAACAAACAAACTCCTTTCCCTCTACCCTCAGGTCACAGATTCCATTAGAATCCTTCTCCTCCTGAATCCAGAGCAGGGAATAATTGCCTTGGAGTGAGTGGATGGACTGCAAAGCACGGAGGGTTGGTAATTTGGAGGTCATTATCTCGCTGCTGAACTCGGGAGCCAGCCAGAGCTGCCACTCGAGAGCAAATTCGGGAGGCAAACGCTTTTTAAAGGGAGCTCTTCAGTGGTGAACCTCCAAACACAAATGTAAGGCACTGATTACAGGAATGAAAACCTTTTAACTGATGCAAGGTCATGGAGGCAAATCGGCTTTCACAGGATCCCAGAATGGTTTGGGTTAAAGGGATCCTAAATCCCATCCCATTCCACCCATTCCATGGGCAGGGACACCTCCACTGTCCCAGGATTCTCCAAATGTCCAACCTGGCCTTGGGCACTGCCAGGGATCCAGGGGCAGCCACAGCTGCTCTGGCAATTCCAGCCCAGCCAGGAATTCCCAATTCCCAATCTCCCACCCAAATCCAAGCAGAGCCATCACTGAGTGCCCAAGGCTGGGGATGGAAATGGGAGATGCTGCTTTGGACAGGCAAATCCTGAATTTTTCCATCTCTATTGATCATTTCCTAGAAGTGAAAGACTTGGTTGATAATAAAAAGCCTGGAGTTGTAGTGATGCCTTTTCTCAATCCTTCTTCAATCCCAGGATTTGGCTTGGGAAGGGACCTTAAATCCCATCCAGGGACACCTCCCACTGTCCCAGGCTGCTCCAAGCCCAATGTCCAACCTGGCCTGGGGCACTGCCAGGGATCCAGGGGCAGCCACAGCTGCTCTGGCAATTCCAGCCCAGCCCCTGCCCACCCTCCCAGCCAGGAATTCTTTCCCAGTATCCCTCTTAACCCAGTTCAAAGCCATTCCCTCATCCACGGCCTCTCAAAGCCCCCCAGACTCCCCCCAGTCCCTTCCCAATCCCCTCTCCCTGGGTGCTGCTGGATCCCAAACCCCCCTGGAGCACAGCACAGTTTTATTTTTTAGATTGCTTTTTTACACAAAGCAATCCATCCCACTCTTCGATGAGGAAAACAATTATTAACACTTGAAAACAAGCTGTAATCTATTCCCTTATAATTTCTCGTTTGGCTGTCAAGGAGCTAATTTGAATTTGAACAAAGTTTGCAGCTCCCTAATTGAATTTGCTCGAAGGATTTCTCTTATCAGAAGCACAAGGACCCGGTGTCATGGAATGATTTTCTGTGCTATGTGTGGATGAAATGATTTCTGTTGCACATCCTGGCCAGAATAAAGCAACGCCTTCATCCTCTAACACTGAAATGTTGTTGGAGTTTGTTTGTGACTGGAGAGTATTTGGGTTTTGTATTTGTATTTTGTATTTGTGGCAGTATTTGTATTTTGCATGTATGCAGTATGTAGTATGTAGGTTTTTTTTATGTATGTAGTGTGTAGTAGTATTTGTATTTTGTATTTGTGGTAGTATTTGTATTTTGTATATATGTAGTACTTTTGTATGTACGTAGTATGTAGTATACACGAATACAATATGTGTATTCGTATGTATGTAGTATGTAGTAGTATGTAGTATTTTGTATTTGCATTTTGTATGTATGTAGTATGTAGTGTTATACAGTATTTTTGTATGTATGTAGTATGTAGTATTTTTATGTATGTAGTATGTAGTAGTATTTGTATTTTGTATTTGTAGTAGTATTTGTATTTTGCATGTATATAGTATGTAGTATTTTTTATATATGTAGTATGTAGTATTTTTGTATGTATTTGTGTGTATGTAGTATGTAGTAGTATTTGTATTTTGTATTTGTGGTAGCATTTGTATTTTGTATATATGTAGTACTTTTGTATGTATGTAGTACTTTTGTATGTATGTAGTATGTAGTATTTTGTATGTATTTGTATGTATGTAGTATTATGTAGTATTTGTGGTTTGTATTTATGGTAGTTTTTGTATTTTGTATGTATGTAGTATGTAGTGGTTTTGTATGTATGCAGTATGTAGTATTTTGTATGTATTCATATGTATGTAGTATGTAGTATGTAGTATTTGTATTTTGTATGTATGTAGTATGTAGTGTTATACAGTATTTTTGTATGTACGTAGTATGTAGTATTTTTGTATGTAGTATTTTGTATGTATTTGTGTGTACGTAGTATGTAGTAGTATTTGTATTTTGTATTTGTGGTAGTATTTGTATTTTGCATGTATGTAGTATTTTTGTATGTATGTAGTATGTATGTAGTATGTAGTAATATTTGCAGTTTGTATTTGTGGTAGTATTTGTATTTTGTATGTATGTAGTATGTAGTATTATGTAGTATTTTTGTATGTACGTAGTATGTAGTATTTTGTATGTATTTGTGTGTATGTAGTATGTAGTAGTATTTGCAGTTTGTATTTGTGGTAATATTTGTATTTTGTATGTATGTAGTAGTATGTAATATTTTTGTATGTATGTAGTATTTTTGTATGTATGTAGTATGTAGTATTTTGTATGTATTTGTATGTATGTAGTAGTATTTGTATTTTGTATTTGTGGTAGTATTTGTATTTTGTATGTATGTAGTATGTATTATTATGTAGTATTTTTGTATGTACGTAGCATGTAGTATTTTGTATGTATTTGTATGTGTGTAGTATGTAGTATTTTGTATGTATTTGTATGTATTTAGTAGTATTTGTATTTTGTATTTGTGACACCTCTGTATGAAAACATACCAGTTTAAAAACATTTGAAAGTTTAAACATTTAAAGTTCTGTATAACTTTAGCCAAGTTTGTTCACCTTTGCCCCGAGGGAAGAGAGCTGAAGGTTTTTTCCAGGGCGTTGTTCCCCTAAGTAAAACCTGGTGAATTTAACAAACCAACGGACTGGGAGCAGCCCAAAGTCACCCAGGAAGAGGAAAGGGCATCAAGGAAACACCCTCAGAACATCAGTGGCCGTGGAACACCTACCCCAGACTGCCTCTGGCAGAGTAGAGAATCTCCTCTGGAAAAGAATGATAAATAATCAAGGAATGAAGATTTAATTAACATCAGAAGTGAAGAAATCCAGATCCAATAGGAAACCAAATGCTAAGAATTTATTATTTGCAACTTGGCACCAATGAACGCTGACCCAATTCATTTGTGTGAGTTTTGACTGTATAAAAGCTCTAAAAAATCCAGTAAATGTCACTTGTCATGGAATGATTCCCTCTGCACACCTGGGCTGTGTGTGGATGATTTCTGGGCTACATCCCAGCCAGAACAACATCCAGGCCAGACAATAAAGCAATGCCTTGACTCTCTAACGTTAATTAAAAATGTTGTTGGAGGGGTTTTTGTTTTTCCTGCACTTTTTTGTTGTTGTTTTTCTGGGTTTTTTGTTTTTCTGGTGACACTTGGGCTGCTCCTCATGCAGACTGTGAGGCCAAGGGGGATCCTGGGGTGAGCCTGGGTCCTTTGGGCTTTCAGGATGTGTTTCCCACTGGAACATTCCCACAGGAATCCTGTGGGGTTTGCTCTCCTCACACCGTGCCTGGACAGCTCCTGATTCAAACCAAACGACAGCCTGGGTTCTTTCTCCCAGCTTTTCTGTAGCTCTTGATCTTCAGCTGCTTAGCAGAGCTCATCATTATTAATTATTAATTAATCAATAATTATTGTTGATTAATATTTATTTATTTATTTATTTATTATTAATTAAGCATTAATTATTGTTGATTAATATTTATTTATTTATTATTAATTCAGCAATAATTATTGTTGATTAATATTTATTTATTTATTTACTTATTAATCAATAATTATTATTCCAGCTCTCTGTGCCCCTTTATTGGCTGCTCAGCACAGCCACAGCCTCAAAGTCCACTGAGGAATGGAGAAGTGCTGGGTCATGGATACAGCTGGGAAAATCCTGCCATTAACAGCGGGTTAAAGGCTGGAATGTCCACCTGGATGATTCCTCAGGAACAGCCAGGGGCAGGCCAGACCATGGGAACAGCAGCTCTCATTAAGGGAGGAGATTGATCATTAATTAAGCTTCTTAATTCCTGCTTTCTGGTGAGCTTGCAGCTCCACCAGTCAGAGGAAGGGTGACATTCCCAGATTTTGGGGTTTTGACCTTGGTCAGAGGAAGGGTGACATTCCCAGATTTCGGGATTTTGACCTTGGTCAGAGGAAGGGTGACATTCCCAGATTTTGGGATTTTGACCCTGGTCAGAGGAAGGCTGACATTCCCAGATTTTGGGGTTTTGACCCTGGTCAGAGGAAGGGTGACATCCCCAGATTTTGGGATTTTGACCCTGGTCAGAGAAAGGGTGACATTCCCAGATTTTGGGATGCTCCAGCCCCAAACTCCCCCCAGGAGCAGCTGGAAAGGCTGGGAGCGGTGCTGATCCCTGTCCCCTACCCCAGCAGGGATGGAAAGCTGAGGTGGTGGGAAACTCCTCCCTTGCAATTCCCTTTCAGTCCCATCTTCCAAAGGCTGAACTCCCAGGAGAACACTTGGGACCTCATGGAGTGGCTGGGGTGGAATGTCCCCGCTCCCCAGGCAGAGCTGCCAGCAGCACTGGGAACATTTTGGAAATTAAACAAACTCCTTTCCCTCTGCCCCTCAGGGCACAGATTCCATTAGAATCCTTCTCCTCCTGAAACCAGACTCCATCATGGAATCTTGGAATCCCAGGTGGGGCTGAGGCAGGAGGAGCTGAGTCTCCTCCTGATGCCCATGTGTCCATCTCAGCCACCATCCCCCAATTCCTGGGTCATTCCAAGGACACCTCCCCCTGGAGCAGGATGCTCCAAGCCCTGCCCTGCTCCACATCTGCTCCACCTTTCCCAGAATCCCAGCCTGGCCCTTCCCACATCCCCACGGATCCCCCAGCAGGACTCATCCCCACTGCTGGAAAGTTCACCCTGCCTTGCCCCAGGCAGAAATCTGGTGATGGCCTCAAACCTCCCAAATGCCACGGGTTTTTTTTTCCCCTTAATTTCAGCACAACATTCCTGACATTTCAAATCCCTGCTCAGCCAGGACTGGGTTTAAATGAGAGGTCACTCAGGGCTGGTCCTGAATAACTGCAAACTTCCCACCTGCCATCCCTGCAAAGCCCAGGAACGCTGCACAATAAAGGAGCTGCAATCCTGACAAACCCGGAGCCACTGCTCAAATTCCCATCCAACCCCATTCCATTAAAACCCTGAGAGATAAACACAGACTGCAGGTTAATTGTGTTTTGGGAGCAGAGCTGTGTGTTCGCCTCCCACAAAACGTGTGCCTGATTATGATCAAAACCCCGAGTTTTGCTGTTTTCCTCTGGTTCAGATTCTAAATGCAGCTGGTTTATTAAATGCTTGTTAAATTCGTTCCTGCAGCAAGCACCTGACACCTGTTTAGTGTGCTCCAAACGTTGTATTTTATAATAAGATCGTGGATTTTGTGATGATTCTGGAGGAGTGCAAATCTGCCAGCAAGGAGCAGCAGGTTCACAGTTACAGAAAGGGTGGAATTGGTTTTACATCACTGAGACAAAGCAGGGCAGCTTCCCCTGGAGAATCCACAGGGATGATTCCAGCTGGGGGCTGACCAACTTCCCATTTTCCAGCTGCTCCAGCAGCTCGATGCCACTGGGCCACTGGTCAGGGGCACGAGCTGGGTCTGAGGAGTTGAATTGATATCATGGGAGGGCTGAGCTGGAACAGAGACTGGGCAGAGCTGGAGAATAAAGCAGAGATTTATTGAAAGGACTTTAGGGGACACCTTGGGCAGGACAGGGCCTGGGCAGGGCTGCACCCAAGGTGGGCCCAAAATGGGCACAAAATGGACACAAAATGGACACAAAATGGTCACAAAATGGGCACAAAATGGACACAAAATGGACACAAAATGGACACAAAATGGACACAGAATGGACACAAAATGGACACAAAATGGTCACAAAATGGGCACAAAATGGACACAAAATGGGCACAAAATGGACACAAAATGGACACAAAATGGACACAGAATGGACACAAAATGGACACAAAATGGACAAACGGTCACCAGGTCTCACCCTTTGATCAGTTTGGGTCCATTTGCACATTGGGGTTTCATTGTCCAATCCCAGCTCCAGCTGATGCAGTCCCACCCTTCTTGTTCTCTCCCTGCAGCCCCCGTTGTTGGTGCTTTGGGGCCTGGAAACTTGTCCCAGTTGTCCTTGGTGTGCAGCAGGACAAGGATTTGTTTTGTGTCCGTGCTGTGTGCAGAGAGCTCAGTGACCCTGACTGTGAGCTCAGAGCTGCACCCTGGGCAGCACAGAGAATGGAATACAGGGGAGCTGCAATTTAAGGGATCAAAATCAGTGAAAGAGACACTAATTTATTGAATCCAAACAAGGTCAAGCTTGGGAAATTCTTATTTTCCTTTGCAGCCCCAGCTCAGTATTAATGTTGTTTGTGTTGGTGTCAGTGACAGGAAGCAAACTGAGCAGGCAGGGAAAGAATCCCAGAATCCCAGACTGGTTTGGATGGGAAAGGACCTCAAATCCCACCCAGTGCCATGGCAGGGACACCTCCCACTGTCCCAATGTCCAACCTGGCCTTGGGCACTGCCAGGGATCCAGGGGCAGCCACAGCTGCTCTGGGAAACCCAAGGATTGAAGAGAGAGAGACAAACCCCTTTGTATCCATGTCCTTCCAAACATCCACAGGGCTTTTGATTAATTCCCAGATTAATTTCCTTATTCACTCCAACCCCAGTGTACGCAGATTAATTTATTACAGGTTTTGTGTTAATCTTCAAAACCACTGGCGAAGCAAAGACTTTGAGGCCAATCCTGAATGCGTCATCTCCAAACCTTCCCTTGAACTTCCAGGTTCCCTTTGAAGGGGCAAAGTATTTTTAAAAGTTTCCTGAGGTGACAGGAAACTTTTGGTTTTAGATCCTTTACAATGAACCCTCTTTTCCCGCTCAACCCATGGCGAGATCTGAAACTATCAAGCAACAAGTCCAGCTGTTAAATCCTGGGGCTTTTGTTGGATATTTCACCGGCACAAAGTCGGAAATTATGGAGCCTCATTGTCCAGGAGATCAATGTGTTCCCCCTGGAAAACCTTTGGAGATTTGAATAGCAGATTCCGCCTCGTAGTTTCTTGCTCCTTTCTGGATGCCCAGCGCTGCCAGCTGCTTTGAGGTTCTTTATCTTGTTTCATCCTTTCTTCTTTAAGGAGCGATTTTTTGTCCTTCCTTGTGCTGGGATGAGCCTTCCCGCAGGAATGCGCGGGCACAAAGGATCAAAGTGTGCAGAGCTGAGAGCACCGGGCTGACAGAAACCTCCGTGGGCTTCCAAGGGCGCTGAACCCACGGCTCTGCCTTCCAGGTCTCCCTGGATTGTCACTGCCTCGGGAATTGTGGCTTGGAATGACAATTCCAAGACACAATTCCAATGACAATCCCTGGGCTCGCCAACCCTGCGGAGGGCTGAGGCCGTGTCTTGGTTTGGAAAGACAGGGAAAGCCAAAGCTTCCCTTGGAATAGAGAATGTAAATCCCCTTCCCTCCAAATTATTGTAATTTTGCAATTAGGGGTTTTCAGGCAAAAATGTGGGAATAGGAGTAACAGTTCTTTAATAGGAATAAAAAAAGAAAATACAAATGCAGTAGTACAAAAAAACAAGCAAGCAAGCAAACAAAAGTCCTGGTAAAAAGACCTGACGGGGTCAGGGATACGACCTGACACCCTGCTGGTCAGGGTGTTGGGAGCAGCCCAAATAAATCCTCCTGGAGTGACAGAGGTGGTTCTGTGGAGTAGAGATGATGGAGTAGAAAAAAAAGTCCAGCGGTGGCGAGATGGGTCCGGCCTTCCTCCTGGAGCCCAGTGGAAAGGCCGGATTCCCGGGATGCTTGCTGTTCCCGAGTCCCAGTTTTTATCCAGGTAGGAACAGTTGGCTCCGCCCCCACTGGGTGGAGCATCTCCTAATGGGATGATGTCATGTGTGATGTCATTGGTGATGTAATGGTCTGTTATCAGCAGATATCCCCGATGATGTCATGTGTGATGTCATTGGTGAGCCTGCATGGCCCATTATCAGCAGATATCCCCGATGATGTCATGTGTGATGTCATTGGTGACATCATGGCCCATTATCAGCAGGTATCACCCTGGAGGATGGACGGGTGGTGACAGAGATAACAAACCTGACCCCAGAGATAAGAAACACTGCCCCAGCTGGCTTTAATGGCTGGCCCATTATCAGAAGGCATCCACCCCCTCTGCCCTGGAGTTACAAGAGATAAAGAAAAACCATCTCAACTGCTTCCAACAGATGAACTTGAACACATTTTTGCTTACCTAACCCAAGACAGCACCTAGAGCTGCCAATCCCATCCGTGGAGCTGCTGGAGATGCTTCTGAGGGAAGTAAAACCGGCTCTGTCCCACAGGGACTTGGAGAAGTCCGTGTTTTCTCCAGTAGGAAGCTTCCACTGAATCCACTGCGCTCCCATTCTGTGGTGGGAAGAGGCTGATCCTGGTCCCTGCATCCTGCAGGAGCAGCAGCACCCAGAGGACACGGGGGGCTCCTTCCCAAGGTGGGTTTTCTGCTGGGAGCAGCCCAGGGACACCAGTGATCCGAGAGGAATGAGCCAGGCCACCAGGCCAAGCTCCACAGGGAAAAGTGAAATCCAGCCCTTTTTTTTTTCTGCAGGCACAGAAACCAGGGCACAGTCACAGTCTGGGTGAGACAAGGTGGGAATTCTCAGGCCTGGAATCTTCTCAGGCAGCTTTGGGAAGCTCTCCAAGGACACCAGGCAGCAGCAGTGACCCCAAAGCCACCACAACACCTCCGAGATTCCCGCTGCTCCTCACCAGCCCAGAGGGATCAACCCAGCTCCCAGGGGCTTCCCTGGGCATCTTCCACTTCCAAGGTCCCATCCAAATCCAGGATTTCATTTTTCTGCACTCAGGGATAACACAGAGAGCTCCCTTGGGACATCTGACCTCGCTGGCTCTCTCCTGGCACCCAGTGCCAACCACCTGAGGTGACCCCAGGTCCTGCCCAGCAGAATGAACACAGCAAGTGGAGGCTTCATCCCTGTTTTTCACCAGGAACACTGCAAATCCCTCATTATTTGGGAAAAACAAGAGACTTTGCTGGGTTATGACAGGACAAAGAATTCCAGGACCTACTTAGATCCTAAAAGCTCCATCCTCACAATCCCTCTCCAGTTTTCCCAGTTTGGCTGTGGAATTGCTGGTCCCACGGGAGCAGGGGTCCAGCAAAGGCTGTCAGGAATTCCAGGAGTGCAAATCCCACCTGGGCAGGTGGGCTGGGCACCCCCTGTGCCACTAATGGGAGCATTAAGGGAAGAGAACTTTTTTTCCCCATAAAATATTTAGGCTGGAACACATCCATATTTATCACTCTAATCAAACAGAATGAGAGAGTTCTTCTTGCTTCAGCTCTGGTAAAGCAAAACAAGCCTGCCCTGACAACTGCTTTTTTTTGGTTTTTTTTCCAGCAAGAAAATAAAAAGTTTGGGGAAGAAGAAATGTTCGGAGCACATAGTTTGGGAATCATTGCCCGATCCAAGATTGGAGGAAGTACAGGAAACAAATCCAGGCAAAACCTGACCTGGCCCTGGGCAGCCCCTCCAGCCAGGAAGGGGGACCAGATCATCCCAGGAGCTCCTGACAAACCCCCAGGGATCTTCCATGAAGGGTAATGAGGTTCCCCATCCCTGCAAGTGTCCCAGGCCACGTTGGAAAGGGTTTGGAGCAGCTTGGGTTGGGGGAAGGTGGGCAGGGGGGGAATGGATGGGATTTCAGGTCCCTCCAACCCAAACCATTCCAGGATTCTGTGATCCAGTGGATGCATTTTACCTGGAACTCAGGTGGCATCAAAGGTAACAGCAGGGCTGGGTTGGGGCCTTGGGTTGCAATGGAAGACGTACCCAGCAGTGTGTGTGCTGTTAACCCAGCTGGGGCAGGGTTCTTTGTCCCTTCCAGGACCCATCCCTCATAACTCTGGGGGATCTCTGCTGTTAAACCAGCTGGGGCAGGGTTCTTTATCCCTTCCAGGACCCCCCCTCCCTCCAGGGGATCTCTGCTGTCCATGGCCCATCCAGGCTCACTGCAGGGCTGATCCAATTCCATCATCCCATGGGAGATGCTCCGCCCAGGGGGAGGAGCCCAGCATTCCCACCTGGATAAACCCTGGGATTCAGAAGCCCAGCCCAGCCTGTGTGCACGGCATTCCCAGAGGGAGCCCGGACCCATCTCACACCCCTGGAGCTGCAGAGGAAACTGCCCCTGCTCCAGGATCATCTCTGCTGCACCAGAGCCACATCTGGGACTGCAGGAGGGCTGGGCTGGGCTGCACCAACACCTGAGCAACGGGGGCCAGGCTGTGTCTGACTCTGTTTTCTTTTTTTGTACCACTACATTTGTATTTTTAATATTCCTAGTAAAGAACTGTTATTCCTATTCCCATATTTTTGCTTGAAAACCCCTTAATTTCAAAATTATAATATTTGGAGGATGGGGTTTACACTCTCCATTCCAAGGGAGGCTCTGCCTTTCCCTGGCAGACACTTCTTTCCAATCTGGGACATGTGGCCACTGACATTCCTGAGGGACGAACAGAATTTATTCCCACCTGGAATCAGATCCCACAATTTTATTCCCTGTGAATAAACAAAATCACTCATTATTAAAAAAACCCAAAGGCAATCCCAGACTTTTCAGGTTGTGTGGAGGGATGGAGAGTGAATCCCTGTTCCCAGGACGTCAATCAAACCCAGGCTCGGTTTAATGATGTTACCAGTCATGCTCAGCTTTCCAAATCATTCCAAGAGTTTCTCCTGGTGCTGTTTGATCTCAAGCTTCTTGTTCAACTCCTCAGCACTATTTCAGAGAGCTGTAAAGTCTGAGAAGCTCCATGTCCTGAAGAGGGAAGGAATTACAGCACTAATATTCCTATTTATTTTTTTTTTCCCCTACTCAAGCCAAGTGAAATGACATGCACAGAGATCTGGGCTGATGAGAGGCACATAAATGCCAGTGTTTAGTGTCTGGATTAGTCACAGCAGAAAGCAAATGATGAGTTTGTCTCTCCGAGCTGCCAAGCTGCTGACAAAGTCTTTCAGAAATCAGGCTGGGAAATAATGAAGCCGAGTTTATGAATGAAGTTTGTGTCAAGGTAAGCCAAGATTCCCTTCAGCAGCACAAACAGGGCTTTGATGAAACTTTCATAAACAGTTTAATTTTTCTCTTTTATCTTCTGCTGCTCTCCCCTCTCTGTTCTTCGGAGCAGCAGGAGCAGCAGCTTCAGGAGATGGAGACCCTCCTGAAGGGTTCAGGCTGAGCTTTGGTGGAGGGGAGAGCTCAGTTCTGGCTGTTTGAAATGGGCAGAGAGATAAACTCGGCCTGGCACAGGGACAAACATCCTTCCTTTGGGATGGGACCAACCTGGGTCTGTGCAGGCTCCTGCCATCCTCCTCTGGGTCCCCTCTGCTCCCTGGGTGGGGCTGAGCATTCACTGAGGTCAAACCTCAAAGGAGGAGGAGCAAACCCCACTCTGAAATGGGAATTGTGGCCCCAAACTTCAGTGAGAGGATGCTGGGTTCCAGCCCTTCCCGGTTAAAGTTTGTTCCCTGTGGAGCTCAGGGCCTGCCCGGCCCCACAAATCCATGGGGAGATCGTGGGGCTGCCTGGGAGATCCCAGCACAGGCACTGCTGGCACCTGCTGGGGGATTTCAGCTCCATTTCCCCTTTCCTCTGCAGAGCCAGCTGGGCCTGGATCCCTCTGATCTCCAGCACCACCCATTCCTGCAGCCACAGCTTCTCTGGGAATTCTGTGCCAGGGCCTCCCCACCCTCCCAGCCAGGAATTCCCAATTCCCAATCTCCCATCCATCCCTGCCCTCTGGCAGTGGGAAGCCATTCCCTGCGTCCTGTCCCTCCAGCCCTTGGAAATCCTCTCTTTCCAGCTCTGTCCGTCTTTCCTGTCGTCATAGAGCTGGGAATGCTCAGCTTGGGGAAGAGAAGGGTCCAGGGAGACCCCAGAGCCCTTTCCAGGGCCTAAAGGGGCTCCAGGAGAGCTGGAGAGGGACTGGGGACAAGGGATGGAGGGACAGGACACAGGGAATGGCTTCAAAGTGGGAAAGGGGAGATTGGGGTGGGAGATTGGGAATTGGGAATTCCTGGCTGGGCTGGAATTGCCAGAGCAGCTGTGGCTGCCCCTGGATCCCTGGCAGTGCCCAAGGCCAGGTTGGACATTGGGACAGTGGGAGGTGTCCCTGCCATGGCAGGGGTGGCACTGGGAAGTTTTTAATGTCCCTTCCCACCCAAACCAGTCTAGGATTCCATGAAATCAATCCAACAGCTCCTGGAGGAGCACAGAAAGGGCGCTGCTTTGCAGGTCCCCCCTGTTCAATGCTCATCCCCGGTAAATCCTGGCTATGGAGCACAGAAAAACCACAAAAATGCTCCCTCAGCCATCCCAGCTCCCTCAGCCATCCCAGCTCCCTCAGCCATCCCAGCTCCCTCAGCCATCCCAGCTCCCTCAGCCATCCCAGCCTCCTCTCCATGAGCGTTTCAAAGCCCGGGAGGAGCAGCAGGGTCGGCTCTGCGGGGACTGAGCCGTGCGAGGAGCCACAACAGCAGAGCCGCGGGTGGAAAATATGAAAGGGAGAAGCTGCAAAGGCTGCAGAGCCTCCCCTCTGCCCATCACAGCTGCCCGGCTGAAGAGAAGAAGGAAAACGCACTTCAAGAGAAGATTCCTTTGAAAGGAGGCAGAACACGGGCGCAGAGAGATGAAGGCGGCGGCTCCTGAAAGGGGCACAGCCCGCCGGGAGCAGGAACGCTGGGAACAATGGGAATTTCACAGGAATTAGATCAGAACGCCAGCGAGGCTGCTGGAAACTTCAGCACAGGCAGAAGGGTGAAAAGTGCCAGACTTTGCTGGATTTTTTTCTTTTTTCCTGTCGTTTTAGTGAGAAGGAGGAGGGGTGAGAGCCAGCAGAAATAATCAAGAATATTCCAGCCAAACAGGGAAATTACAGAAATACAAAACAAGCCTGTGTCATCCCTGCTTTCCCCCAGTCAGGAAGAACCTTCAGCTGGGCTGATTCCCAACAGGAATTTCATAACCCAGATGTGTTTGGAGGTGTAGGGGTCAGGAAAGGTAAAACTTGGATTTGATGAGGATGGGACCCTGAGGGACACATCAGACATGGCCCTCTGGGGGACTTGGAGACATCTAAAACTCAGTACAAAGAGGTTTTTTTTAGGTGACATCTCTCTGCTCTGGAGCCAGGCTGGGAGAGCTGGGAATGGAGAAGGGAAAAATCCAGGGAGAGCTCAGAGCCCCTGGCAGGGGGTCCAGGAGAGCTGGAGAGGGACTGGGGACAAGGGATGGAGGGACAGGACACAGGGAATGGCTTCAAACTGGGAAAGGGGAGATTTGGGTGGGAGATTGGGAATTGGGAATTCCTAGCTGGGCTGGAATTCCCAGAGCAGCTGTGGCTGTGCCCAAGGCCAGGTTGGAGCCACCTGGGATGGTGGCGGGTGTCCCTGGTGTGCACAGACAGAAACGAGCTTTGCATCCCCAGTGCCACGGGCAGGACACGGAGGGAGCTGCAGGGCAGTTAATTGCAGCAGGGTAATTAATTGCAGCAGGGTAATTAAGCTGTTCCAGCGGGGTGGATCTCCGGGATCACCCCGGGCAGGGAGAGCTCCAGCTCTGATCTCAGTTTCCCTCCCCAGCAGAGCTCGGAGCTGTCTCAGCCTCTCCGGGGATCAGCACCGGGAGGTCAAGGACAAAGCACTCTCCCATTCCATTGTTTGCATGCTCCAACAACCCCAAACAGGCACCACTGGGAAGGGGAAGGGAGGGAAACCTCAAAATAGAAACAGTTTCTGCTTGGAATCACTCCCGCTTCGTGCCGCAGGAGCAGCTTCTCTTTTCCTTTGCTTTTTATTGTTCTCCAGACACTTTCTGGCCTTATTTAAAGACTCAGCAAAATAGGATATCATCCATGTGGAAAGGAGGGAGGAAAAGGAGTGAGCACTCTTGGCGCTCTGGAAACTTCTGGATGTCTTTCCAACAATTATTTGGGAAGGATTTGCTGGTGCAGAATCTCCTACCCCACCTTCCAAAGTGTAATTAGAATTAATTTCAGATAGTTTAATTAGATTTAATTTCAGACAACTGCTGCCTTTCAGAAGAAAATGGCCAGGAATGTTTGGCTGGGCCGCCTCTTCCTGCAGGAGCTCCACTGGAAGTCAAAGTAATGATGAAGTTGCTTTTATACATCAAAAACTGGAATTAATTTACCTGGAAACTCATTTTCCATGTTTTTTTCAATTCTACCACAATTATTAATACTGGGGCTGATAGTTCTGTAGGATTTCTTGATTATGTATCAAAATTCCCAGAGAGTAAATCCCATCCTCACTCTGGATGCTGCCAAGGCAACAATTAAATCTAATTATGTGAGACTAAAACAAACTCATCTCCACACTCACAATCTGTTCTTTGTCCAGAGAAAACCTGGAAGTGTCCGAGGCCAGGCTGGATGGAGTTTGGAGCAGCCTGGGATGTCCTTGCCTCTGGATAATCCCTAAAATCCCTCCCAATCCAAACCATTCTGGGGTTCTGTGAATGCTGGAAGGGCACTGAGGGGGCAAAAAGCAACATTTTATTGTTTTCAGTCCATGGAAACTGAGTCCTGGTGCCAGAATTCCAGCCTGGACTCCCCTTGCAGCTTGGGGAGGTCACTCAAAGTCCTGGAAGCATAAGAGGGGTTTCAGCAATAAAATAAGAAAAACATCTGTGTTATTGTAATACCCCAAAAAAAGTGCAATTATGTCTTGATCACAGCTCAGGGATTACACGTCTTTAATGAAGTGAACATTGTCAGTGCGGGAAGTAATAAAAATTGGAAAAAAAAAAAAAAAAAAAGAAGTTACAGAACTGAAAATTTAATATATATGATAATACACATAAATCTGTCGGAAAAAAAAGTAAAGGAGAATTAATTATGTTTCGGTACCCAGAGGGGGAATAAAAACGGTGAAGAATTAAGCAATAAAAAATTCATCCCGTAATTAGAATTTTGCATACTAAAATTAGAGGTGGTGTTTTCCGATAACATCCAGAACCTTCTCCAACAAAAAAACCCGGGATGGGAGCGGGGCAGGGTAATTATGCACGGCAGCCTTAAGGTGTGAAACCTGTACACAGGCTTGGGGAGAGGATTAAATATCCGGTGAGGGGGAGAAACTTTTTAATTTCCCAACTTTTCATTGCCAAATTAACGGGAGGAAAAGGCTGGGGAGCAGCACGGCGGCGCATTATTTATTTAGGGGTTTAATGAATAACAAAAGAGTTGTTCTGTGCAGGCTGCAGGGGAGGCAGGGAATGATTCCTGAGGGATGGATGGCAGCTTTGGTGGCAGCCAGGGGTGGGAGCAGGGAATTCTGAGCAGCTCTGGGATAGAGGGAGATGTCCCTGGCCATGGGAATGGATGGGCCTCAACCATCCACCCCAACCCACTCTGGGATGGTGTGATGATTCCGTTATTCTCCAAGAGTCAGCTCTTATGGAATCCTGGTGTCCCTGGCCATGGGAATGGATGGGCTTTAACCAGTAATTTGGGATTGTGTGATGATTCTGTGATTCTCCAGGAGTCAGCTCTTATGGAATCCTGGTGTCCCTGGTCATGGGAATGGATGGGTTTTAATCATCCACCCCAACCCACTCTGGGATTGTGTGATGATTCCATGATTCCCCAAGAGTTGCTTCTTATGGAATCCTGGTGTCCCTGGTCATGGGAATGGATGGGTTTTAGGCAGTAATTTGGGATTGTGTGATGATTCCGTGATTCCCCAAGTCAGCTCTTGTGGAATCCTGGTGTCCCTGGCCATGGGAATGGATGGGTTTTAACCAGTAATTTGGGATTGTGTGATGATTCCGTGATTCCCCAAGTCAGCTCTTATGGAATCCTGGTGTCCCTGGCCATGGGAATGGATGGGTTTTAGGCAGTAATTTGGGATTGTGTGATGATTCCGTGATTCCCCAAGTCAGCTCTTGTGGAATCCTGGTGTCCCTGGCCATGGGAATGGATGGGTTTTAACCATCCATCCCAAACCACTCCGGGATGGTGTGATGATTCCGTGATTCCCCAAGAGTTGCTTCTTATGGAATCCTGGTGTCCCTGGCCATGGGAATGGATGGGCTTTAATCAGTAATTTGGGATTGTGTGATGATTCTGTGATTCCCCAAGTTAGCTTTTATGGAATCCTGGTGTCCCTGGCCATGAGAATGGATGGGCCTCAACCATCCACCCCAACCCACTCCGGGATTGTGTGATGATTCCGTGATTCTCCAAGAGTCAGATCTTATGGAATCCTGGTGTCCCTGGCCATGGGAATGGATGGGCTTTAACCATCCACCCCAACCCACTCCGGGATTGTGTGATGATTCCGTGATTCCCCAAGAGTTGCCTCTTATGGAATCATGGAATGGTTTGGGGTTGGAAGGACCTTAAATCCCACCCAGTGCCATGGCAGGGACACCTCCCACTGTCCCAGGCTGCTCCCAGCTCCATCCAGCCTGGCCTTGGACACTTCAATGTTTAATTCTGGGAACACAAATCCCATGGAATTCCCAGCAAAGCTGGATTTTCCCCCACGCAGCCACAGGGCAGCACAGGAGGGAAGCCAGGAGTCACTTCCAGGGAGCCTCGGAAGCAGCACCTTCCTGGTGCTCCAGAGTCAGGAACACGGCCTGAAAAGCTTCCAGGAATGATAAATCTGCAGGTTTTAGTGGGAAGGATGAGCTTTGGGAATCTGACCATGCTGCCAGGAGACAGGCTGGGTGTTATTCCCAGGAATAACCCCGGCAGCACCAGGATTGGCAGAGCTTTCCCCCCACCCTGAGATAATGAAGGATTTGTTCAGTGGACAAAACTGGGAGCCTGAAGCTCACAGCAGCTGAAGCAGTTTTTCCCAAATCTGCCTCGTTTATTCCATGGCAGCGGAGATGTGCAGGAATTAACACAGGATGCAGCTCCAGGAGCTTAGAGAAAATAAAAATTGGGAAATAGAAACCACGGGAGAGCCATCCATGGATCTCACGGAGCTGCTGTGCACAGGAGCCCCCAGCACCTCCTGACCCCTGCGCAAACCAACTTTGGATTGATGCTATTCCCAGTTTCTGGCCCTGTTCCTGAAAAAGCAGCTCTGTTGGATTCACACACAGCTCCGGCAGGAATTGTGCTCAGAGCAGATCCTGTCTGTACATCCAGGCTTCATTTCCCACCTCTCCATGATGGACAGCTCCTGATCTCACCCAAATCCTCCTGGATAAACCTTTGGATAACAGCTGACTCCCTTTGAAGGCAGATCCAGCCAAGCCAAGCTTTGCCAGAGGGGATTCCATCCCAATTCTAGATTTCCAAGCAGCCAACACCAGACTACAAATTCCTGGATTCCCAAAAGTTCTTCCAGGAGCTCTCCAGTGCCTTCACTTAACCATGACAGCAGTGACACCTGGATTTTAACTTCCTAATGTTCCCCAAAACATGAATTTCCTGACAGAAAATATTGGAAATATTTATAAGTATTTCCTGAGCAGAGTGTGGACAGTTTTTTCTAGAGGTGGCTGCACTCCTCAAAAAGGGAATTTGCTATTCCAGAGTCATGGAATTGAGCCCTGCCTGCTGCACCTGCACACTGACAGCAGATCAAACACAATCCCTCGATATTTCCAGCACCTCCATGGCTGGGAAATGGAAATGTGGGAATGAAATTCATAATTTAAATGAAACCAAGGCAAACGTGGGGTATTCCCAGCAGGAATCCCAGAGAGGAGCGCTGTGTCTGTCCTCAGCACGCTCCAGACTTTTCACTTGGTTTTATTTCCAAAGCAGCATTTCCAGGCAGCCTATAAAAGAGGATGTCCCATCAAACTGCTGCTCTGCAGGAAATCACAGAATCCCAGAATCACTGAGGTTGGAAAAGCCTTCCAGGATCAGAATCCCGGCCGTGCCCGATGCCCACCCTGTCCCCAGAGCTCCCAGTGCCACCTCCAGGAATTCCTGGGACACCTCCAGGGATGGGAAATCCAACCCAGAGGACAGATATTCATGGAATCATGGAATCATTAAGTTCCTCCAACCATTCCCAGCACTGCCAAGGCCAGCACTGCCCCGTGTCCCCAAGTGCCACATCCACAGGGATTGAAATCCCTCCAGCCATGGGGACTCCAACAAATTTAGGGAAGAAATTTTCCCAAATATCCAATCCAAACCTCACGGAATCCCTGAGGTTGGAAAAGAGCTCCAAGGTCACCGAGCCCCAGCTGTGCCCAATGCCCACCCTGTCCCCAGAGCTCCCAGTGCCACCTCCAGGAATTCCTGGGACACCTCCAGGGATGGGCACTCCAACCCTCCCCGGGCAGCCCCTTCAGCAGCAGGAGCACTGCAGAGAATCCCAGAATCCTGGAATGGTTTGGGTGGGAAGGGACCTTAGAACCCATCCAGTCCCACCTTTCTGATCCAAGGATTCTGGATTTGAGTTCCAGCAGTGGACAGCAGCAGAAATATCCTCATGAAATCGTGGAATGCTCTGGGAAGGGACCTTAAAGCCCATCTTGTCCCAGAAGTGTTCACGGGGCACCTGGATGTGACACCTGGCTTAGGGGTGGCCCTGGTGGTGCTGGTTTAATGGTTGGACCCAAGGATCTTGGAGGTCTCTTCCAACCTTGATTCTGTGGGATGAAGGGCTGGAATCACCCTCTGGAATGAAGATGGAATCAGCCCCTGGCTGGAAGAGGAAACATCTGACACCTTCACCTCCTCAGTGCTGCTGCTGAGCAGCAAACACTGAAATCCCAACTCCAAGGATTCATCTGTCTTGACCCGAATTAATCCAAGCTCCCAAAACCAAGAAGTCACCACCCAGCTGGGCTGAGGGGCTCCCGGGCAAGCCAAGGAGGCTGGAAATTGTATCCCCATCCCGGGGAGGGAGGAACACGGAGCTCACAGGAGGGGAGCACATCATCCCCGGCTCTCCAGCCCTCCGAGATCACAAATTTCCGAGGAGCAGGATTTACTGCCAGCCCTTTCCCAGGATTTCAGCTGCCCCCTGCACTCCCCGTGGCAGACCAGGAACCAATTAAGGCTGAACAATGTGGGGAAAGTTCTCTCAGGTTCTGCTTTGATGCCGAAGCACTGAAGGCAGGGACTAAAACAATGAGGCTGCAGCTCCCTCGCCTCCCCTCGGAAGGGCAGGATGGAAGGGAATTATTAATTCCACCTCCTACTGCTCCCAGCACTTTAGGAGGTTATTGCCAGCAAGAGAGCACAAGGGTTTGGATTTGCTTCCAAAAGATCTTCAGCTGTCTGATTCCTCTGAAAGATGTGCGAGGAAGAAAAACTTCCCAGGAAAGAGAGGGAAACGTTTTGAGTGCAGAGACAGAATATATTTATTTTTCAATTAAAAAGCCCTAAAACAGTGACAGAGCCACAAGGGTCAGAATAAAGCGTTCCTCCACTAAAGAGAACAATGTTTCCTGTTTGATGTCTCTGAAGTCAGGACTGCATCTTCCCAGGCAATCCTTTGCAAGGAATTTTTTTTAATCAGTCATTGAAATCACAGGCAGAAGGCACAACTCGCTGTTTGCATGTACTGTGACTGGAAAAGCAAAATTCCAAAGCCACGTGTGTCAGCATTAATTCATGTCGCAGATCAAAAGAAGCCAGAATAATAACTGCAGCAGGGACAGTTCCACTGGTTTTGTGGGGCTCAGAGGAAAACAAGAGAGGCATTTTCAGGATCAGAGGACGCTGATTTCCCCCATACAGGTTATTCCTCTCCCTTTAAAGTATTTCCTACCAGCAGCAGAGATTTTCATGGATTTACTCTTTGGAGTCCAGCTGCTCCTCAACTCATCAGCCAAAGGAACTGACAGCACACATCCTTAAAAACCTGGGAGAGCTACAGCTGTATCCACAAATCCCAGAATCGTGGAATGGTTTGGGGTGGGAAGGAATTTTAAGGATCATCCCATCCCACCCCAGCCATGGCAGGGACACCTCCCACTGTCCCAATGTCCAACCTGGCCTGGGACACTGCCAGGGATCCAGGGGCAGCCACAGCTGCTCTGGGAATTCCAGCCCAGCCAGGAATTCCCAATTCCCAATCTCCCACCCAAATCCAAGCAGAGCCATCAGTGAGTGCCCAAGGCTGGGGATGGAAATGGGAGATGCTGCTTTGGACAGGCAAATCCTGAATTTTTCCATCTCTATTGATCATTTCCTAAAAGTGAAAGACTTGGTTGAGAATAAAAAGCCTGGAGTTGTAGTGATGCCTTTTCTCAATCCTTCTTCAATCCCAGGATTTGGCTTGGGAAGGGACCTTAAATCCCATCCAGGGACACCTCCCACTGTCCCAGGCTGCTCCAAGCCCAATGTCCAACCTGGCCTGGGGCACTGCCAGGGATCCAGGGGCAGCCACAGCTGCTCTGGCAATTCCAGCCCAGCCAGGAATTCCCAATTCCCAATCTCCCACCCAAATCTCCCCTTTCCCAGTTGGAAGCCATTCCCTGTGTCCTGTCCCTCCAGCCCTTGTCCCCAGTCCCTCTCCAGCTCTCCTGGAGCCCCTTCAGGCCCTGCCAGGGGCTCTGAGCTCTCCCAGGATTTTTCTCTCTCCTCTCCAGGGGAACATTCCCAGCTCTCCCAGCCTGGCACCACCAACCCCTGGCAGGTGCCACTCTCAGGTGTCCTCAGCTGTCACGTGAGGCCACCAAATCCATCCCTCCGAGGTGAGGCCTGGCAGATCCCAGCCCAGTCCCTGACGATTTAGGATTTTTCCACAGCTCCCGGAGCTGCTGGGATTGGACAGGGAAGAGCTCTGGTGAAGATCAACAGAAATTTTGGGATTTTCCTCTCTACCAAAGATCATTCCCAGAGGAATCCCAGCTCTGCCCCGTGTCCCCAAGTGCCACATCCACAGATTTTAAATCCCCCGGGAACGGCGACTCCGTGCTGACCTGGGAAATGGAAAAGTCTGGAAATTGGGAATTTCCCCGTGCTCAGAGCTGGTTTTACCCCAGATCTGAGCTGCAGCAATAATTCCGATGAATTATTAATAATTATTATTAATTATTAATTATTAATTATTAATTATTCCGATGAATTATTATTATTATTATTATTATTATTATTATTATTATTATTATCATCATTATCATTATCATTATCATTATTATTAATAATAATAATCCAGGCAAGGCTGGAGCATTCAGAGCCACAATTATCATTTTTACCTCTCCTTTCCATCCACACCACAACTCATCTGCATTTCAAGAGACCAACAAACCTCTTATTTCCCTCTTCCCTCCTGCTCTCATCCTCCAGAGCCACTTTTATCTTTATTAAACCCTGCACCAAATGAAGAATAAATCCACTTTCAACACAAACAATAAACATTAAAATAAATAAACACCTCTGCCTGCTGCCCAGCCGTGAATTTAAAGTGCAGTGGCAGAGCAGAGATGTTCACTAATTAGCAGAGTTTATTTTAACTCGCCATAAACACCTCGAAAAGGAAATATTTGTGTCCAACAAATAATTTTTGATCTTAATCACTTCCTGCCCAAGCGACGTTTACTGCAGAAAGAGGAGCAATAAAAATCATTTTATTCCAAAGAGGATTTTTCCAGTGTTTTAATACTTGGAGATTTTTAATTTATTGTGAGCAAATGATGCGTGAAATGCTTTTTAATGCCCGGAACGCTCGATGCAAAATTGCAAAAATAATCTGATTTTGTTTTTACTGAGGGGATTCTAAGGGGTTTGATCCTCATGTGTGTCATTAAACAACATCAACGTTACCTCTTATACTCCTAATTAATGAGATGAGAATTCCCTCTCCCCCCCAGTGCCAGAGAACCTCAGGATCCAAAATCTGGAGGGATTTGAGGGCCTTTTGTTGGTTGTGTTCCAATTGAAAGGAAAAGAGGAACAACCCCAGGGTCCAACTTCCACCTGGAAGAAGAAAAGGAGCTCCAGGAATGTGAGAAGATTCCAAAGGGAAACTCAGGTTATAATTTCCCCATGGAAAGGGTGGCCAGGCCTTGGAATTGCCCAGGGAGGGTTGGAGTTCCCATCCCTGGAGGTGTCCCAGGAATTCCTGGAGCTCTGGGCTGGCTGAGGAGATGTGGGAACCATTCCCTGTGTCCTGTCCCTCCATCCATCGTTCCCAATCCCTCTCCAGCCCCAGGCAGGGTGGGAACATCCCTGCAGCCCCAGGAATGGGACACTCCAAGCAGGAGCTCCAAAACCACCTGGGAATGGTTCCTGAGGGGTTCCACCCACCTGGAAATTCCCAGTTTTATTTTGTACCAGGTGCATTGGAGGTAACTCCTCCCAAACCACTTCCTCCCTCCCAAAAAGTAACAATTTTATCTTTTTAAAAAGGATATTTTAGGGTATTTATTTTAAGAATAAGGTTATTTATTTTATTTTATTTTATTTTATTTTATTTTATTTTATTTTATTTTATTTTATTTTATTTTATTTTATTTTATTTTATTTTATTTTTTTTTATTTTTTATTTTATTTTATTTTTTATTTTATTTTGTTTTATTTTATTTTAGAATAAGGTTATTTATTTATTTTAAGAATATCCCTCCCAAAAGTAACGATTTTATCCTTTTAAGAAGGATATTTTACAATATCTATAGGATATTTTAGGGTATTTGTTTTAAGAATATCCCTCCCAAAAATAA
Source organism: Acrocephalus scirpaceus scirpaceus (assembly GCA_910950805.1). NCBI lineage: Eukaryota > Metazoa > Chordata > Aves > Passeriformes > Sylviidae > Acrocephalus > Acrocephalus scirpaceus. The sequence goes on from OU383780.1 coordinate 798,346, forward strand.
CAATTTTATCATTTTAAAAAGGATATTTTAAGATATTGATAGGATATTTTAGAATATTTCTTTTAAGAATATCCCTCCTAAAAGTAACGATTTTATCATTTTAAGGAGGATATTTTAAAATATCGACAGGATATTTTAGGGTATTTATTTTAAGAATATCCCTCCCAAAAGTAACAATTTTATAATTTTAAAGAGGATATTTTAAGATATTTATAAGATATTTTAGGATATTTGGTTTAGGAATATCCCTCCCAAAAAGTAACAATTTTATCATTTTAAGAAGGATATTTTAAGATATTTATAAAATATTTTAGGGTATTTATTTTAAGAATACCCAGGCTTAGCTGGAAGTGGAACCTTTTCATCCTGGAGAACTTTGAGGAATATCGAACTTTTTATCAGCACAGTTTCTCTGGGAATTCTCAGGACCTCCCCACCCTCACGGGGAAAAGTTGGGAAGGTGACCCTGGGTTATTCCTTCCATGATTTGGAGAAGGAATTCAGCAGTGCTCTGGAAAGTCCCTGGAAAAGGAAGAGGGAAGGATGAGGGACGGATATTAACTCCTCATTAACGCTAATGACAAAACCATAAATCACAGCCCGGCTTAATGAAAAGGATCCTGTGTGGAGCTGCCCAGGAGAAGTTTCTGATCGATTTTTGGATCACTCAGGTAATTCCAAGATCAATAGGACACAAAATCCACCTATCTGTGCCTGTTAGCAGCACAATTAGAGCCTGGAATTGATTCTATTTATAAAACCTGGTCCGTAAGGGAGAGAAGGATGGAGGGACAGGACACAGGGAATGGCTTCAAACTGGGAAAGGGGAGATTTGGGTGGGAGATTGGGAATTGGGAATTCCTGGCTGGGCTGGAATTGCCAGAGCAGCTGTGGCTGCCCCTGGATCCCTGGCAGTGCCCAAGGCCAGGTTGGACATTGGGCTTGGAGCAGCCTGGGACAGTGGGAGGTGTCTCTGGATGGGATTTAAGGTCCCTTCCCAAGCCAAATCCTGGGATTGAAGAAGGATTGAGAAAAGGCATCACTACAACTCCAGGCTTTTTATTATCAACCAAGTCTCTCACTTTTAGGAAATGATCAATAGAGATGGAAAAATTCAGGATTTGCCTGTCCAAAGCAGCATCTCCCATTTCCATCCCCAGCCTTGGGCACTCACTGATGGCTGAGCTTGGATTTGGGTGGGAGATTGGGAATTGGGAATTCCTGGCTGGGCTGGAATTGCCAGAGCAGCTGTGGCTGCCCCTGGATCCCTGGCAGTGTCCCAGGCCAGGTTGGACATTGGGACAGTGGGAGGTGTCCCTGGACTGGAATGGGATGAGCCTTTCCAGCCTCATTGGATGTCCTCAAAGTCCCCACCCAAAGGAATTCCAATGGAATTTGGATGGTCTCTCAGCCTGGGAAGTCCTCACTGGACTCACACTGGGAAAATATTGGAGGCTTGAGGAGGATTTGGTGATCCCTGAGCTGTGCCCATGGATTGGGAATGGTTGGGAATTTCCTCTGCTCCAGCTCCTGCTGTTGATCTGTTTTTATGGAAAATGGTATCAGGATCCTTTGAGAAAAGTGGGAATGAGGTTGTGGTTTTGGATTGGGAATGTGGGCAAGTTTGAGAGGAGTTTGGGATTCATTTCAGCTGGGATGGGAAGAGGAGTTGGGAGCTGGAGATTTGTGGAGCTGGGAATGGGAATCATTCCATGGACAAGGGCTGGAGGGACAGGACACAGGGAATGGCTTCCAACTGGGAAAGGGGAGATTTGGGTGGGAGATTGGGAATTGGGAATTCCTGGCTGGGCTGGAATTGCCAGAGCAGCTGTGGCTGCCCCTGGATCCCTGGCAGTGCCCAAGGCCAGGTTGGACATTGGGGCTGGAGCAGCCTGGGACAGTGGGAGGTGTCCCTGCCATGGCACTGGGTGAGATTTAAGGTCCCTTTAACCCAAACCATTCTGTGATTCTGTTTTCATTTTAATGCCACACAGGTTCTGCACACAAAATAAAAAGATAAAAGAAGACCTATAAATAAAAATATTAAAAACTAAATTATAAACTAAACAATAGGAATAATTAAAGCAAGCAGACAGAAGTTAAACTGAGTCACCCCTGCACTGCCAGAGCATGAGCAGCATGGTTTATTTGGTAAATTTTCCTGTTAGCTGGCACAGACATCTCTGTCTCTGTCAGGGATATTTGTGCATCCTAACAGGGTCTGGGAACCCAGCACAGGAGCAGTGCCTGGAGTGACAAATGGAATGCTGTTACTCAGGGATAAACACAGGCTGAGTCCTACACATGGCTTTCTTTACCTGCCAAGACATTTTCTCCCCAGCAGCTCCAGGCCAGCTGGGATCAGTGTGGGAAGCCTGACTTAGGCCTGGCTTTATTGGTTTAGGTGGATGCTTTTCAGTGGGCTGAAGGGACACTAAAGGGATTAAACATTTGTTACTCTTAGGGCAGGGCAGCTCTGCTGCTGCTGGAGCCCCTGGAAAACTTGGGAAACATGGAGGTAACAATGGGAAACTGTCAGTCAGCTTTGGAGAAGCCTGCTCTTGTGCTCTGGGATGTTTTTGGGGCCCTTGGCCAAGGGGGCCAACAGGTTGTAAACAGTGTTTGTAGGACAAATCTGATTACTGCAATTATGGCAGAGTTACAAACTAAGTCTGTGGAAAAATCCTGACCACCTAAGGCTGGGAAACAAAGAGGAAAAACAGGATTAAGATGCATTAGTGCAGGTTATTGTCCTTGCTGCAGCGAGGTGGAAAGCAGGTACATGTGATGTTTGAAAACAAGCTGTGTTTTGGGGTGAGTTCTGCAGGAAATGGGACACGCTGCTCTGTGCCCTCTCTGCTCGTGTGTCCCAACTCCCATCCCTTCCACACACAGGTTCTGGATGTGTTGGCCAGTCCCTCACCCAGTTTAGTGTTCTCAGAGGTGAACCCAAGTGTTCCTGGGATCAAACTGCCTTTGGAGTGTGAGCAGTGAGAGGGCAGCTGCAGCCCCTGCTCCGTACCTGGGTGTCCATCCCATTCCTGCCCCTCTCTGCTGGGTCAGCCCTTGTTCCATCCCAGATCCCAGGGGGAGTTTTCCCTCCTGGCTTCCTGGGTGGATCCTGGGTTATCCTGGGGCAGGAGGGTGTGGGAAGGGACCCCTAAGGACCATGGAGTCCAATTCCTGACTCTGCACAGGACACCCCACCAATCCCACCCTGTGCCTGAGAGCCTTGTCCAATTGCTCTGGTGGGAATTTTGGGAATTAACTTAAAAACATCCTGATGATGGAGAGCCTTCCACAGAGGCAGAGCACCTGGTGCAGTAACAAAGCATTCTGAATTCAGCACAGCTCACTTTAAATCATCCTGTGTCTCAAATAAAACCAATGAGCTGCTCATGTTCTGGTGTGTAAAATCTATAAAAATAAAATCATTTCAAAGGGCTCAACCCTCCCTTCACCTGTGCTGGGTTTTGGTTGCAGGTGCTGGAAGCGTTTGCTGGACGCCTGATTAAGGTGGGAGTTTTATCCAGGAGGGAAATTCCCAGCCTGACCAAGTACCAGATCATCCTGGCAAGGGATCAGTACAGGAAGAACCCCTCTGCACAACATGCAGTAAGTTCTTAATTTATTTCATGCTATTAAAGTAGTGAATAAATAGGAATAATCCATAGTTACAATATTTCCGGAGATATTTTAATTAGATTTCTGGTTTTAGCCATGGAATAAGATACCACAGATTTAGGATGGAAGAGATAATTTATGAAATCTATAAAATATTCCTAATTGTTCCACGTCTCAGGATGCCAGCATAGAAGAGTTAAGGAAAAGATCAAGAACTCCATTTAAGTGGAATTGCTTTGAGAACTTACATTGTAATCACTGACAGCCAAGTTTTCATTTTCCCCTCAAAGTTATATTCCTGCTCTTGTTTTTGGTAAATCCTCATGGAATGGTTAAATTTTCTAAACTTAAAGGAAATTGCCTTAAACAACCCCGTGTGCCTCAAAAAGAGCAATGGGAAATCTCCTTCACTGTAAGCAAGGCAACTTTCCTGGCTTAATTCATAGCCTGGGTGGATGTGCCAGAAATCCCTGGTTTTCCCAAATGCTGATGGCTCAGCTGGCAGAGTCTGAGGGTGGATGAGATAATTTTGGGAGCTAACAGAGATATTTTGGAGGTGGAAGAGGATTGCCTTCACTGAGCAGTGTGCAGTGTGTCCCCTGAGGGCTCTGAAGGACAAACTGCTCCCCAGGCATCACTTTGGGCTTTGCTCTGCTCCTCAGGTGTCACTCTGCCTTTGGGCAGGAATTGAAGGATTCCTGTTCCTCAGGCACTTCCTAATTCAGTCAGGGTCTGCTTTTCTCCCCCAGGGGATCCATCAGGGCATCATTGAAGGAGACTTTGCCCTTTGCATCAGTCTGTACCACGGGTACGAGCTGCTGCTGCAGATGGGAATCCGCTCCTTGTTCATCTACCTCTGGGGAATCATGGATGGATCCAAAGGTGAAATGTCCTCAGGAGCATCCTTCCTTCCAGCTCCACTCTCCTCCTTTTTGTATTGGCACAAAACACCCGAAAGAATGCGGGGTTGCAGATGGATTTGGGGTTTTGTTAAAGGCAGGGTCTGTTTGGGGAAGCAAACGGAATCCTGAGTGTTCCCACTCTCTCCCAAGGGTTATCCCGCACCAAGACCGAGCTGGGGCGCAACCAGGACTTCATGGAGCTCTACCAGCAGCTGCAGGACATGTTCCCAGACACTGCTGGCACTCCTGAGAGTGGGAATGTTTGCAAGAGCACAGCAGGTCAGGATTCCCCTCCTAGGGACAGAATATTCCTGTTTAGAAGTTGTGCTGCACTGGCTGCTGCTCTTTATTCCAGATTGAATTCCCAGTATTCTGTCCCCCCTCCTTCTCTCTCTCCCCTCGGTGGTTTTAGCTACTTTCAACCAAGTTTTCTATGTCTGAAGTTTTTAATTTGCTCTGAAATGAAGGTTTAAATACAACTGTTTCACTGCAAGTCTATTCCAGTGTGACTGGAACAAAAATTACAGCACTTTCTCAAAAGCTGGATTTAACAAATGTTCTTCTGTCAGCAATTTATTGTTTTGTTTAGAACCAGTATCAGGAGTTGGGTCTGACTCAGTGGGAGGGAATGAAGTTCACTGAACCTTCCTGCTTGTTGCAGGTTTATTTATATTTTTCATTACTTTATTTTCTTTCCAGCATTGGAAAAGAAAAAGGAATTTGTCTACAGCCATCCAAAATTAAAGAAATTGGAGGAAATCGTAATAGAACACTTCAAATCCTGGAAACAGAGATGTTCTGGTGAGTGCCAACAACTCAGAGGAAAACCTGGGAATGGAAACAAGGAATATCCTCCTGATTTCCTCCTTTGTGCTGCTTTATTGCTCTGTTTGTGCAACTTCCCCTTTTGAATAACTTCACCATAAGATTTCTATGAGATAAAACTTCCTATAAATTCTCATTATTAATTTGATATAAACTGCTCTAGCAGCTGGGTAAAACAAGGATTGAGAGCTCATTCCTGGGGCTGCCAGCTTTCCTGCTGGTCCTGTCCCAGTTTGTCCTGGCTGCCAGTCCCTCCTGCAGAGTTCCAGGAGCACATTTAAGGACATTAAGGATAAAAGTTCTGATATCCAGCCTGAGGATAAGAATTACAACTCTGAGGCATCAATTTGAAGTTCAAACCCTTCAGTTTCATTCATCTTCTCTCATTCTTTTTCATCTTGATGAAGATATCATTCATCTTTTTGGTTTTGGGATGCTTCAGCTTCTTGATTCCAGCCTTTGGAATGATGCCATGAGTAATAACAACATCTCTATTGCATCTTGTTCACTTTTTATCTTGCCTGTTTGGATCTTTGTGCTCTGTGAAGTTCTGGTAATTTCTGACCTGCCCTCCCCTCTTTTTTTGTGTGGGGGTTTTTTTTTGTCTCTTGGATAAGTGTTCTCAGCAAACCTTTGAAATGACTGATGCTTTCTAGAAGGTAACTTTGTTTCCCACTTCTGGGTTTGTAACTTTAGGATATGTCCCAATGCATTTAATGCAATTCACTCCTTTTTTCCCCATCCCATTCACAGTTCTTTCTGTCCTCCCAACCTCCTTTTGTCTCCATTTTAAAAACCCTACATTTGAGATGGAAAGGGAGGGAATTCACTCCCAAAGTCGTGAATTTGCCATACCTGGAACAGCAGCAGCCCTTCCTATTCCAGCTGTGGCTGCCCCTGGATCCCTGGCAGTGCCCAAGGCCAGGTTGGACATTGGGGCTGGAGCAGCCTGGGACAGTGGGAGGTGTCCCTGGATGGGATTTAAGGTCCCTTCCCAAGCCAAATCCTGGGATTGAAGAAGGATTGAGAAAAGGCATCACTACAACTCCAGGCTTTTTATTCTCAACCAAGTCTTTCACTTTTAGGAAATGATCAATAGAGATGGAAAAATTCAGGATTTGCCTGTCCAAAGCAGCATCTCCCATTTCCATCCCCAGCCTTGGGCACTCACTGATGGCTCTGCTTGGATTTGGGTGGGAGATTGGGAATTCCTGGCTGGGCTGGAATTGCCAGAGCAGCTGTGGCTGCCCCTGGATCCTGGCAGTGCCCAAGGCCAGGTTGGACATTGGGGTTGGAGCAGCCTGGGACAGTGGGAGGTGTCCCTGCCATGGCAGGGGTGGCACTGGGTGGGATTTGAGGTCCCTTCCAACCCAAACCAGTCTGGGATTCTGGTTCTGCTGTCCTGAGGGTTCTAAACTGGAGAAATGGAGACAGAGGCATCGTGAACTTCATTCCAAAACATTTCCCATCCAACCCCAGCTTTTCCAAGTTGCTTCAGTAAGATAAAGACAGATAAAGACATTCTCATTCTCACATTCTCCAGAATTAGAGCATGCTTTGATCCAAAGAGGAATTTTTCAAGGAGGTGGATCTTGGAGCATTTTCTGCCCATTTTCACTTCCCATTAAGTGAGACAAGAGCTGTGACTGTGTAATTTCTGGGGGGGGGTGCCTCATCCCTTTTTTATTGCTAATTCTATTACAAGCTGACATTTTCAAATCCAGCAGATGAAGCCAAGAGTGAAAGCTCAGCTGGGGACACGAGGGTGATGATCTTCTCCTCGTTCCGGGACAGCGTGCAGGAAATCGCGGAGATGCTGGCGCGGCTCAGCCCCACCGTGAGGGCCATGACCTTCGTGGGACACTCCTCGGGGAAGAGCACCAAGGGCTTCACCCAGAAGGAGCAGCTGGAGGTCAGGAAGGAGCAGGCTTGGATTGGGAATTGGTGATAAAGAGCATTCATTGTGTAAATAACTCCAGGGGTATGGACGGTGTGGCAGGGGCTGAGCTTTAAGTGTTGTTAGTAAATCCCTGTGGAGTCCAGTGGTTTCCAGAGTATCCAAAATTGTACTCACTGAACAAAATAGATCAATAATTTATATATTTATATATAAATATTATCATATTTTTCTTATATTAACAACTGCTAAATTTAGATTTTGAAAATCTGGGGAAAAATGAGAATACGTGCTGTGGGAATTTTAATTTGCTTCTAGGCAGGAAAGATAAGATCTATCATTAAATTCTGATCTAGAGAAGCTAAAAATAAAGATAACCCCTAAAATAATTGCTAAGTTGGGAGGATCAGTTTTACAGGAGTACCATGGTTGGAGACAGAATAAGTTGTGCTTTTCCCCCTTTATTTTAGGGGAAATGTCTTTATTTGAGAGTGAGTTTGTGGGGAGAGTTTGTGGGGGGAGTTACTTGGGGAGTTACTTGGGAGTTACTTGGGAGTTACTTGGGAGTTACTTGGGAGTTACTTGGGAGTTACTTGGGAGTTACTTGGGAGTTACTTGGGAGTTACTTGGGAGTTACTTGGGAGTTACTTGGGAGTTACTTGGGAGTTACTTGGGAGTTACTTGGGAGTTACTTGGGGAGTTAGTTGGGGAGTTAGTTGGGGAGTTAGTTGGGGAGTTACTTGGGAGTTAGTTGGGGAGTTACTTGGGAGTTAGTTGGGGAGTTACTTGGGAGTTAGTTGGGGAGTTACTTGGGAGTTACTTGGGAGTTTGTTGAGGAGTTAGTTTCACTCTTCATTTTAGAGTTAAAGAGTTGAAACACTGATGTTGGTCACACTGGGGTGTGCTGTTTGATCACAAGGTAGCAGCTGGGAAATGTAAAAATCTTTAAAAATTCCGTTGTTTCGGAATACAAATCATTTCTCCTGGCCGAGCTGCTCCATCCCGTTCCCGCTGTCCCTGCAGGTGGTGAGGAGGTTCCGGGAGGGCGGGTACAACACCCTGGTGTCCACCTGCGTGGGCGAGGAGGGGCTGGACATCGGCGAGGTGGATCTCATCGTGTGCTTCGACGCGCAGCGCAGCCCCGTGCGCCTGGTGCAGCGCATGGGCCGCACCGGCCGCCGCCGCCACGGCCGCATCGTCGTCATCCTGGCCCAGGGCCGAGAGGAGAGGGTGAGTGGGGGTGATTGCAGGGAATCAGGGAGTGCCTGACCCTCAGGATCTGATCTGCACACAGATACCCAGCAATCCAACCCCAGGCATCCCTGGAGCAGTGTCCCTTTGACAGTCTTAGGGTCGTGCTCATTCCCTGGGGAATGAGCTGATTTTCCAGTGCTGATTCCACCTTTCCCTGATCTCCAAGCTAAACCTCCCCTGGCACAGCTCCAGCCCTTCCCTGGGTGCTGTCCCTGTCTCAGGAGCAGGGATTGGAGCTGTCCCTTGGGATGAAGCTGCAGCCCCCCGGTGAGTCTCTGCTCAGCCTCCTCATTGAGTGTTACAGGAAACTCCAGCACAGAATCCTGGAATGGTTTGGGAGGGAAGGGACCTTAAATCCCACCCAGTGCCACCCCATGGGCAGGGACACCTCCCACTGTCCCAGGCTGCTCCAACCCCAATGTCCAACCTGGCCTTGGGCACTGCCAGGGATCCAGGGGCAGCCACAGCTGCTCTGGCAATTCCAGCCCAGCCAGGAATTCCCAATTCCCAATCTCCCACCCAAATCTCCCCTTTCCCAGTTTGAAGCCATTCCCTGTGTCCTGTCCCTCCATCCCTTGTCCCCAGTCCCTCTCCAGCTCTCCTGGAGCCCCTTCAGGCCCTGGCAGGGGCTCTGAGCTCTCCCTGGATCTTTCCCTTCTCCAGCTGAACATTCCCAGCTCTCCCACCCTGCCGTGTCCCCAAATGTTAAACTCAAACTCAGAGATTCCAGGGGTTTTCCAGGGCTGCAGAGGAAGGTGTGGGGCAGGGGGTGGAGCTGGGAGGGGCCCCTGGGAGTGCTGGTGATGACACTGGGCAGCCACACTGGTGTCACTGGGCCGGTGACGCCACTGGCGCTCCGAGCTGGCTTTGGTGGCCGCGCTCTTGCGTGTGAGGATGAGGAGATCAGCTTAGGTGCAAATCCACTTTGGCTGGGTTCCTGCAGCCCTGCACTCAAGCAGAGCATAATTAATCATCTCTGAGTACAGCCTGTCCCTCGGGACATCCGTGACCTGCTGGGAGCTGGGGGATCCCACCACAGCTGTGCCAGCTGCATCCACAGCCTGCAGGGCCTGGGCTCACCCTTGGAATGGGCCAGGGCAGGATTTGGGCAGGATTTGGGCAGGATCTGGGCAGGATCTGGGCAGGACAGGCTGGGCACTCCCTGCTGCCATCACCTGTGAAAGGGGGAGCAAACCAAGAAATCCAAGATCTGTGTAAATCAATTGTAAACCCAGAATTTCAGACTCTTGGTGTTATTTCATTGATTCTAGTCGATGCTGTAGCTCTGGTTGGGATTTGTAGGTGGCAGAGATTTAATTCTGAATGAGACTGCCAAGAATCCTCCCTGAGGGGGAAAAAGTTTCCCCTTTGAAGGGATGAGAGTTAAAAATGATAAACCTGAGTAGAGCTTGTAAATAAATATTTTCTCATGCTGCTTACAGAGGCTGGTTACTATTGAAAGCTCTGCTCTGTAATGGGATATAAAACAGTCCCTTAAATTCCTTGGAGCTTCACTTAAGTAGTTGGATTACTGTGTTGTCCAGATTTTCTCAGATATCTTTGAAGCAGAGCCTCCCCCCAGGTAGAACAGTCATTGTGTGTAATATTTTTTGAATTTGAGATCAGGAAATAAGTTTAATATCAAACCAATATTGTCTTGGTGGTTTTTTGGTTTTTCTTGAGTGTGTCCTTTGGGGTTTTTAAGTTTAACAGAACTGGAAAGAGGCTCAATGTGGAGGTTCCTCCCCATCATTTAATTTGCAGCTAAATAATTAAAGTCTGTGTGTTAATTTATGGGAATTTGTTTGGCCTTTGTGTGGATTTTTGTTTTTTTTTTTTGTTTTGGTTTTCAGGGTTTTTTGTTTTGCCAGTTTAGTTTAAAGGTAGTTTTTAATCAAACCACTTGAGGTCAATCACAAAGCTTTTTGAAGATGTTTTATTGAGAGAAAGGGGTCAGTACAGGTCTGGGTGTGTGACGTTGGCAGGGATTTCCATGAGCTCAGTGTTTATTCCGTGCCTCCCACGTGTTCCCAGGTCAGCCTCTCCACGTGGCAGCTCCCGTGTGTGCCAGGCCCCTGGAGCTGCTGGGCTTGGGATGTCCCCTGGAGCTGCTGGGATGGGGTTTGGGATGTCCCCTGGAGCTGCTGGGCTGGGGCTTGGGATGTCCCCTGGAGCTGCTGGGATGGGGTTTGGGATGTCCCCTGGAGCTGCTCAGCCCAGGGAAGCACAGGGGAGGGAAAAGCCACCAAAGTCACAACTCTGTGATGCTGGTAATTTGGTAACAACCACGTTTTTCTGGCAGAAAAACAGTGGATTAAAATTTCTAGGATTAAAAATTATTTTTTGGAGTGCCTGAGGGGTTTATTACAGCTGCCTGTGGGCCTCTTCCAGTTTTATTTAGGAAACATCTTTTTTTGCTCCCTGAAATCATCCCTGCCAGGTGGCAGCTGCCCCCCTGTGCCACCCAGGGTGTGGCAGGGGTTGGGCAGGAGCACAGCACAAAACCTCCCTGGGGGAGGCACTTCCAGAGGGAGGCCCCAGTTCCTCCCCTCACTTTCTCCAGCTTTGCCACGGTTTCTCATTGCTCAATAAAATGGAGTGTTAATTAAAAGGACTCAGAGCACTCATGACATCAACAAATCATCTTAGGCCTTTTTATGCTTGAGCTCCTTTCCCTGCTTCCCATGTAATCTAATTTACATCATCCCTGTATCAGTGGCAGATTGTAACTTCCCCCAGGCAAGGGCTGTGCTCCTTTCTCTCTCTCCAGTGCTCTGCCTGCTCCTGGTCCTTTAAAAAACCCCAAACCAACCAACACCTTGTGAGGGAACAGAAAATAATGAGAAACCCCACAGACACTGAGGTGTGCTTTGAGTTCTGATCAAATGCTGTGAAAAAAACCAATCAATCAGCTGATGATTTATCCATTTCCCTTCTCTTTCAGACCTACAACCAGAGCCAGTGTAACAAAAGGAGCATCCACAAAGCCATTTCAGGGAACAAAACCCTTCGCTTCTACCAGCACAGCCCACGGATGGTTCCAGAAGGCATCAATCCCAAAGTGCACAAAATGTTTATCACTGCTGAAAAGCAGGAGCCAAGCACCTCCAGGATGATCTCCAAGGAGAGGAGATCCAGCTCCCTGCAGCACAAATCTGCTCTCCATGCCTGTGTCACTGGTAAGAGGATTATGGTGTTTTCAGCACTTCCAAGCCTCCCTCCCAGGGCTGGGGGCTCTGCAGGGTCACTCTGTCAGCTCAGACACTGCTCAGGGCTTTTCCTGGCCATCCTCTGCCCTTGCTTATCCAGATCCTGAGTCAGGTTTGTGCATCTTTCTCTGTGGAGTCACTCACTGAAGGTCAGAAACCCCGGCTGCAGACAGAGGAGGCAAATGCTCATCCCAGAATCCCCAAATCCCAGAATCCCAGACTGGATTGGGTTGGAGAGACTTTAAAGTTCCCATGGGCAGGGTCACCTTCCCCTATCCCAGGCTGCTCCAACCCTAATGTCCAGCCTGGCCTTGGACACTGCCAGGGATCCAGGGGCGGCCACAGCTGCTCTGGGCATTGTGGCTTTGTAAATGACAAGAAAACAGAAATGCTTGAAAACTGAAGGATTTTGATATGAGGAAAAGCAGAGATCAAGGATAAAATATTTATGAATTGTGCAGACTCTCTTCTGGGAAAATTAGGAAAACTCTCTTGGAGGCTTTTTAGCTGATGCAGTTCAATGGCATGGGCATGCTCAGGAAACTGAACACAATCCTAAGATAGGAAAAAAGAGCTGCTTTTTATAAATACTTGGGAATTTTCATGCTTTATCTCCCTAACGAGGAGATAAAGCATGAAAATTCCCAAGTATTTATAAAAATAAAAATAAAATACTTATAAAAATAAAAATAAAATAAATACTTGGTCTTTCTGAAAGACCAACAGCAACTTCTTGAAAGAAGAAATTCAAAGCCTTGGGAAACTTCCTATTTCTGATTCAACAGACACAGCTGCTAAAAAACAACCAGAGCACAACATGGAATGAAAATAATCATTTTGGAGCATTTGTAGGTCTGTCCTAGAAAAGAGAAACGAGCAGGGAGGGCATAAAGCAAATGATAATGCTGGGAATGTTCCTGCTGTGGGAGCAGCACTGCAGGGCAGGAATTGTGTGTGCAGCTCCTCAGGCCTGGGGGGCTCTGGGCCCCCAGAGTGGCCAGGGTTGAGTCTCCAAAGTGACCAGGGTTGATTTGCCAAAGGTGATCAGAGTTCAGTCCCCAGATGTGGCTGTGGTTGAATCCCCAGAGTGACCAGGGTTGAGTCCCCAAAGGTGATCAAGATTAATTTGCCAAAGGTGATCAGGGTTGAGTCCCCAGATGTGACCAGGATTGAGTCCCCAAAGTGATCAGGACTGAGTTGCCACAGGGTAGCCAGGGTTGAGTAGCTGAGGTGATCAGGGCTGAGTCCCCAAGGTGACCAGGCCAGGGTTGAGTCCCCAAAGTGGCCAGAGTTGATTTGCCAAAGGTAACATGGGGTGAGTCCCCAAAGGTGATCAAGGTTGAGTCCCCAAGGTTGCCAGGATTGATTTGCCAAAGGTAACCAGGACTGAGTCCCCAAGTGGCCAGGCCAGGGTTGAGTCCCCAAAGTGTCCAGGGCTGAGTTGCTAGAGGATGGCCAGGGCTGGGTCCCCAGGGTGTCCAGGGCTGGGTCCCCAAAGTGTCCAGGGCTGAGTCCCCAGGGTGGCCAGAGTGGGTCCCCAGGGTGTTCAGGGCTCAGTGCCCCTCCTGCCAGCCAGGGCTGCCCTGTGCAGGTCACTGAGCACCAGCCTTGTGTTGAGTCCCTTTCCTTGCTGGGTGAACCAGGGGCAGCTCCTGATTTTGGTGACGCTCAGGGTAAAGCTCCAAAAGAGGACAAAGAGAGGAGTTGATTTTTTTTGCATTTTCTTTTCATTTTCATGCCCATTTCCATGATAAAAAATGGGTAAAGCTGGCAGCAGTGGGGAGCTGGGTGTGTTCTCATCTCTGCCCTCACTTGGCTGTTGAGGTCCAGTTCATCCTCAGGTTTCTCCGTGGCAGAAACTGAGCTGTCATGGGCTGAGTTATCATAGGGATTTCAAGCATTGTCCTTGTAGTCTTGTCAGAATAAATACAATCATGGAACTGTTTAGGTTGGAAAACCCCTCTGAGTCCATGGAGTCCAACCCTTCCCCACCACTGCCCCCTGTCCCCAAGTGCCACATGCACAGGGCTGTAAATCCCTCCAGGGATGGGGATCCACCCCTGCCCTGGGCACTTCCAAGGCCTGAGCCCCCTTTCCATGAAGAAATTCCTCCCCATATCCAACCTGAACCTTCCCTGGCACAGCCTGAGGCTGTTTCCTCTGGTCCTGTCACTCATTAAAGAAATGAGAAATTAAAGAAATACACATTTCCTGTTCTTCTTCATTTGATCCAATTTCTATTAATTTTACACCTCTCTTTCACTTCAAAACCTCTCCCATAACTTTTGTCTGTCAGCCCCAGAGGGATCCAATATCTTGTGCTGCCCCATCATTAACCAAGTGTGTCCTTCAGTTTTCAGAGCTCTCCTTCAAAAAGTGCAGCAAAAAATCCCTTTACTCCACAAGCCTCTTATATAATTTCTTGTATTTTAAGATTCTTTTTGCCCTCTGAATTTGGGTTTTGTTTAAGAGTTTGCTAAAGCGAGGAGCACGTTAATATTGTTGTTCCTGGGAGCTGAATCTCATTTCAATCTACCAGTAATTCCTTTTCCTTTTGGCTTTTGTCCAGATGAAATCTCATTTTCTTAATCCTTCTGCTGGTCCTCCACAATTCTTCTACTCCCTCATTTCAGATGGATCAGTTTTGAGTGGTCAATAACCATGGGTTTTGTTTGATTTTAAAGATTTTTAAATTCCATGTTATTTCTATAATTGCTGGTTTGATCCTAGTGATAATTGGTTTGGAGTCACTTTTTAAGATTACCAACACCTGCTTTACTGTTTAATCCTCTGTGGTGTTTTCATGCCTTTCCAGCTGCCCGTGGCTAATTCTTGCTCTCTTCCCACTTCAAGAACAATGAAAAATTCTGGAAAAAACCAAGGAAAATAAGGTGGATTGAGTGCTGTGTTTGTGTCTGGTAGGGCCTGGCATCCCTGACTCGGAATGTTCTGGAAGATAATTTCCCATGGGGCAGCACCAGCTGTTTCCCTGGAGGGAGAGGCTGTGCCAGGCACTGCAGGACGTGGTGATTCCCAACCCTGGATCCAAACAGCCTTATCAGCCTGACTGAGGATGGGAATGTTCTTGTACTCCCATTCTCTGGTGGCAGCAGTCCTGTTTGTCCAGATCCCTCTTTCTTTGTGTTTGGGAAATGTTCTGGGCAGCCACAATCCTCCCTGTGCTCTGCAGTAGGAAGCCCAGAGCTCTGGGAATCCTCTGTTCCCAAATTGTGCCAGCTGCTCCAGGGCTCCTTGCCTGGCAGGGTTGCAGCACGGATCACCTGGGCTGATATCACGGGATCATCTTGTCCCTGTCCCACGGGGCTGGAACACTGCACTGAAGTCATTGTTGTTCTGTGCCCTGCTGGGGCTGGATGGCAACAGATCCTCAGGAGCAGGGAATGGGCACGGCCCCGAGGCTGGCAGAGCTCCAGGAGCCTTGGAGAAATGCTGGGATAGGGGTTGGGTGGCATGGTCTTTGTGGGTCCCTTCCAGCTCAGGATATTCCGTGGTTCTCTGTCCTGGTTTGGAAAGAAGTGTCTGCCAGGGAAAGGCAGAGCCTCCCTTGGAATGGAGAATGTAAACCCCTCCAAATTATTAAAATTTTGAAATTAAGGGACTTGCAGACAAAGATATGGGAATAGGAATAACAGTTCTTTATGAGGAATATTAAAATAAAACTGTAGTAGTACAAAAAAAGGCAAACAAAAAGCAAACCCTGCCAGAGTCAGACACAGCCTGGCCCCCGTTGCTCAGGTGTTGGTGCAGCCCAGCCCAGCCCTCCTGCAGTGCCAGATGTGGCTCTGGTGCAGCAGAGATGATCCTGGAGCAGGGGCAGTTTCCTCTGCAGCTCCAGGGGTGTGAGATGGGTCCGGGCTCCCTCTGGGAATGCCGTGCACACAGGCTGGGCTGGGCTTCTGAATCCCAGGGTTTATCCAGCTGGGAATGCTGGGCTCCTCCCCTTGGGCGGAGCATCTCCCATGGGATGATGGAATTGTATCAGCCCTGCAGTGAGCCTGGATGGGCCATGGACAGCAGAGATCCCCTGGAGGGAGGCTGGGTCCTGGAAGGGATAAAGAACCCTGCCCCAGCTGGTTTGAACAGCAGAGATCCCCCAGAGTTATGAGGGACAGGTCCTGGAAGGGATAAAGAACCCTGCCCAGCTGGTTTAACAGCAGAGATCCCCCAGAGTTATGAGGGACAGGTCCTGGAAGGGACAAAGAACCCTGCCCAGCTGGTTTAACAGCACACACACTGCTGGGTACATCTTCCATTGCAACCCAAGACATTCTGTGATCCCTGTAGCTCCCTTCCCACTCCGTGATTCCAAATGTTTCTCTGACCATTGTTCTTCATTTCCTTTTCCTTCATGTCTCTTTTTCCCTCCTCTGCCACGCCCTTGGACTGGGTGTTATCTTTTCAGGAATGTGACATCTCCTACACTTGAGTCAGGAATACTTCATAGCAGTGTTGGTCTTCTGGGATTTTTTTAGTGATGGCCTTAAAAACGTCAGTGTTGGTTCATTTTTCCAGGTTTTCCTGAGCAGGACATGAGCAGGACTCAGGGTTTGCTCTGTGCAGACACAGCCCCTGGCAGCTGGAACTTGAGAGGATTGAGAAATCCAGGCTGATTCCTCTTCTGTGGCATTAATTCCCCAAAGAGCCTGGGCTGCAGATTCACCCCAAATCCTGTCTGCACAGACACTGGCAAATTACCTTCGTTATTTTCCTCCCAGCTTCTCACATCTGGCCTGAAACAATCACATTGTCAGCTCTGATTCTTTGGAGTCACTTCCCACCCAGGGCTGTTGAAGGGATTTGACATTGTTTGGGGTAGTGATTTATATCTGTCTCTATTTTTATATGATGGCAAAACAGCTGTTTAATGATATTTATCCATATTCAACACTCTTTAGGTGTTTGTCCTTGGCTTCAACTTCTCTGCATCTGGTTTTGGTTGTGGCTCAGAGATTTTTTTTGTACCACACCAAGTTTTTATTGTGTGCATCCCTTTTCCTACAGCAGGTAACGTTTTCCTGTTGTTGTTTTTTCCCCCAACAGGCCAAAAACAAATGAACTCCCATGAGAGCTGGTCCTTGTCACCTGAGGAGTTTGAAATATGGGACAGACTCTACAGGATTAAGGAAAGTGATGGGATAAAGGAACCAGTGTTGCCTCGAGTCCAGTTTGAAACCTTAGAAAAGCTGGAAGAAACACCAGTGAGTTCTGTGCAATGTTTCCCTTTGGGGCCTGAAGGATGCTGGAAATACCAGAGTTAGCTCTGGATTTGGAGGAAGTCTGGTATAAAAATGCCTTTTTGAGATTTACATGTGGGTTTTTGAGGTTAAGAATTTAGAAATTGGATGAAATGAGTCTTTGAGGTTGGGTCTGTAAGTAAAGAATTAGGTCTGTAAATTAAAAGTAGGATTGATAAATTAAAAATATATTAGGTAGTCTCAGTATCCATTAAGTTCTGCTCCTGTTTTTAGGATTTCCATGCAGGATGCTATATTCACAGAGTCCCAGGATGGTTTGGGTTTAAAGGGATCTTAAACCCATCTCATTCCTCCCCCTGCCCTGGGCACCTTCCCCTAGCCCAGGTTACTCCTGATGTTTTTATTTTAGACCAAACAAACCCCTGTGATAGCACTGAAATCCTTCCCTGCATTTCTGTATTTATTATCCCTGCCAGAGAAGTTCTGCTGCACAATTCCTTGCTGAAAATCTCCTTTCCCATCCCAATTTCCCCTGCAGAGGCCCGGGGAGGGGGCAGCTCGGGAGCTGTCCCTGTGTGAGTGGAGCATTTGGCAGAATCAGCCCCTTCCCACATCCCTGGTGGAGCACTCGGATCGTTGTCAGCTCTTCATCAGTGCCATGGAAATGATGGAGCTCATGAGGCACCAGCAGGTAAGAAACTGAATGCACACTTGGGATAGTTTAAAAATAATGACAATGAATTTTGTGACATGAATTATGTGTGTTTAATCATGTTTCAAAATGTCTCCTGCTTCCATGCTGTGATTCCTCATCTTTTCCACAGAAACTGTTTAAAATGTGTTTCCCTACATAGGAAAAAAAAACCAACCCACCCTTAAATCAATCTTTTTAAAATGGATTCTAGTATCAATTTGTGACAGAATGACATTAAATACAAAAATTCCAATTGCCAAAGGAGCAAAACCACCATGAGGGATATCAGAGCTATTCCAGGATTTGGGAAGAGTTTGGTATCGTGGGTACATCAAAAGCATCCCAGAGAAGTCATGCAGGAATATTAAAATAATTTTATAAAATAATACAAAAAAACCCAACCAAACAAAAAGAAAACGCTGCCAGAGTCAGAACACAACCTGACCCCCTGTTGTCCTTGGCATGTTTTAGGGGATTTGTGTTTGGAAGCTTTTTGAGTTTGTATTTTTTTGAGCTAAAAAGCGAATTGTTCCTGAGAATTAAGGGATAAGAGGAGCTAAGCCAAACAAACATGGGTGGGAATTTTGTTTTCTGACAGGGATGGGTACAGGAATCCCTCTGGAAGGCACAAGGAAGTGGGTGCAGAGGTGGATGGAGGCTTCAGTGGTTCCCCACGTTATTTTTCCCTCCACTCAGCTCCCCAAATGTTCCTTTGAGCACGTGGAAGTTTTTTAGGTCATCAGAAGCTGTTGCTAAGCTGCCAGAGTTCCCTGAATAATACCAGGACTAATCAAGGAGGAGAATGGAGACATTGTGGTTGTGCTCCTTGCTCCCAGGGTGTCAAAGGGAGGCACTGAGCAGACCTGCCCAGCTCAGAGAACCTTCTCCATCCCACCAGGGACATTCCTGGCTCCTCTGAGAGCCCCTGTGCCCAGCTGGGGTCAGGGACACACTGCAGAGGGAGAGGGCAGGGATGGGGGCAGGAGGAGAGAAATGGTTCCAGAACTGCAAGGTGCCCCCTGAGCCTCCTTTTCTCCAGGCTGAGCCCCCTCAGCTCCCCTGGTGCCCCAGTGTGTGAGTTCCAGCAGGGTTGGCTGTTGCTTTTTTATCTTCTTTTCCTGTCAGAGTCAGGATTAAATGCTCCAGAGATGGTTTTTCATGTTGGGACTCAGATGTTTATTAATTCTTATCTATGTTACAGTCTCACAAGCTGTGAGTTGAGCTAACAAAGTAAAAATGGCCCCAATCTCTTTCTCTACAAGGCCTCTTAAGGATAAACTGACCAATTATGAAATGACACCTCAATTATTTTTACTTTTAACCCAATAACCAATCACCCATGGCCCACAATGTGGATTTTTCTACCCAATGTGGATTTTTCAATTACAAAACACCACCCAGAGCCATGGAGGAGAAGGTGAAAAAGCAGGACTGGCCTCTGCCCTAAATCCTCCACCTTGCTTTATATCTATTCCTGTGTTCTGAACCCTTCAACTCTCAGTTTTGCCCCCTGTGATCTCACACACTTCTATCCAAACTGCACCCCCACAATCCCAGCGCTGTCACTCAATTTTGGGAGCTTCTCCACGGCCTCAGGTCAGTGCAGGGTTTGCTGGGGGTCAGTGCCTGGCAGCACAGAAATTCTGGGATTCTCCAGGGTTCCTCCAGCTCTCTCCATTGGTGTTAAGCAGTCAGAGGTGCAGGTGTGGAGCTCCCTCACTTAGAGCAGGAATCTCCCAGGGTGTCCCTGGTGTGCCCAGAGTGCCCCCAGGAGCACGAGAGGGGACACAAGAACCAGCACCAACCCCCTTTTGGAGCCTCCTGGGGAGAAACAAAGCCCCGGCAGGGCTGCAGTCAGCACTGACACCAGGGTTTTAAAATTCAGAGGTTCTTGGGCTCTTTCTTAACCAACTGCTGCCAGTCCAGGGACACCAAAACTGTTCCACAGCAAGGGGGGAAGCAGCATTGTCCTGATGTGAGCTGATCAGTCAGCTCTGACACTGAGCTCCTCTCTGAGGGTTTCCTTACCCTTCCCTGAAGTCATCCTTGCCTTCCCTGAGAGGCACTGACAGCGTTCCAAGGCAGGGGATGCTCCCACTGCAATTCAGAATGTTCACCTGGAGGAGAGAAGGGTCCTGAGACTCCTCAGAGCCCCTGGCAGGGCCTGAAGGGGCTCCAGGAGAGCTGGAGAGGGACTGGGGACAAGGCATGGAGGGACAGGACACAGGGAATGGCTTCAAACTGGGAAAGGGGAGATTTGGGTGGGAGATTGGGAATTGGGAATTCCTGGCTGGGCTGGAATTGCCAGAGCAGCTGTGGCTGCCCCTGGATCCCTGGCAGTGCCCAAGGCCAGGTTGGACATTGGGACAGTGGGAGGTGTCCCTGCCATGGAATGGTTGGAATGGGATGGGATTTGAGGTCCTTTCCAAGCATTCCATGCCTCTCAGGTTTGCATGGATGTGCTGTGCATCCAGGTTCCTGCTATAAATATTCCCTGGCTGTGACACCCAGCTCATCTGGCTGACGTTCATTTACGGTGCTTAATTAACAGAGAGGTTTAACACCAGTACAGGTCAAAGCTCTTTCCTTAAATACCCCAGAGAGAGAGCCTCGAACCACGGTTTTATTGATGATTTTCTTACTGAGGGGGTAAAACATAAAATCAGTCAAATCATTATTTTACTGTGAATAACCAAATGATCTGGAAATTTCTGCTCAATTATTTCTTGGGCAGAATTTTTTTCAGACATTTGTCATACAAGCCAGCACAAGAATCATTTATGTGGTTTTTTGTATTTTCTGTTAGAGAAAAAATTCACTGATGTGTGGCTTTCCTTTCCTTGTACTCACTCAATGATTCACAAAATTTGTATTTTGTATAATAGCTTAAAAAAAGTCAATTTTAAGGCTTTTTTTTTTTAATAGATGAGGTGAAAATGGTTGGCAAAAAAATTAAATTGCATTTATATGCTCTTAAAATCTTCGAGAAGAAGTTGGGCCAGTCAAAAGAAAATAAAAAAAGTCAAAGAAGCCTCAAATGTGACCCCTGGAAAAGGCACATCCAGCAAAGCCTTTAATGCCCCGGGGGTTTTATTGCTACAGCAACGCCTGCGGGGCAGATCTGGGGATTTACTCCAGGAGGATTTTTGGTGCAACATGGAAACAAATCAAGTTGTCCTTCTGCAAAATAATTCCATCTCTTTTAAGCATTTTTTTGCAAATTAAACTGTGCTGTTTGGCAATAAGGCCGGGCAGAGTAATCCTTTTAGTGGGGCTCATATTTGTCCAGGTTTCTCAGGGAATGGGGAGGTGCCAGGGCTTTGTTTTTCCTTGGGAGATGAGGAATTATTTCAGTTTTATTTCAGTGGCCAGGCTGGGAGGGTCGCTCTGGATCTTTCCCACTTCCAAGCTGGCACTGGGAACTCACGGATTTTCACAAGAAAAACAAAGTAAATCCCCAAATCTTTGGGATTGTCTGAGTTTTCACCCTCTGAGTCCAAACACCTTAGGAGGGAAACATCTCCTGACCCTGGAACTGCTGAAATCAGCTGTCATTTATCATCTGGCTGGGGCTGCCTCAGGGGATCCTCCACATGAACTCCCTGCCAGCAGGGAAAACGTTCCCAGGACACTCTGGAATCCCAGTGAACCTTAAAGACCTTCCCAAGCTTTTGGAGTTTTAAATCAGATGTGTTTTGGGGGAAAATTTGGTGTTTTCAGGCAGCTGGACTTTTTTTCTCAGGAGACCCTGAATGAAAAGTTAAAAATGGTTCAAGTAAGGACAAGGAAATGGTTTTGTCTGGGTTTTTTTAGACCCTCATTGCCAGTAAATTCTCTCTGATTAAAATCCTCTTCTGAGACGTGTCAGAACTTCTGATTGCAGAGAAGGTGGAAGGGTTTGGGCTGGTTTTGGAGGGTGAGGTGCCAGGGAGCCCCAAAATCTCAGCTCTCCAATTAAATCACTTCTTCTGAACTTGTTGCCAAATTTTCTGAGTCCCAGCATTAACTGAGACCAGGGCTGGGTTGTTTAGACTGGACTTGCAGGTGCTTGGTGCTTTTCTTGTGCTGGGGTTGTGCTCCCAGTGAGAGCAGAGAAGTCACAGTGATTTGGGAGTGGGACTGGATGGTCCTGCAGGTCCTTCCAAGCCCAACCATTCCATGAATCCCTGCCCTGAGCTTCCAGCTCTGCCGTGCCAGTGCTGAACACAAGGAGAGCAGGGCCAGGGAATGTTCTCAGTAAATGGGGTTGTTATTATGGAATCCTGCATGGTTTGGGTTGGAGGGACCCTAAATCCCATCCCATGGGCAGGGACACCTCCCACTGTCCCAGGCTGCTCCAACCCCAATGTCCAACCTGGCCTTGGGCACTGCCAGGGATCCAGGGGCAGCCACAGCTGCTCTGGGCACCCTAATTTATTTCCTGATGTTCCATTCACCTCTCCAGCTCTTTATTGATTCTCTTCCCATATTTACCAGGGCACAAATGCTGGATTTTGTTATCTTTCTTTTTTAGGATCTTTGGCTGTTTTTATTGGGTAGCAGAAAGCAAAACCCAACAGAAGCAGCAGCTCCATCAATAATGTGATGCTGTTAGGGAGAGAATTATCTCAGTTTGGTAGAAGGAAATTGGGGTTTCTGTGTCCCTCAGGCACAACTAAATAAAATTTTAAGGATCATCTCATGTAATACACTTAAACCTCCAAACCCAAGTTTTTTGACAGTGCTTCTTCCCCTGAAGTGTGTTCTGGAAATGGAGCAATCATGGAACAGGGATTGATTGTTCTGCTCATTGAGCAGCTCCTGGAAGGGGTAATGAGTAAATGTTGTGAGCTCAGGGAGGGCAGCAGGGCAGTGATCACTGCTGCTGCAGCAAAGAAACAGTTTTGGGAAAAGATGGAAAAGATGAACAGAAAAAACCTCCTGGAATCACAAAAGGTTTGGGTTGGAAAGGAGCTTAAAGCTGTTCCACAGCCCTGGAGGAGAGGGGGGAATGGGAAGGGTTTGAGGAGCAGCATCTCCTTGGCAGAACACACCAAAGGGGGAACTCTGCTGGGTTTCACTCAGGTTTGCAGTTAAAGGAGTTTTAATTGTTAAAAATCCACATTGTAGCTGTCTACAGACTGATCTTTAATTTTTAAATAGCAACATCACCAGGGCTTCATCAGGCAGATGAGTCTTGTTAGAAAATGTGCCTCCAAAGCAGCTTATGAGCAGAGAAGGGGTAATTTCAATTTTGGTACTTGATGCCTTAAATTTAAATACTGGGAAACAGAATGGGTTTAAGTACACAGATATTTACATATTAACAATGAAAATTTTAATATGCTAAGTTTATTTAAATTTAAATACTGGGAAACAGAATGGGTATAAGTACACCAAAATTCACATATTAACAATGAAAATTTTAATATGCTGAGTTTACTTAAATACTGGGAAACACAATGGGTATAAGTACATTGATATTTACATATTAACAATGAAAATTTTAATATGCTAAGTTTACTTAAATTTAAATACTGGGAAACAGAATGGGTGTAAGTACACCAATATTCACATATTAATAATGAAAATTTTAATATGCTGAGTTTACTTAAATTTAAATACTGGGAAACAGAATGGCTATAATTACACAGACATTTACACATTAAAAATGAAAATTTTGATATGCTAACTTTACTTTTCTGTTCCTATTTTCTACGCCAAAATAAAATCTGTTTTTTAAAGTGAATCAGTGAATCAGGCAGGGTCATTGATTGAGCACCATAATCTCTGAGCGATGCTGTTTTCCTGCTCCTGACCTATTTTCTGAGGAGCTGGTACACCCTGGAACTCTCTGGGTTACAGGGGAGCTGAGCAGGTAATTTAAGGTTCCACAAGTCCTGCACGTTCAGGCCAAAGCGTGCTAATTCCAAATCTGCCCTTTCACTGCCTCAGCACAAACTGGCCTGGCTGGGACACAACATTTTGTTTGGGAGAAAGGGTTTGGAGTGGTCCCGGGAAGTGGAGCAGTTACACAACCCCTGCCAGCCCAAATCAGGTTACTGAGCTCTGGCCTAGATGCTAAATTTGGCTGCTGGGCTGGCCCTGGCCCCAGCAGCTCTGCCGGCCTCCAGTGGGGCTGTGCTCAGGGGGAAACTCCTCACTGATCCCATTGCCTGTGCCAGAATCCCAAAATCCCAGACTGGTCTGGGTTGGAGGGACCTTAAATCCCATCCCATCCCCACCCATTCCATGGCAGGGACACCTCCCACTGTCCCAGGCTTCCCCAAACCCCAATGTCCAACCTTGGGCACTCCAGGGATCCAGGGGCAGCCACAGCTGCTCTGGGAAACTTGATTAGTTTGGGGTTTGTAGGTTTTGGGGGTTGTGTTTGAGTGGTGTTGGATTTGTAGGTTTTGAGGGTTGTATTTTGGTTGGGTTTGGGGCTTTAGTTTGAGTTTCAGGTTCAGAGGTTTTGGAGTTTGTATTTTGATTGGGTTTGGGTTTGGAGGTTTTGGAGTTTGTATTTTGATTGGGTTTGGGTTTATAGACTTTGGGAGTTGTAGTTTGATTGGGTTTGGAGGTTTTGGAGGTTGTAGTTTTGTTTTGGGGTTGTAGGTTTTGGGGGTTGTATTTGATTGGGTTTGGAGGTTTTGGAGGTTGTATTCTGATTGGATTTACTTTATAGATTTTGGGAGTTGTAGTTTGATTGGGTTTGGGTTTGGAGGTTTTGGAGGTTGCAGTTTTGTTTTGGGGTTGTAGGTTTTGGGGGTTGTATTTGATTGGTTTTGGATTTGTAGGTTTTGGAGGATGTACTTTGGTTTTGAGGGTTTAGTTTGAGTTTTGGGTTCAGAGATTTTAGAAGTTGTATTTTGACTGGATTTGGAGATTTTGGAGGTTGTATTTTGATTGCACTTGGGTTTGGAGGTTTTGGGGATTGTATTTTGATTGGATTTGGGGCTTTAGTTTGAGGTTTGGGTTCAGAGGTTTTGGAGGTTGTATTTTGATTGGATTTAGGTTTATAGATTTTGGGAGTTGTAGTTTGACTGAGAATGGGTTTGGAGGTTTTTGGGATTGTAGTTTTGCTTTGGAGTTTGGTTCTGGATTTGTAGGTTTGGGGGATTGTATTTTGATTGGGCTTGAGTTTTGTGGGGTTTGGGGTTTTTAGCTTGGTTAGTTTTGGGTTTGGGGTTTGTAGTTTGGTTGGGTTTGAGGGTTTTGGGGGTTGTACTTGGGTTAATTTTGGGTTGCAGGACAATATTAGGCCAAGCCTGATGAGCGCTGCACTCTCAGAACTGTGGGGTGGGCACCTCCTCCCATTTCACTCTTGTTCAGTGGCTTGGCAGCTAATTAATCCTTAATCCATTTAATTTCTGCCTTGTTTGTGTAATGCAGAGATGCTTGAATCGAGCTGTTATGCAAGGGGCAGTTGTTCCTGAGATAAGCCCAAGCAGACCCTTATCAGCCCTGGCACTGTCACAGCAGTGCTCCCTCTGCTCAGGTGACACCTGGGCCGTGGATTTGACCCAGCTTTGTTGTTCCTCTTGGATTTCAGAGAGAGAATTCCTTGTCTTGAATCTGTGTTCTGACCAGGCTTGAGGAAATGGAATCCTTTCCAACCTGCCAGATCAAAATCATCCTTTAACCTGCTTGTGACAATTCTTTTCCTCACTGCTTTTGTTAAGCCTTCTCCTAAGGCAGCTGGGGATCTCCTTGGAGATATTTAGTTTAAAAAGTCCAGATTTGGAGTTTCTTTGGGTATCTTTACATCAGCATCTGTGTGAAATTGGCATTGAAATGATGATGATTAATGGCAAAATCTGTTAATAGATCACAGTTTGCTTTGCCTGCTGCAACCAGAGAGGATCCCCAACCCTGTTAGGGATCAGTCTTCAAATTCCTGGGAGGTGCCTTTGGATCCTGCTTCCTGAAATACCCCCAGACAAGCCAATCTCTGATTGTAAAAGTCATTTTTCTCACCCTCTATAAAGGTGATTTCAGGGATTAAGGAATCCAGGGATTCCTCTGCCTGAACAGCCAAAAAATGATTGTTCTGTTCAGATCCCACATGTCCAGGTCTGCTGTGCTTTTCCCAAGTGTGTGTTTAACAGAGCTGGTTGCTTTTTGAACAGCAGATTTATAGAGATCTGTGAAAAATTAATTCAGAGTCTGTGGGAAGTTCTTCAGAACAAAACCTTTGTCCCTTGTTTTAAATCTGGGGCTGTCTCTGGTAACCACTGCCCTGTGTCCCCAGGGAGACTGCAGCTATGAACGGGAGCTCCAGCCTCACCTACGGATGGAAGATGTGAATATTCCAGGGAACAAAAGGAATTTCTCCATGGCCAACCCCCCCTGGGATCAGAGAGGTCGCTGCTCCAGGAAAAACCTGGCAAAACCATTCCCAGCTGACACAGGTGATAATGACGGTGAGTTTGTCACCACCTTTAAAAGAACCAAACCCAAGGCTCCCAGAAGAGCTCCTGGACTCCGTGAGGAATTTCCTGTGCAGCCTCAGGATCCTTCAGGCTCTCCCTCAGGAACGAGGCCGGCTGTGGCTGGACACTCTGACAAGGACGAGGGGCTGCAGGTGACATTTGATTTAAGGGCCTTTATTGACCTGTGTGACAGCAGTGACAGCCCTGAGCCCCCTGCCAGCCCAGCAGCACAGGAGAACAGCCCTGCAGGTAAAAAGCCCCACAGGGATTCGGGGTATGAGACATCCCCCGTGGCCTCGGAGCTGTTTTATCTCCCCCAGTCCTGCAGGGATCCCTTCACACTCATGGAACCACCCCAGGAGCCCCCAGGGCTGGAACAAGAATTTTCCAAGGTGCAAAAGCTTTTGTCACAGTCCCCTCCCTCTGGGGATGAGCTGGAGGGTTTGATGAGAGAAAATGGAACAAAATCTCCTTCCCCAAAAGTTCTCCCCGATGGTCACTCAGAGGCACTGCAGGGCAGCATCTCCCCTGCCTCCCCAAAACCTGATCCTTCACTGCTGCTCCTGGAAAACCCCAAAGTGACAGTTCCCAGGGAATTCCGTGCCTCAAGAAGTCTCCGTTTGTCCAAAACTCTGTCATCTACCCAGGCTGCTGCTGCTGTTGAGGAGGAGCAGCTCTGGAATGACAGCTTTGATGGCCTGTTTGACAGTGAGGAATTCCCTGAAAACATTCCCAGCGTGCACCACCCCCTGACAAACGGCCCTTCCAAGGAGCCTTTCGTTCCCCAGGACACAGGGGAGAACCTGGAAGCTCCTGGTGAGGAGCAGAGTCTCCATTTGTTTGAGGATGAGGCTGGTGAGGACATGGCTGAGGGCAGCTCCCACAGCCCTGAGCCTCCAGCCAGGGCAGCTCCAGCTGGGACCATCCCTGGGGCAAAGGGGGAGCCAGGCAGGGAATTCCCCTGTGTGAGCCCCATCCAGCCCTGCAGGGAACCCTTGGGGACATCAGGAGCGGCCCTGGGATCCATGGGGACATCAGGAGTGGCCCTGAGATCCATGAGGACATCAGGAGTGGCCCTGGAACCCATGGGGACAACAGGAGTGGCCCTGGAACCCATGGGGACATCAGGAGCGGCCCTGGAATCCATGGGGACATCAGGAGTGGCCCTGGAACCCATGGGGACATCAAGAGTGGCCCTGGGATCCATGGGGACATCAGGAGTGGCCCTGGAATCCATGAGGAGATCAGGAGCAGCCCTGGAACCCGTGGGGACATCAGGAGTGGCCCTGGGATCCATGGGGACATCAGGAGCGGCCCTGGAACCCATGGGGACATCAGGAGTGGCCCTACAGAGGGATGATCCCTATGACTGCTCCCAGGACCTGTTCTCTGTGACCTTCGACCTGGGATTCTCCATCGAGGACAGCGAGGATGAAAGCTCTGAGCAGACCAGGAATGCTGATCACCCCAAACTGAACGGGGCCCTGGGGAGTGCCCCAAGGGTTCAACCCACTGAGGGTGCAAAAACATCCCTGAGTGATGGCTCCAGGCTGGAAACCTCACCGGGATGGGACTGCAGAATCCTGCAGAGCAGGAACGTGTCCACACCGTTGTCACTCCAGAGCAGGAATGACAGGGAAGGGCCCCAGGGTGCTCCTGCAGGGGCTGGCCTGGAGTCAGGAGGCAGCAGAACGGGGAGGGAACCCCCTGGAGCTTTGCCTGCAGCACTTCTGACCCCAACAAGCAGCAAGGGGGTGAATATCAAAGCTCTCAAAAGAATTCCCATGAAAGTCCTCTCGAATGCCAGGGAGCAAATTCCAGAGGTGCCTCCTGCAGATCCAATCAAAGCAAGCCCATGGAGGCAGAACTTTGGGAGATCAGCCGTGGATTCTCCTTCAGAAAGGACAGAAAGCCTGGGAGGCTCCAAACTCCGTGGATGCCGTGGGTCTCCTGCTGCAGGTAAGGGATTTGGTGGGACAGACCTTCATGGTTAGGAAATAGGATCCAGGATCTTTTGGATCCTCACTTTGGTTTCATGGCTGAGGTGGGAATGTTCAAAGAGGAACAATGGCTGTGATGCTGGGAGTTGGGTCAGTGAGGGGACATTCCCTGTGTGCTGTCCTTCCATTCCCTGTCCCCAGTCCCTCCCCAGCTCTCCTGGAGCCCTGTCACTCTGAGCTCTCCCTGGATCCTTCCCCTCTCCAGGGGAACATTCCCAGCTCTCCCAGGGCTGGAGCAGCTCCGTGGCCTCTCTGTCAGTGACGTTTTCAGGCCCCTCTCGGTGCTGTCACAGGGATTTGTGTCACAAATCTGTCAACTTTTCTGGCTCTGTCAACTTTTAACAACTTCTTCTCCTGTTTTCCTGCTTCCCTTCCCTTGTTCTGCCTCTCTGCTGCCTGGGGTAATCACTTCCCCCGGGGCTCTCCAGGGAAGCAGGATTTATTGTCCATCCCAGCTGGGGATTATCTCTTTTCATTAACAAGGCTGAAGAGAACAATATTTGCCCTGCAGATCAATAAATAATCTCCTTTGGAGGTGCTTTTCTGAGAGAGGCAGGGTTTGATTGCTCAGCTATAACAAAATGGTGTTGGGACCGTGCAATTGTGGTGAATGTTGTTTATTCTGTTTTCTGCAGGACGCAGCAGTGACAGCGAGGAAGAGATCGTTTTCCAGAGGAAAAACAGGATGAAAAAGAATGTTTTGAAGTCTCCTGATGTGAGTTTTAGAGAAAAAAAATAGGCAAGAGAAGCAAAACGACAATTTTAACAAAACACAAACGCTCTGATGTTCGTTCTGTTCTCACAGGGGATGGAGGAGAGCGACCTGGAGTCTCCAGTTGGGGTCACCAGGAAACGCCGGCGCCCTCTGAACGTGGTCAGCAACAAAATGGGACAGAAATAATGGAAACTCAGTCCTGCTTCCCTTCACTTCCTCCCCAGGGTCTCCACAGATCCCAGAATCCTGCACGGTTTGGGTTGGAGGGACTCAAAGTCCATCCATTCCCACCTCCCACTGTCCCAGGCTGCTCCAAGCTTGTCCAGCCTGGCCTTGGGCACTGCCAGGATTGGGGCTTGGATGATTTTGGAGTTGCTGTTTGGCAGTGAAACATTGCAACAGGCAGGAGGGGTGAAACAACCCACCTGCCACAGAGCTTTGAACCAAACAAAGCAAATTCATGGCACATTTGACCTGATTTTTCTTCCAAATCCCATTTTTCTGTCCTGTTAGTGGGAGGTGTCCCTTCCAAATCCCATTTTTGTGTCCTGTTAGTGGGAGGTGTCCCTTCCAAATCCCATTTTTGTGTCCTGTTAGTGGGAGGTGTCCCTTCCAAATCCCATTTTTGTGTCCTGTTAGTGGGAGGTGTCCCTTCCAAATCCCATTTTTCTGTCCTGTTAGAGGGAGGTGTCTCTCCCAAATCCCATTTTTCTGTCCTGTTAGTGGGAGGTGTCCCTTCCAAATCCCATTTTTCTGTCCTGTTAGTAGGAGGTGTCTCTCCCAAATCCCATTTTTCTGTCCTGTTAGTGGGAGCTGTCTCTCCCAAATCCCATTTTTCTGTCCTGTTAGAGGGAGGTGTCTGTTCCAAATCCCATTTTTCTCTCCTGTTAGTGGGAGGTGTCCCTTCCAAATCCCATTTCTGTCCTGTTAGTGGGAGGTGTCCCTTCCAAATCCCATTTTTGTGTCCTGTTAGTGGGAGCTGTCCCTGCCATGGCCGGGGTGGCCCTGCAGGAACTTTCAGGTCCCTTCCCACCACTCCAGCCTGGGATTCAGTGGCTCGATGGAACTCTCCCTTGCTGTAGCCCTGCTCACTGTGTGTGCTCCTGTTGCAGTCAGACAGCTCCAGTGAGGACAGTGGGGATTTCCAGCGGGGCAGGAGCAGCTCCAGGGCCTGGCACAGGCCCCAGGCAGGAGCAGCCAAGCGGCAGCGGGGCAGGAGCTGTGGGACAGCCAAGGTGGGTGCCGTGTGTCGGTGCCGTGTGTCGGTGCCGTGTGTCGGTGCCGTGTGCCGGTGCCGTGTGTCGGTGCCGTGTGCCGGTGCCGTGTGCCGGTGCCGTGTGTCGGTGCCGTGTGCCGGTGCCGTGTGTCGGTGCCGTGTGCCGGTGCCGTGTGCCGGTGCCGTGTGCCGGTGCCGTGTGTCGGTGCCGTGTGTCGGTGCCGTGTGTCCCTGCAGGGACAGAGCTCGGGGTTGGAACAGCTGGAATTGCAGCTGGGATGTGGGGCTGGGGCTCTGCTGCCCCACAGCAGCTCCTGGGAATGCTGGGGAGGTTCTGCAGAGGGGAATGCAGGGCTGGGGGCAGCTGTGGAACCCCAGAGCAGCTGAGAGGGAACTCCAGGGACACCAGAGAGGAGGCAGCCCTGCCAGCCAGGAGAAAATAATTATAGTAGTAATAATAGTAATAATAATAGTAATAAAAATAATAATAACATAGTAATAATAACAACAGAATAATAATATCATATAACAAATATATTATAAATTATATATTTATTATTATATATTATATATATAATTATATATATAATATAATACTTATATAATATTTATATATTATAAATTATATATTTATAATATATAAACATTATATAAATTATAAAACTAATTATAGTTAAAAATTGTAGTTTAAAATGATGGTAAAAATTATAGTAAAAATTATAACAAGATATAACAATAATATATCATATATCATATATTTTATATCATATCTTTTATCTTATATTTTATCATATCATATCTCATCATAAATATATTATTATATTATATTATATTATATTATATTATATTATATTATTACAATGCATTGTATTGTATTATATTGTATTATATTACATTATATTATTTTATTTTATTTTTATTTTTATTTATTTTATTTTATTTTAATTTATTTTATTTTATTTTTTTATTTTATTTTATTTTTTTATTTTATTTTATTTATTTTATTTTATTTTATTATAATTTCCTAATTTGCTGATATGAATGATCCCCTGGACATTTAAGGCAGCAGTTGTCCCTCAACCCCAAATGTTGATCCCAGCTCAGTATTGAACACTTCAGCAGGGATGGAGGCAGGAGAGGAGGCAGCACCAGACTCACTGAGGCTAAAAACTTTTAAATTTTCATGGCTGTGGGTGCACTGGGCAGAAATTGCCATAAGCGGGGCTCCAGGGTGCAGTATGTTGGACATTTTAAAATTCTTTTAACAATAATCTTCATTATTAAGACTTCCCTTATGATATCAGTGTTTTATGTTCTTGAGTACAAATAAGGAGGTGAAGTAAAACCATTTTTCAATTGGATTTAAACTTTTTTTTAATGTGAAACTAAAAGGAAGAAAAATGTGTCTGCTTAGGAGATTCCAGTCTGCCTTCACACCTTCCCTAAACACCCCCAGTGATGGACATGGCAGAATTCCAGATCCTCAGGAGATCCCAGTTTGGGGACACAGAGGGTGACAAAGCCCAGGGACCGAGGCAGCCCTGGCACCGAATCCAGGGAATCATCCTTGGCTGTTCCCAGGGGTGCTGTGCCATAATTATTTGGGGGCTAATTTGATGTTTTACTTTAGTACTTTACAGCTGAAATTACAGGAGAAAAGTGAATTTAATATAAAAAGTATCTCAGAGGGAACATCCTCCTGAGTTAACTGGTTCTGTTTCCATGTATGACCTTGGGAATGTTTTGTTGCCTGGTTTTGATGGAATTTGGGATCAAGTTTCCTGCACTGCAGTCACATGGGAAGTGCCTCATCTTCCCTGGACTGAGCTGTGGAGGGATTCATTGTTTGATGAATCCTAAATCCTGAGAGGAAAAGGGTGAAATTCCTGCTGGATTTGGGCGTGGAGGAATCCAGAACTTTGAAATGAAACCAGATTTTTGAAAGGACACAAAATGAGTAGAAGTGGTGCCAAAGTTCCCTGTTGTGTTTGGGGGTGCTCTGCCTGTGCATTCCCTGCCCCAGCACCTGGATTCCCTTCCCAAGGCAGATCCCTGCAGTGCTCCAAGTGCTGCTGGAGCCATGGGGAGGCTCAGGCAGAGGTGTCAGGGCAGTGTTGGTTAATTAGAGGCTGGGTTTTAATTACCCTGAAAAACAACAAAACAGGGAAGGGGCACCACACTGACCAGAATATTTTAGTGCAGCATTTTTATCTACCATGAAAAGTGCATGAATTATTCTTCAGTATTGTCAAATTATCCCTTTTCTGACCCAGAGATGGGGCAGCTGAGAGGTGTTTTAAAAACTTTTATTCCATTTTCAGTCTCCTGTGAAGGGTGAGGCAATACAGATGTTATAAATCAGGCCAGCACAATCAGAACCCAAATTATTTCCTAATTAAAACACATTTTAAGCGTTTTTTGGCCTATCAGCTTTTGCCACACAACGCTGTTAATGCCTTAAAGCCAATTAAAATCACCCCTCGTGGGTCCTACAATGCACCTCTCACAGTTCTATTTCTCCAAAATATCTGGTCTTATTTGCAAAACTTGTCTTTAAGTTTAAAAACTTATTTTAAAACTTGTCCCCAGTTCCATTTCTCTCTCAGCAATGTCTGTCCCATCCCATGGCATTTCTAATCCAGCATTTCTCATCTCAGAGTTTGCACACAGATGCTCTGTGAGCTTCTGCCAGGCTTTGGGAATTCCCTACAAACCCTTTCCATGGCAGAGCACCCTTCTGAGTGCTCTTACAACCCCTGTGCCCTGCAGGCTGCAGGCAGGCAGTTCCTGGAGGAGGAGGCCGAGCTGTCCCTGCTGGATGCCGAGGGGATCTCGTCTGATGAGAGTGATGAGGATGAGGAGGAGCTGAGCCCCAGCCTGGCCCAGTTCCTCAACGATGATGGGGAACCCACACAGGCCCTCAATGGTGAGTGGGGAATTCCCAGGGCATCCCAGAGCCAGGGATGGGAGCTGGGAGCAGTGATCCCCTCACCCGGGCTCAGCAGCTGCTCCTGCCTGCCTGGAAAACCTCCTGCATCCTCAGGGAAGGGCTGGAGCTGGGCCAGGGAGGGTCAGGATGGAGATCAGGGAAAAGTTCTTCCCCCAGAGGGTGGAATGAGCACTGGAAAAGCTCCCCAGGGAATGGGCACGGCCCCAGAGCTCCAGGAGCCTTTGGGCAGCGCTGCCAGGGATGCCCAGGCTGGGATTGTTGGGGGGTGCTGGGATGACCCCTGTGGGTCCCTCCAGCTCAGGATATTCTGGGATGGAATGGCAGCTTTCATGGCACAGGCTGGGAACACCTGGAAGCCCAGAATGGTTTGGAAGGGATTTAAATCCCATCCAGTGCCATGGCAGGGACACCTCCCAATGTCCCAATGTCCAACCTGGCCTTGGGCACTGCCAGGGATCCAGGGGCAGCCACAGCTGCTCTGGCAATTCCAGCCCAGCCAGGAATTCCCAATTCCCAATCTCCCATCCCTCCCTGCCCTCCTTCATCGTGAAGCCTTAGGCCTGGGCTGTGGGATTTTGGATTTTTTACCTATTTTCTTAGGCCTGGACTTTGGGATTTCCAGGGATGGCTGGAGAATTGCAGACTTTTGCTTTGGGAAACAGGTATTTTGGGAAACTCTAAAGAAAGATGGAGAACACAGTGTAACAGCTGTGAATTAAAATTTCTCTCTGTATCAATGCTGAAATCTTTTCCCTCCTGTTTCTTTCAGACACTGAGATGAGGGGAGTTTACCTGAGCTCGGTGCGCAGCCCCGCCCTCGGCAGCAGATACAAAATGGTCCATCGGGAATTCAACCCCGAGGCTGTTTTCTCCCAGGTGGGAAGGGCAGGGCCTCCTCTGCTTGGGGAGCCCCCCTGGGGGACCACAGGGAGGTTCTTGGCCTGCTTTGAAGAGCAGTTACAGCTTTTTTTGGGAAATT
This sequence comes from Acrocephalus scirpaceus scirpaceus, assembly GCA_910950805.1. Classification (NCBI taxonomy): domain Eukaryota; kingdom Metazoa; phylum Chordata; class Aves; order Passeriformes; family Sylviidae; genus Acrocephalus; species Acrocephalus scirpaceus. The sequence goes on from OU383780.1 coordinate 832,241, forward strand.
ACAAATTCCAACAGAAAACTTCACCCCGGAGAAGAGAAAGATCCATGGAAACCTCAGAGGTTCTTCCAATGCCTGTAGGAGCTCCAGGAGAGCTGGAGAGGGACTGGGGACAAGGGCTGGAGGGACAGGACACAGGGAATGGCTTCAAACTGGGAAAGGGGAGATTTGGGTGGGAGATTGGGAATTGAGAATTCCTGGCTGGGCTGGAATTGCCAGAGCAGCTGTGGCTGCCCCTGGATCCCTGGCAGTGCCCAAGGCCAGGTTGGACATTGGGCTTGGAGCAGCCTGGGACAGTGGGAGGTGTCCCTGGATGGGATTTAAGGTCCCTTCCCAAGCCAAATCCTGGGATTGAAGAAGGATTGAGAAAAGGCATCACTACAACTCCAGGCTTTTTATTCTCAACCAAGTCTGTCACTTTTAGGAAATGATCAATAGAGATGGAAAAATTCAGGATTTGCCTGTCCAAAGCAGCATCTCCCATTTCCATCCCCAGCCTTGGGCACTCACTGATGGCTCTGCTTGGATTTGGGTGGGAGATTGGGAATTGGGAATTCCTGGCTGGGCTGGAATTGCCAGAGCAGCTGTGGCTGCCCCTGGATCCCTGGCAGTGCCCAAGGCCAGGCTGGACATTGGGACAGTGGGAGGTGTCCCTGCCATGGCAGGGGTGGGGTGGATGGGATTTCAGCCCCTCAGCCCCATGTTTGTGTATGGGCAGGGCTGGACAAGCCAAGGACATTTCTGGAGAGGAGCAGCAAAACCATTCCTGGCTCTGTTTCCCCCCAGATTCCCGAGCAAGACTCTGCTTACGCTGAGGACAGCTTCTGTGTGGGAGAGGAGGAGGAGGAGGAGGAGGAGGCTCAGGGTGGCTGCAGTGAGGAGGAAGAGTGTGTGAACTTTGAGCTGCTCACCGAGGCTCTCAGCAGGAGCAGCCGGTACCTGACACGCCGCAGGAAGAGGCTGAGCCAGGCCAGGCTGGCAGGGAACGCTCCTGCCCCCGTGCTGAGGAAAAAACCATCCAGAATTGTTGTCCTGAGTGACTCCAGCGAGGAGGAGATGGGAGCCAGCAGGGAGAGGCAAACAGGGCAGGGCAAGGGGCAGCTCCCCCAGGCCCTGCCCTCAGCCACAGCTCCCCAGGACACCGAGAGGCTGCTGGGCTGGGCAGCTCCAGGGGCTGGGAGGCTGCATCTCCCCCCAGAGCAGCCAGGCAGGAGCACAGCCATGCCCCCAGCCAGCTCTGGCTGCAGGAACACGGAGCTGCAGGCTGCTGGTCAGGTCAGTGCCCAGGGAAAGCAGGGAGCTCCTTGTGGGAAAGAATTCCTGTGTCAGCACCAGGAGTCAGCCAGGGAATCATGGAGTGGTTTGGGTTGGAAGGTGTTGCAGTACTAAAGCAGCCAGGACTCAGTTTCTTCATGCAGGAAAAGCCAATTCTTTAGTCACAGAACTCATTTTTATAATTTTTACATGTGCAACTCTAATTTGCCATTACTTTTCTTGCCCCTCAGTTCATTGGTTAGTAACTGGCATTTTACCTTTCCATCAAACCTCTCTGTTCTTGGATTGTTTACATATTTCCTTCCCTGATCCTCATGGCACAGATCTGTTGTTTATGCAGGTGCAAACCTCTTTTCCTTACTAGGATAGGTTGTTGTGTTAACTGCCTTCATTCTTACAATTTCTCCTTGTAGGAACTTCCAAGCTACTGCTAGCCTAGCTGGAGTAGCAGGGCCTAAACCACATTTTACAAGACCTTTCTTTTATAATATCTCTTTAAAAATATCTCTTAAATTATATAATTTTATATTATAATATCTTTTAAAGCCCATCCCATTGCACCCCTGCCATGGACCAGGTTGCTCCATTTCCAGGGACCATCTCCCTTCCCTTTGCTGCTGGAAGCTTTGCACTCCCAGGGTAACCTGGAGTGTTTCAGGAGTGAACAAATAAAAACTGGGCTTAGATTCCCTCTTGGGTTTGACAGTGATGGAGAATTGTGTGGAACAGCAGTGTCCACTGATTCTTTGGGTCTGTAGTTCAAAAATCCTGGTTCAGTGTCTGAATTCAGTGCTTCCAGCACCTCCCTGAGGTTCCTGAGCTCTCACACTGCCCCGCCTGATCTCTGTCCTTCACAGCACCCAGGTTTTGTTGAACTTCTCAGTGAAAGCTGCTGCTTTTGTCATCCAAACTCTGGGATAATCAGCTCAGCTCAGTGGGGAGACTGAAACAGGGATTAAAGGGTCAGTCTGAAAGTGTTGATAGTGCAGAACATCCTTGGATGGAGTGGATGTAAAACCCCCCTGATCTGTGGTTCTCAACACCCACAGGTGTCCAGCTCTTGGAAGGCCCAAAGGAGCAGCTCAGGCTCGGTGTGTCCTGTCCCAAAGCCTTCCTCAGCCACAGCTGGGATCTGCAATCCTGGGGAGCACAGCCCTTCCCTGGTTGGGATTTCCCGAGTTCCTGATGAGCACAGCCCCTCCCTGGTTGGGATCTCCTGCAATCCTGGGGAGCACAGCCCCTCCCTGGCTGGGATCTCCTGTAATCCTGGGGAGCACAGCCCTTCCCTGGCTGGGATTTGTAACCCTGGGGAGCACAGCCCTTCCCTGGCTGGGATTTCCCGAGTTCCTGATGAGCACAGCCCTTCCCTGCCTGGGATCTCCTGCAATCCTGGGGAGCACAACCCTTCCCTGGCTGGGATTTCCCGAGTTCCTGATGAGCACAGCCCTTCCCTGGCTGGGATTTCCTGCAATCCTGGGGAGCACAGCCCCTCCCTGCCTGGGATCTGTAATCCTGGGGAGCACAGCCCTTCCCTGGCTGGGATCTCCTGCAATCCTGATGAGCACAGCCCTTCCCTGGCTGGGATTTCCTGCAATCCTGGGGAGCACAGCCCTTCCCTGGCTGGGATTTCCTGCAATCCTGGGGAGCACAGCCCTTTCCTGGCTGGGATTTCCTGCAATCCTGGGGAGCACAGCCCTTCCCTGGCTGGGATTTGTAATCCTGGGGAGCACAGCCCCTCCCTGCCTGGGATCTGTAATCCTGGGGAGCACAGCCCTTCCCTGGCTGGGATTCCCCGAGTTCCTGATGAGCACAGCCCCTCCCTGGCTGGGATCTCCCGAGCTCCCCTGGAGCACAGCCCCTCCCCGTGCATCCTGGCGGACAGCCGGGAGATCAGCTCGGGCCCCGGGGTGATCTCGTGCCTGCGGGCCGTGCACGGGCTCCGGGTGCACGTTTGCTCCCTGGGCACCAGCGATTACATCGTCAGCAACCGCCTGGCCGTGGACAGGGTGTTCCAGTCGGAGCTGCAGAGCCCCGGGAACAGGAATAAACTGAGCCAGAGGCTGCAGCGCCTGCAGGGCGTCTTCGAGAGGATCTGTGTCATTGTGGAGACAGACAGGGTCAGGCCAGGTGGGTGCTCTGAGGGACATGGGATGGATTCCCATTGCCAGAGGGCAGGGAGGGATGGGAGATTGGGGATTCCTGGCTGGGCTGGAATTGCCAGAGCAGCTGTGGCTGCCCCTGGATCCCTGGCAGTGCCCAAGGCCAGGTTGGACATTGGGGCTGGAGCAGCCTGGGACAGTGGGAGGTGTCCCTGCCATGGCAGGGGTGGCACTGGGTGGGATTTGAGGTCCCTTCCAGCCCAAATCATTCTGGGCTTCCAGGTGTACCCAGCCTGTGCCATGAAAGCTGCCATTCCATCCCAGAATATCCTGATCTGGAAGGGATTCACAGGGATCATCCCACCCCCCAGCCATGGCAGGGGGGGATGTGATGGGATTTAAGGTCCCTCCCAACCCAAACCATTGTGGGATTCCATATCAGGAACAAGGACAATTCTATCCATGCACAGACATTTGTTTTAATCCAAAAATCTGCAATGAAATGATTCCACCAGACAATAACAGGCTCCTGCTTTCCTGCACTTCCTCTCCCCTCAGGAGAAACATCCCGGTTTTTCCAGAGGACTCAGCACTACGATGGAGTGCTCTCAGCCTTGGTGCAGGCTGGAATAAGGATCCTCTTCAGCTCCTGCCAGGAGGAAACGGCAGCTCTGCTGAAGGAGCTGGCCCAGCTGGAGCACAGGAAGGACGCCGCCATCCAGGCACCCACGGAGCCGGAGGGGCACCGCAGGGACATCCTCAGCTTCTACCTGAGCATCCCCAACCTCAGCTACGGAGCTGCCCTCAACCTCTGCCACTCCTTCGGCTCCATCACGGCCGTGGCCAACAGGTAACGCCAGCACAGGGCTTGCCAGGGCCTGCCAGGGGTGACAGGGGCTCCAGGGCCTGCCAGGGGCTCCAGGGGATCCAGGGGCTGCAGGGGCTGCCAGGGGCTCCAGGGACTGCCAGGGGCTCCAGGGACTGCCAGGGGCTCCAGGGACTGCCAGGGGCTGCCAGGGGCTCCAGGGGCTCCAGGGGCTCCAGGGCCCAGCTTCTCCTTCCCTGGAGCCAGGGAATTCCTTCCTGCACCTTTCCTGCCGGGATAGCTGCTCAGGGAATTCCTTCCTGCCGGCATCACTGCTCAGGAAGAGCCTTTCCCACCCTCTCCCAGGAGCTTTCCTGTCCCATCTCAGCTCTTCCCACATTCCAGTCTCTCCCGGCTGAGCAGCCCAGGGCACTGACACGGGCTCTGCTTCCTCCCTCCCTCCTGCTGCCCCAGCCTCTCTTTCCCTCTGGCATTCCCTGTTTTCACTGCTCAGGTGTGCTGCCAGCCCTCGGCCACCTGTGCAGAGGTGACCGCAGCAGCTCCCGGGGCTGCCCCATCCCGGGCAGTGCATCCCGGGCTCCAGGGGCTGCTCCATCCCGGGCAGTGCATCCCGGGCAGTGCATCCCGGGCTCCTGGGGCTGCCCCATCCCGGGCAGTGCATCCCGGGCTCCCGGGGCTGCCCCATCCCGGGCTCCAGGGCTTCCCGGCGCTGCCCCATCCCGGGCAGTGCATCCCGGGCTCCCGGGGCTGCCCCATCCCGGGCTCCAGGGCTTCCCGGCGCTGCCCCATCCCGGGCAGTGCATCCCGGGCTCCTGGGGCTGCCCCATTCCGAGCTCCAGGGGCTCCAGGGGCTCCCGGTGCTGCCCCATCCCGGGCTCCCGGTGCTGCCCCATCCCGGGGCTCCCGGTGCTGCTCCATCCCGAGCTCCAGGGGCTCCCGGTGCTGCCCCATCCCGAGCTCCAGGGGCTCTCGGCGCTGCCACATCCCGGGCAGTGTTTCCCGGGCTCCCGGTGCTGCCCCATCCCGAGCTCCAGGGCTCCTCCCGTTCCTCTCTTGCAGCTCCGTGGCGGCGCTGGCGGCGGGGGCGCGGCTGAGCCGGCCGCAGGCCGAGGAGCTCCATCGGTTCCTGCGCCACGACTTCGACCTGCAGCTGCTGCCTCAGCCCCTGCCCGCCAAGGGGAAGAGCTGAGCTCGGCGCTCGGGCCCTGCACTGCACTTTACCCGGTCGGGATTGAATGTAAATGATGTAAATAAACATTGGTCAAAGCTCAGTGTGGGAGCTGCGCTGCCCCGCCGGGCACTGCCCCGGGTGTCCCCGGGAGAGCGCAGCTCTGGGGCAGGGCTGGGGGCGATCATCCCGAAATTCCTATAAAAACCACAATAATGGCTCCAGTACTTCGGCAAAGCTCTGGGAAGGAACCCCCAGCAGCTCTGGCACGGCTGAGCCCCGTGTCTCCAGGTGAAAAGGGGAATTGCCGGGTGCTCCGTGCTCCCGGGACAGGGGTGGAGTTCTGGGGGCCCCGGGGCGGCGCCTTCCCCGTTCCTTGGTGCCTCTGCTCGGGTGCCCGATCCTTCCCCAGCGCCGCTGCCGCAGCCTCTGCTGCCACCCGCTGGAAAAGGATCGGGATCGGTATTCCCGGCCCTGCCGGCAGCACTTCCCGGGAAGGGGCTGGGACAGGGAGAAATGAATCCCTGAGGCAGGAGCTGTCCTGGGCAGCCAGGGCACGCCCCGTTCAGGTGAGACCTCCACCTGCAGAGCTGCCCCAGCCCTGCAGCCAGGCTGGGAGAGCTGGGAATGTTCCCCTGGAAAAGGGAAGGATCCAGGGAGAGCTCAGAGCCTAAAGGGGCTCCAGGAGAGCTGGAGAGGGACTGGGGACAAGGGATGGAGGGACAGGACACAGGGAATGGCTTCAAACTGGGAAAGGGGAGATTTGGGTGGGACATTGGGAATTGGGAATTCCTGGCTGGGCTGGAATTGCCAGAGCAGCTGTGGCTGCCCCTGGATCCCTGGCAGTGCCCAAGGCCAGGTTGGACATTGGGACAGTGGGAGGTGTCCCTGCCCATGGCAGGGGTGGCACTGGGTGGGGTTTGAGGTCCTTTCCCATCCAAACCATTCCATGATTCCAAACCAAGAGGACAAAGCCTTGTAGGCACCATTCCAAGCTGGACAGCTCCTGGATTCTGCTGCCCCACAACAACTCTTGAGTAATCTGTGAGTAAAAAAGGCTTGTCTTTGTTTATTACATTAAGGAAATGTAAAAATTCAAGCTCTCTCTCGAGTAAATTAAAAAGCAATTTCAGTTCCTTCCAGACTGCACCTGAATTTATTGTACAGCCATAGCCCAGAAGATATTTTAGCTTAAAATTTATCAGAACTTGGCAGTCATCAGTAACTATGTACATTTCTCCTTCCCAGGAGAAACAGGACATGGAGAGGAGAAACCTGGACAAGGAGGTGCCACTGTACACATGGAAAAGCCCAGCATTGCTGGCAGGGTGGGAATGGGGTTAAAACATAAAACCACAGCAGGGCAGCTTTTCCAAACTGAGCTCATCATTGCAGCGTTCCCTCTCAGAGGGACAGCTGAACAGTAAGTGCTGAACAACACATCCACAAAGTCCATCAGATGGAGAAGTAGGAATCCTCCTGCTCCTCACTGGATACGTCTGGAGTGTTGGCTGCAAAGAGCTTCCCCACGTCCGGGGCCGGGGTCACTCCTGCAACAAAAACAGGGATTATCAGGGCTGTCCCGGGGGGAAATGGGGACAGAGAAGGGTCAGAGAGCAAAGGGCTGATGGGACAGCTCATGGTGATGGAGGAGGAAGGGAAGGAGCTGGGAATGAGGAGGAGCTGGGAATACTCACTCTTGGTTCTGCAGGAAGCCGGCGTCTCCAGCACAGCTCCGGCCTGAGGGAGGGAGGGAAGGAAGGAAAGAGGCTCAGCCAGGGCTGGCACCCCCTCAGGGCCCCATTTCCCACAACTTCCATAACTGCTTTCCCTGAACCACAGGCACAAGCTGCTCCCAGGATCCCAGGGGTTTATGGAAAAGCCAAAGGAGCTGCAGAGCCTGGGAGAGTGGGGGAATGGGATACAAGGGGTGACTTATGGTCACTGTCAGGACTGGATGGTCCTGTGGGGCCCTCAGGGGTACCTCAGGATATTCTGTGGCCCTGTGGTTATTGTTCCTTTTCCCACTGTTCAGAAGGAATTTAACAAGAACCTAAAGATCGTGGAATTCCAAAGCAATTCCAAATCCTGACCAAAAGCAATGGAGCGAATCCTGACAGTGAAGAGCTCCCTTCTCATGAAGGAACTTCTCTCCCCAGCAGCAGATCCCAAACCCGGGGAGGGCTCCCATTTTCCATCCAGAGCACACAGGGGGCTGTGATCCCGGGATCCCAAGGATCCCAAGGATCCCAAGGATCCCAGGCTGTGCCTGGCTCAGGTGGGAGCAGGCAGTGCCCAAGGAAAGCAGCAGCATTACCGATTTCTTCTTGACCTTGCCCCAGGTGCCCCTGCTGCCCTGGGTGTTCCTCTGCAGGCGGTACACGTGCCGGTCGTAGGCGTTCCTGGGACACAAGGGAGAGGGGTTGGAATGCTGCCATGGAACCTTCTGGATGCTGCCATGGAACCCTCAGGAACTGCTGTGGGACAGCTGAGCACAGCAGCTCCGGGAGTACGAGGAGCTGGGCTGGATCATGGACTGCAAATCCCAGTGCAGGGATCACACAGAGCCTCATCCCAGGGCCAGCCCATGTCCCCTGGCTCCAGGTTCCCAATGGTTCCAGTTATCCGAGCAGAGCCTGAGGCTCTGGGTGAACAGGGCAGGGCTGAGAGCCAAGCCAGGGCCATTCCCAGGGCTGGGAGCAGGAGCTGCTGCCCTTGGCTCTGCTGCCCACACGGGGCCGCAGGGAAGAGCTTTGCCCAGGCAAAGCAAGGCTGCCAGGGAGCTGCTGATCCAGGAGCCACCTGTCTCAGAGATCCTGGGGCAATGCCCAGGCTTGTGAGGGAGCTCCTACCTGTTGATGGGGACCAGCATTCCCGGGCTGATGTGCTCACACTGCGGGGTTTTCACAGGGGGAAAGAGGCCTGAGGAGGGCGTGAGCGGGAACTCGGAGAGGGTGAAATCCTCGGCGTCCTCGTCCTGGCTCCCTCGCAGTGCTGGCAGCTGCAGAGCCACCTCAGAGTGTCAGTCACCTGAGCCTGGGGTGCCTCTCCCCTCTCTGCAGTCCCTCCCTGCCCTGGGCCTCACTGCCCCTGTCCCTGCTGAGGCACAGCCCCATCCACAGCCCCAGAACTGGGCACAGCCCTATCCCTGCCTAGAACTGGGCACAGCCCTGCCCATGCCCAGAACTGGGCACAGCCTCATCCCTGCCCAGAACTGGGCACAGCCCCAGCCCCAGAACTGGGCACAGCCCCATCCCTGCCCAGAACTGGGCACAGCCCCATCCCTGCCCAGAACTGGGCACAGCCCTGCCCATGCCCAGAACTGGGCACAGCCCCAGCCCCAGAACTGGACACAGTCCCAGCCCCAGAACTGGGAACAGCCCCAGCCCCAGAACTGGGCACAGCCCTATCCCTGCCCAGAACTGGACACAGCCCCATCCACAGCCCCAGAACTGGGCACAGCCCTATCCCTGCCCAGAACTGGACACAGCCCCATGCCCAGAACTGGGCACAGCCTCATCCCCATGCCCAGAACTGGACACAGCCTCATCCCCATGCCCAGAACTGGGCACAGCCCCAGCCCCAGAACTGGACACAGCCTCATCCCCATGCCCAGAACTGGACACAGCTCCATCCCTGCCCAGAACTGGGCACAGCCTCATCCCTGCCCAGAACTGGACATCACCCCACACCTCCACCTTGCTCCAAGTGTCCCTCCAGACCTTCCCAGCACCTGGCTGAGGGGTTTTGGTGCTGCCACACCCTCCAAAAGCCGTTTCTGGTTACAATCCCAAGCTCCAAGCTGCCCAGGGCTGCTCAGGAGGACGATTACTCAGGGGGTGCTGTCACTGCTCAGAGGCTCCTCCCACCCTGCCCAACCTTCTCACTGCCACCAGCCCAGGGCTGCTACAGCACCTGAAGGAAAGAAGCCTCTTCCCAGAGAGCCCCAGGATTTTATTGGTGGAACTGGAGCAGGGCAGCAGTCCCACAGTGCCACTGTCCCAGGTTTACCTGGACTCTCCTGCTCTGGAAGGGCGTGGCAGTGAAGATGTCATCGTGGTTGTCCTTGGGCATCTGCTCCAGGAACTCCCTCATCTGCTGCTTCCTTTTGAGGGTGCCCACCTTGGCAGTGATCACTGCCTCCTTCTTATCTGCAGGATCCAAACAGGAATGGTCTGAGACAGCAGTTATGGGGTTAAAATGCACTGCCTGCAATCAGTGCCACAGCCCAGTCTGTCCTCTGGTGAAATCTCTTTTGAGGTCTCACACAATTTCTGTTTTCCAAAGCCATTTCCCCACTCCATCCTCAGGGGAAGGTCACTGCAGAGCCTCCCACAGCCACTGCAGGGTGACCTGGCTCCCTGTCACACCCTGATGTGCTCCTGTGGGTTTATCCCATGGAACCAGAATTGGTGAGGCTGGAAAAGCTTTCCCAGCCCATGGAGTCCAACCCTTCCCCAGCACTGCCAGGGACACCACTGTCCCCAGGTGCCACATGCACAGGGCTGTAAATCCCTCCAGGGATGGGCACTCCAACCCTCCCTGGGCACTTCCAAGGCCTGAGCCCCCTTTCCATGGGGAAATTCCTGCTGCTGCCCACCCTGAGCCTGCCCTGGCCCAGCCTGAGGCCGTTCCCTCTCCTCCTGTCCCTGTGTCCCTGCCAGCAGAGCCCGACCCCCCCGGCTGTCCCCTCCTGGCAGGGACTTGTGCAGAGCCACCAGGGCCCCCTGAGCCTCCTTTGCTCCAGGCTCAGCCCCTTCCCAGCTCCCTCAGGAATTCTCCAGCCCCTTCCCAGCTGCCTCAGGAATTCTCCAGCCCCTTCCCAGCTGCCTCAGGAATTCTCCAGCCCCTTCCCAGCTGCCTCAGGAATTCTCCATTCCCTGGACACACTCTAACCCCTCAGTGTCTGAATCATTTCCCAACCACACAACACCCAGAAACAAGATGCTGGTACCTTTCTGCTCAGATTTTCCTGACGTGGTTTTCTTGGGCTGCTTTTTGGAGCCTTTCCCCTGCTGCTCCTCCAGGAACTTCTCCTGGCACTCCTGGGCCGAGCGGGAGCCCACGGCCATGGCCACGTCCTGCCAGAAGCCGCTCCTGTGCTTGGGGAACGCCGTGATGGCCCTGCCACGACAGCACGGCCACAGTGTCACCAGGCAGGTGACACAGCCCCTGCAACCCCCCTGGGGAGCACCTGGGCCAGGCATTGAGGGGATCTGGGCTCTGGTTCTGTTGGTTCTGGTCTCCTCTTGCCAGAGCAGCTGTGGCTGCCCCTGGATCCCTGGCAGTGCCCAAGGCCAGGTTGGACATTGGGGTTGGAGCAGCCTGGGACAGTGGGAGGTGTCCCTGCCATGGCAGGTGTGGCACTGGGTGGGATTTAAGGTCCCTTTAACCCAAACCATTCCAGGATTCTGGGATTTTCTCCATTTGAACCCCAGGACCAGGGTGAGAAGGAGCCTGGGGTGTCCCAGCCTTGTGTGACACCGGGGCAGCACCGGGGCCTTCCCAGGGCCATGGACTTGATCCGTTGTACCCCAGAGCTCCCCAGAGATGAACTCCGGTCTTCTGGGAATGGCTTCCCACTGCCAGAGGGCTGGGATGGATGGGAGATTGGGAATTGGGAATTCCTGGCTGGGCTGGAATTGCCAGAGCAGCTGTGGCTGCCCCTGGATCCCTGGCAGTGCCCCAGGCCAGGTTGGACATTGGGACAGTGGGAGGTGTCCCTGCCCCTCCAGGATGGGATTTAAGGTCCCTTCCAACCCAAACCATTCTGTGATCCTGTGGTGTCCTCATTTCAGAACAGGTAAATTTAATTAAACCCCTTCAGCTGACAGAGGTGTCACAAGATAAATTTCCTGCTCACCTGCAGCAGGTCCCCTCAGACCTGAGCCCTTTGAAAAGAGCTGAACCCAAACACGGCCATTTTACACTCAAGGTGTCTATTAAATATTGCCCAGTGGTTCAAGTAATTGGAGGATGGATTAATTAATCACCCTTGCAGTTAACCTGCCCTTACCTCACAAAAACACCTCATGTTTAACCTGGTACTGGAATCTGGGGAGGGAACCTGCTCCCTCCCACCTGTGGCCTTCACTATATTTTACTGATGTTTCATTTGTGAGGAAAATTAATAGGGAATAATAATTCTGGTTATGATTAGGGAATAATAGGCAATAAAAGTAGGGAAATAAGAAATTAAATAGGGAATATTTCTAATAAGGAATTAAAACATAAAGGAAACCTGGGAAATGATGAATCTGAAAACTCTCAGTCCAGATCCTTTCCTCTGCACACAGAACGAGCCCTTACCTGTGAAGCTTCTGCAATTCCTTCTCAGACCAATCATCAGCTGCCCTTGGAAAAAGCTCCAGAGATTTCTGCCCCTTTGCCCTCTCGTGCTGTCTCTGTTTCTCTGCTGAAGGCCTGGCACTGTTGGAGATTCCACTGGTGGTTTTTATCTGGGATTCTCTGGCATTCCTGTCCTTCCTCTGCAATTCCTCCTTGCCGGTTTCGGGCTCGGTGTCAGAATCGAGCCAGCGCCCGAGAGGTTTGGCTCTGTTCTGGGCAGGCAGGAGGGGAGCTCTGGGCTCAGGGGATGTTTTCCCTTCAGGAGGGAGCTCAGACTCATCACTGGACTCGGGCCCACTCAGCCTCACCAGCAATTTCTGGGAGGGCTTTCCTGTCCTTTGGCCACAGGACTTGTTTGCATCATCCCTGGAACTTTTAGAGCCAGAGCAAGGCTTCCAGTTTTGAGACTCTGGTTTTAATATCGATTTCTTTTTCCTCCTGATCAGCAGCGGGGTGTCCTCACTGGACTGCTCCTCCTCATCCTCATCCTGATCTGAGGGTTCCTGGGTGAGGAGAAGCCTCTCCTGTCCCGGGAGGCGCCGTGTGGCTGACCGCAGGCAGTTCCTGTAGCCCTGCTCGTACATGCTCGGCTCTCCAGAGCCTGCTGCTCTCCTTGCTGCCCCCGGGGCTCTGCTGCTCTCCTTGTTCTGCACCTTGGTGTTCAGGGAAGTCCCCCTGGCAGGGAGCTGGGATTTCGTTTTTGTGGCCCCGATTCCAGGATCATTTTCCTCCTCATCCAAAAGGGAGCGCCTGTCCTTCCTGGATTTCGTTTTTGTGGCCCCGATTCCAGGATCATTTTCCTCCTCATCCAAAAGGGAGCGCCTGTCCTTCCTGCTGCTGGCAGACCTGGAATCCCCTCTGGAAGTGGCTCCTCTGTCCGTGTTTTTCCCTGGAAGAGCCAGAGCCTCTCAGGGGGTGCAGGGTGTGTCCTGCTGTGCCTGCAGCACAGGGATTTTCTATCTGCACCCCCTGCCAGAGCTTTACCTGCCAAACTACAAACTCAGAGCTGCTCTCAAGGGCTCTCCCAGACTCTACTGACTGAGCAGGCACATCCCCAAAGCTCTGCTCGTGCTCCAGAGAGCTTTTCTGCAGGAAACATTGCAGCTGCTTTAAGAGAGAAACTTCTGCTTTATATTGCACATTCTTCTCAGGCTTCCCTCACCTCCCAAAGTCTATTAAAACCAAATTCTTTATTAAAAACTCTGTGAATAGATTTTTTGGCCAATATTTCATTTTTTTCATCCACATTAAAAAGCAAAGCCAGGCCCTCAGGTCACTGGATTGGTGAACTCCAAAAAGTTCTAATCCTCTCATTTCAGTTTCCAGAATATAATCCCTGTGTTCCTGTCATGTAATTAACAAAATGATTTACAAACATAGCTCTTGTTTGGAGCTGAAACTCCACATGAGTGCTACTTTGATGATTCTTCAGAGAAAAAGGAGTTGATCATGAAAATATCTGAATAATTTCTTTGCATTAACAGACCCAACCCTACTGCTCCAGCACCCAGCTCACAACCCCACTGATTCCATCAATAACTTGAAAATAGAAAAAAAAAATTAGTTTTTACCTTTATTTTGGCTTTTTGGCATTTCCTCTGTTGTCTTCATGTTTTCCTTTGGTTTATCTTTCTTGGAGATGGAACTGGTCCTTCTTTTGGGTTTTTCACTACTTAACATCTTCAAAATAAAACAATTGACTCTAAAATTAATTTTATCTCCTTTTCTCCAGGCTGAGCCTCCTTTCCCAGCTCCCTCAGCTGCTCCTGGGGCTTCAGCTCTGTTTCCTTCCCTGGAAATGCTCCAACCCTCAGAGTTTCCCTTGCAGTGAAAGGCCCAGAGCTGATCCCAGGATCTGAGGTGGGATCTCACCAAATTCCTGTCTGATACATTTATCTTTCAAAAATCCCTGATTTTTTCCCCAGAAACAATTCCCTATTATGTCAGATTTAGAGACTACAATTATCTGATAATATGGACATAAGCCTATTTTTTGTATGTTTTCTAATATTTTAATCATGTTTCCAACATTTCCTTCCTCTCCAAGTGCCTCTAAGAGCTGCACCTGTTCTGTTCCCCACCTGGCCAAGTGAAATAATTCCATTTAAGTCACACTGAAGAGGACCTTACCAGGCTCAGATAATCCACCCCCCCGTTTTCTATGGTGACATTGAGGTTCTGATCCACAAACTCCCTCTGCCCACACCAGAAGCTCAGGGGGGGTTTGACGAGGCGCCCGCTGCGAGTGTAGAGCCTCGAGTCGTTCCTGGAGCTGCGGTTTGGTGTTACAACTGCAAGGGGAAAAAAAGCCCAAACACAGAAGAGTTTTGTCCCAAATATTGCATGGAAAATTCAGTTCTGCACATTTCACAAGCAGAGGAAGAATGTTGTGTTTAAACAGCACTACGAGGGAAATGTAAAATATACCCAAAGTTCTTTTCAAAGCATTGAAATAGAAATAACAGGACTGAAGTGAGAAGCTTCACAAATTATAAAATTTACTGTGGGGAACTTTTTACTTTTACTTGGTTTAGAAGGTTATAAAAACTGTGAAAGTCGTTTGAGGAGGGAGAATGATAAAGAAAAGTTGTCACATGGAACAGCTGCTCACTGAGACAAATGAGAGTGAAAAATAAATGGGAGTGATGAGAGGAAAACATAAAAGCTTTTAGAGTGATACAAGGAAATCTGATTCCAGCAGTAACAAACAGCACAATGGGATTTGGGAAAGGCCCACTGGATAAAGAGCCCAGAAAAAGTCCCAGTTAAACCCCAAAGCTGTCAGTGCCTGTGGCAAGGCAGACTGCACTCAAAGGCTGAGCCAAACCAGGGGGCTTTTACAGCCATTCCCTGGAAAGACACCCAGCATAATGAACCTTTCCACAACCAGCTCCAGGTGTCTTTTCCAAAGGAAAGGATTGTTAAACACTCACAGATGTTCTCATCATTCCCTGGTGATACATCATAGGTGGCATTCCTCGGTGCAGGTTTCTCTGCAGTGCTCACCGAGCCTCCTGTGGCTTCCACATCAGTTTCCTCCATGGAGTCATTCTCCTCATCTTCTACCACATCACTACCTTGAATTTGTTCTTTCCTGATGGTTTGGAGTTTGAGACAAGAAATAATAACCACTGAGGAAGCTGCTCTTTAACAAACAGTGAAGATGTGAAGCCCTGGTGGGCAGGAGCCCGGTGGCCCAGCACAGCAGAGCAGCTTCACCCCCATACCTAAAACATTTCACACTCCTCTGGTGTAATATCCTCAAAAAGCAAAGTCTCAATGAACACTCAGAGCACTGCCATGAAAGAGAATCTCCAAAGAAAATACCTCCTCCTCTCCTCAAGAAACTCCTCCACGTAGTCCTTCCACCTTCTGGAGAAGCCATAGGAGAATCTCTTGATGAAGCGGTAGGGGAAGCCTGAGGGGAGCACAGGGGCATTAACAGCAGCTCAGCAGGGCTGGCACTCCCTCAGGGGGCTAAAGAACCCCCCAGAGCCTGTTAAACACCAACACCACAGGAGCTGACCCACACAATTCCATCCCAGGCACTCTCAGGCTGGGAAACCTCTGCAGCACTAGAGCCACTCTGCTCACAAGCCTCATGCTGCTACTTTTCCTTCTCAGGATATTGAAATAGAAGCAAATATCAGTTCTTAGCAAAGGAAGGAATAAAGTCTTCAAGTCAGAGAGCAGCCAGGTCAGGTATTTATCAGCAGAGACCCCAGTGCTGCAAGTGAGAAGGAAACACTGAAGTCACTGACACATCTTTGGGCCTCAAAGAGCCAACAGTGAGGGTGTGTTGGGTAAAAAATGGTGTGACACACCTGGGCACACCTGTGTTAGGGGAAGCAATGCTGAGGGAAGGGCTGGAGCTGGAAGGGGAATGGGGGCTCAGGCTGGAGATCAGGGAAAGTTCTTCCCCAGAGGGTGGAATAAGCACTGGAAAAGCTCCCCAGGGAATGGGCACAGCCCCAGAGCTCCAGGAGCCTTTGGGCAGCACTGCCAGGGATGCCCAGGCTGGGATTGTTGGGGGCTCTGGGCAGGGACAGGGGCTGGGATAATGGTCCCCGTGGATCCCTCCCAGCTCAGGACACTCCATGATCCCAAGTATTTATTCCACAGAGATCTTTGTGTCCTCAGAGCTGCCTGTGAGCACTGACAAGCAGCTCATTCCCAGCAAACGTGCCAGAGGAGCACACAGAGCAAGGAGAACACATCCTGTATTTCCATCTGCACGGAAATCCCATTTCCTTACAAATCCCACATGCTCCAAACCAAGCTGAGACAGTTGGTGACCTGTAGAGCGTTCAGAAGCAGCAGCTCACCTTCACTCTTCATGGCAGCTGAGTCTATCCTGCCCTGCAGCTGGTACACAGTGCCCGAGGAGGTTCTCACCTGGCTGTGGGTGACGCGCTCGGTGATGGCGCTGCTGTGCCACAGCATCTGCCTCATGTCCCTGCCAAAACACAACAGCAACCAGGCATCACTGCCAGAAGGGATCCAGCCTGGAATGCTGACACTCCATGCCCTGATTTCTGAGGGGTTCAGGTGCTGGCAGGGCTCGGCTTTCCTCTCTTAGCCTGGAACTGACACAGCTCTGCCTCGCCTGACACCGGGGCAGGGGACAAACTGAACGTGTCACTGCTGCTGGTGGCACTGGTGGGACATCAGCTGGACTGAAGCCAGCTCAGTACAGCAGCCCAGCTTGGGCAGGGCTTGGAGCAGCCTGGGACACTGGGAGGTGTCCCTGCACGTGGCAGGATGGGCTTTAAGGTGACTCCCAACCCAAACTGTCCAGAGCTGTTTGATATTCCCTTCTCTGACGCTTTCTGATTATCTCAGCTCAGGACTCTGAAATGATTTCACCAGTACTTCCCTGGATGCTGGTTCTCCTTTTGCCCACACAAAGGAATTGTCTCTTCCTTGATAAAGCAGCTAAACCTCTGCACCATTACCTGGTGCTTGGTGTCCATGGTTTACTTTGTATTTAAACAATAAACTGGTTCTTACTTCCTTTTCCCTTCCACACAGATTGCCGTGTTTCCAGGAAGCACTTTAATCCTCCAGCTGCTCAGGTAGATCTTTTTCTGTTCCAGGAAAAAGAAAAAAAAAAAGAAAATAAAGAATTTAGAAGTATTTATTAGCCAGCAGCTCTCAGTGATCAGACCCAACAACAAAAACATCTCTTTCAGCATCTTCTAAGCTACACATCTGGAATATTCCAGGTTATCTGATCCTTGGCTCAGTCCTGAAGGTAGCTTGGTTTAATTCAGGAAACACAACAAACACTCTTGGCCATGGTGAGGGAGAACAGAACAAGTCCCCTGCAATCCCAGATTTCCCCAGGGAACAAAGGAAACCCAAGCCTTGAGCAGGTGTGCCAGGTTCCCAAGGAACACCAGGGATGCAGCACTGCTTTCCTAGGATTTATTCAGAAAGGGAGGAATGCTGCAGGCTGCACAGAGCTCTCCTAGGAACAGATTCTGCTCCAGTTGAATTGAACAGGAGTTTGGATGTTCCAGAGGAAAGCCAAGCCTTTCCCCTCTCCATCAGCAGGGCACATTCCTGGATGGATTCATGCCCAGCTGGGAAAGGTCTCTCCTCCTGATCTGAGCTGGCAGGGCCCATGATCACACCATGGTTCCTGCACACTAAACCAAAAGTGCTTCTTTTACACAAAAAACCCCAAATTCTGAACATCTGTCATCCTGGAATACGGAAAAAAAGAAACTTTGCATGGGAAAATTTACTGGTAAAATCTAATGGAATAACAGTTTAGTCTGAGTGTTCCTTGCTTTTGACAAGAAAAAGAATAACTCGAGCTATCAGCTCAGAGGAATTTCTCATTCTCCCTAAAGGATTATTTTCTCCCACCTTTTTGTGTGCTTTGCCAGCAGGTTGATCAGTAGGAGGTTTATCCAAAGGCACCTTGGGGTCTTCTGCTGGCTTCTGCTTCCTTGGAAACTGGACTGGAGAGGAGAGCATGATGCTACACAAGCACTGTGGGGCCTTTTCAGGATTAGTCTCTGGTGCCTTTTCCACTGCTGGAGCAGCTGTTTTGTTGCTGGCCTCCAACTCTCTCCTGTCTTCATGAAGCTCTGTACGTTCTGCTTCTCCATTTCCCCACCTTCCTTTTACCCTATTTTCCCAAGGGCTGGAGTTTATTTGCAAAGGAGTACCCGTTGTACTTTGAGACATTTCTTCATCAGCATCCACTTCTATAGATTCCACAAGGAAAACATCCATATCATCCCTATCAGCATCCACATCCTCTGCAGGCCTCTCCTCTGGCTGTTCAGCACGAGCAGGCTGCACTAAAGGATTCTCTGTGGTTGTGGAAGGAGGAATACGCTGCTGGGTTTGGGTTGGAGGTGGTTTAACTGCCCATTCAAAGGAAAAAAAATATAATAACAAAGAAATTAGGGATATTTAAGCACAGAAACAGGGATGGGGGAGTCCCCGTGCCAGGAGGGATTTAAAGCCCTGTGGATGTGGCACTTGGGGACGCGGGGCAGTGCTGGGGGAACAGTTGGACTCGATGGTCTCAGGGGGCTTTGCCAAGCTCAGCAATGCCAGGGCTCTCTGACCAGAGTCACTTTGTGCTCTCCAGAGCAACCCCAGTACCTTTCTGCTGCTGCTGCTGCAGCTGACACTTCACCCGCAGGAAGAACTTCTGGGGGGTTTCCAGCACGGGAGGCTCTGCAGAGGTCCTGGGAACCTGAGGCCAAACTGGCTCTGGAAAATAACCAGACAAAAAAACCCAAAATTCTCTTTCAATTTTAGGAAGAAAAACATTTTCATGGCAGGGTGGAGGCAATATGATTCTTTATATGACTTTTATTAAAAAAAAAACCCACAGAATCCCAGACTGGTTTGGGTGGGAAGGGACCTTAAACCCCCATCTCATTCCAAGCCCTGTCATAGGCACCTTCCACTGTCCCAGGGTGCTCCAAGGTGGCCTTGGGCACTGCCAGGGATCCAGGGGCAGCCACAGCTGCTCTGGGCACCCTTGTTGTATAAAAAAAGGTCACATCCAGCTCGGTGTCAGCTGCAAACCTGCTGAGGGTGCACCGGATCTCACCGTGTCATGGATAAAAATATCAAAGATAAAAGCCAGCAGGGAGAGCCCAGGTAAATGTCCCAGTGGGATTTCAAACCCCAAGCAAGGTTCCATGAACCTTTCTCTTCCCTGCACACACTGTATGGAATAATTACAGTCATTTGTTTGGATTTTTTTGAGTTACAAAGTGGTTTTTGAAGGTGTTGCATGGGTCAAGCCCCCTCATGAACAGCACAGAGGGAACAGTCAGAGCCAGACTGAGGCAGAGGGGGAAGAAACCCAAAGGAAGGGAATCCTCTACAGTATAGAGCAGGGAAGAGACATCAGCACTGCCACAGACATTTCAGCACTAAAAAGCCTCAGCATCCAACTTTTTTTAATCCCAGCCATCCAGGGTGCAACCGGTGCCATTGTTTATTACACCCACCAAGGTGCTCTGGCTGCTTTTTCCAGATCCTCAAAGAGCCATCAGTGGGACACAGAGGGAAAATGATCACACCTGAGACAGCTCTTCTAAAGAAGCTGTGGAACAATCATTATTTCCCAAGGGTGCCCAGGCTCTGGACTGATGTTGGTGTCAAGGAGCTTTGCCTTCTCCATGGGCCTTCCAAGGAGGAAGGATTAAGGCAATTGGGAGCAGCACTGAGAGCTCTTTCCCATCAACAGGTGACTCCAGTGTGTTCCAAAATCATCAAAACCGTTTGGGAAAAGGAACTATTAATAATACCTGTCATTAGGGATTGTGGACTGGTGTAAACAAAGAATTAAAAGGTTTAGGAGAATGCGAAAATCAGGGATGTCACTTACTGCAGCATAAGATGCCTGAAAGTTCCATGAACTAAACTCAGATTTACATGTCTGCAAATTTTTATTCCAGGTATTCTGAAGGCGATCAAACCATTCTCACAGAGTCACCGAGGGCCCGCGGAACTCACCTCGTCCCGGCTGGGCGCTGCCCTCCGCCCGGGCCGTGCCGGGCCGGTGCTGCCCGGCCGCGGGGCTCAGGATCACGTCGGGGACAACCCCGAGATGCTGCTTCAGCCCCGTCTTTATCCGCTGTAAGACCTTGGCCGGCGAATGCTGCCCGGGCGGCTCCGGAGCGCGGCGCTTCAGCGGCCGATCGGCGGCGGGGCCGGGCCGGGAGTCGGGGCCATTCCGGAGGTTCGGCCACTGCTCGGCGACAGGGCCGGGCCAGGTGTCGGGGCCATTCCGGAGGTTCGGTCGCTGCTTGGCGACAGAGCCGGGCCGGGTGTCGGCAACAGGACCAGCCCGGGTGTCGGGGCCTTTCCGGAGGTTCGGTCGCTGCTCGGCGGCGGGGCCGGGCCGGGTGTCGGGGCCATTCCGGAGGTTCGGCCACTGCTTGGCCACAGGGCCGGGCCGGGTGTCGGGGCCATTCCGGAGGTTCGGCCACTGCCCGGCGACAGGACCGGGCCGGGTGTCCGGGCCATTCCGGAGGTTCGGCCACTGCTTGGCGACAGGGCCGGGCCGGGTGTCGGGGCCAGCCTGGCGCTCCGGCCCCACGAGCTGCGGGCCCAAGGCGCGGTTGTCTCCAGCGGCGAAGCTGCCGTGCTCCTTCAGGAGCTGCTTCAGCGGCGTGAGCGTCCCCGCGGGGATGCTGCTGAGGGACACCGAGAGGAACGGCGGCTTTCCCCAGAGGAGGCGGCGGCTGGGGGTCGTGATGATGTCCCAGGCTCCCTGTCGGCAGTCCCGGGCGGGTCCCGGTCCCTCGGTGGGTCCCGGGCCCCTCATGGCTGCGGACCGGCCCCGCCGCCCCGGCGGCTCGCCCGGGCCGGCCTCGCTCCCCTCACGGCGCCCCGCGCGCAGATTCGAGCGCAGCCTCCGCGCCCGCTGATTGGCGGGAGAGAGCGCGACTGCGGGGCGAGACCATCCTGCGCGAGCCTAGGGGGTGTTCAGACATAGAGCCGTTGCCGGGCGCTATTGAGGCGGGCGGCAACAGGACGGGGCTATGCACGAGCTCCCCTCTCCTTGGCGCGTTGGTTCGGTCCGCCCGTGGGCGGGTTCCGCGGCCGTTGGCGCAGAGGCGGGAGAGGAGAGGCGGGGCTGAGGCGGGGCCGGGCCGGGCTGAGGCGAGGCTGAGGCGGGCCGGACCTCCGCACGAATGGCCGGAATTCACAAGGAGCTCCGGAGCCTCGTGGTGTGCAGTTGGGGTTTGCTGGAGCCTTTCTGGCCTGTTGAGGCTGCTGTCGGACGGGATGAGGCCGGGCCGGAGCGGGGCCGGGCGGAGGCACAGCCCGGCTGCCCCAGCCCCGAGCGCGGCCGAAGGAGCCGCAGGTGAATAACGAGAGGTGCGAGGCGCCGGGCACAGCCAAGCGGCGTCCTGGAGTGAGTGTGCAAGGCTGTGAAAAGATCCATCAGTGCACGCAATTAACTGATAAATAATGGATTTATTAAAACTCTGGAGGCCTGGCAGGCTTTGGTCTGTCTTGGCTGGAAGATTGTGTAGTAGGGGTTCATAGTTCAAGTGGGAAACGGGAAGTTAGTTGAATAATGCATAAAAGATGCAGGATAAATCGGAATCACAGGTGTAGCCAGCTGTACCCAGCAGCCGCAGTGGGATCAGGTGTGTCTGATTCCTAAATTAGTCCCAGCAGGTGGGTTAGAAACTCAGCTCTGGGCAAGAAATTACTTCAATAATAATAAACAGCTCCGTTAAAAAAACAAGTTGTTATGTTGGGGTCCTGTTTGCTACTTTGCAGCTTATTACAATAATGAAAGGCTTTGGGTTCGTTACAGGAAATGCATGTGCTAATTAGCAGCCCAGTTAATAGGGCAGACAGGGAGCTGTGCTTGCTGCCCCCCAGATCCCAAAGAACTCAGGATAAGGAAGCCCCAGGGATGCAGTGATGGGATCAGAGGCAGGTAAGTGTCAGGGGAAGGAGCTGTGAGCTGGGCAGAAAACAGAAGGGATCTCTGGATTTCCTCTCCCGGTGTCTGCCCCTGGCCTTGGCTCCTCTGCTGGTCCTGCTGGAGCCTCCCAGGGAAGGAATGGGGCTGGCACATCTGTGGGTGGGATAGGAAAGGAGAACATGGAAAAGTGACACCAGGGATAGCAAGGAACAGCTGTGTTTAGATGTCTGATCGTGGTTCCTGATGCACTGACTTCATACAGATGGCAAGGCTTCATTTGGTTCATTTGTCCTTAAAAAGCAGAAAAAAACCCATTCAATCCATAATTTACTCCTTATATTTGATGATATCTTAGTGCTCCCACAGTTTCTTAACTCCCTATCTGCTCAGCTTTTGCCTAAATCATCAAAGGCAAAGATAATTCGTTTTGCTCCAGTTACTTGCAGAAGCCACCATTGTGCCTCCTTTCAGGAACAAAAAAGAATCCACAGGAGGTCAGGTGAGGGGAAATTCCTTCTCTCCAGGAACAAATGTGTGTGAGATTTGTGGCTGTACTTTGGGCAGCTGTGGAATTCATACAAGTTTTGTTAGAATTCCTAAGATTTGTGAGCGTGGCTGAGCAGATCCCCTCGTTTGTGTCACCAGATGCCAATGGAACTTCCCAAATGGAATCCCAGACTGGTTTGGGTTGGAAGGGACCTTAAATCCTTAAATCCCATCCCATCCCTGGCATGACAATTTCCACCATTCCAGGCTGCTCCAACCCCAATGTCCAACCTGGCCTTGGGCACTGCCAGGGATCCAGGGGCAGCCACAGCTGCTCTGGCAATTCCAGCCCAGCCCCTCTCCAATCTCCCAGCCAGGAATTCCAAATTCCCACCATCCCATCTAAATTTCCCCTCTGGCAGAAATACTCTTTTTTTCATAAATAGCATTTCTTGAATAATTCTTGAGCTAGTTTGCTGTTTGTTCCACAAAGGAACAAAGGAAGAGATCAGGTCCATTATTCAGAGAAGAAAGACCAATCCAGACTAAGCAGGAAAAGCTGTTGAGGATAAAAGAGTTCATTTGATTTTTGTTGAGTGTGGTTGGCCCAGCAGCTGTGGGTGGTGCTGGGGCAGAGCAGGTGCACCTGGAGACAATAAATTCAAATTTAGCTCAAGGCCTCTAAGAGACTTCTCAGCCTCATCAGCTGCTTGTGCTGTGGGTTTAAAAGGAGAAAAGTGGATTTTATTGGGATTTATCCATGTGGATCTCAGCAGTTACCGGAAAGAACCTAAAATTGGGAGTCCTGCTGCTTCCCTTTGGGAATGTGGCTGATGCCAATCCAAATCTTCATTTAAAAAAAGAATTAATCATAGGGCGTGGATGATGATTGCATTGTAAAGTTTTCCAAGCCCCCCTTCCAGACTTCTTTAGTTCCCAGTGGAGGTGCAGCCCATGCAGCTGAAGTTTCCTGCCGTGGGTGGATCAGCTGTTTTGGCAGCAGCTGCAGAAATACAACCCCAAAAGTCTGTGGGGTGGATTGTACAGCCCAGACACCTCAGTGAGCTCTGTACTGTGGGGTTAAACTGGGAAAAACCCCAAAACACCCCTTGAATGCTGCTTGGCTGAGGGGTGTGTGCTTTTCCATGGTTTTTTCATGGGAATATTTCAAGTTTTTCCTTTTTTTTTGGGATGTTCCTTTGACAGCTCTTGTCAATTAATCAATCCTGTAAATTATATATATTAGATATAGAGGTATAAGAATAAATGTTAATTCAGCTTTTTGAGATCTTCAGTTAATTGTATGTCTGGAAATAAAACCCTGATGCTTCTTTTGCTTGGGGCAGCTGGAATGAAATATATTTCATATATTTATACATATCTAGGTTTGTTTTATTAATGGCTTTAAAATACAGAAAAATCTTCATTAAACCTAAGGAAACCTTTGCCTGCTGCAAACTCCTGCTGGATTTTATTGTATTGACTGACAGAACAACCCACACTGTGCTTGGGGTGTTTTATTCTCATTTCTTCTTTTCCTCTGCTTTAGGATGGAGGGAGTGGCAAAGGAGGCTGTGCTTTAGGGATAGCAGAAAAATAATGAACAAAAGTCACTCTTGGAGCAGCCTGTTCCTTGTGAGGGAACATTTCTGCATCCCGGGGAAGCTGGGGCTGCCCAGCATTCCAGAGGGAAGGAAAAGCGCCGAGGTGCGATGGGAGAGGAGCGCTGTCCCCACGAGGTGGCAGAGCTGCCTTCCCTCATCCTGATCCCGAGCTGTGCCCGGCTGGGATGCTCGGGAACAGGAGCCGCAGCCAGGCTGCGGGAAAGGGACCTGTGTGGGGCACAGCTGAGCCGAGATTCCCTGGATCTGCCTCGGGAAAGCTGTGGCTGTCCCCTGCTCGTGGATCCCCGCACGCCACAGGAGCGTTTTGGCTGAGTTCTGCTGCCACGTGGGCACAGAAATGACTTTGCCAGGGACTGCAGCCAGGGCAGGGCTGGAGCTGGGCCAGCTCAGGGTGGAGATCAGGGAAAGGTTCTTCCCCCAGAGGGTGGAATAAGCACTGGAAAAGCTCCCCAGGGAATGGGCACAGCCCCAGAGCTCCAGGAGCCTTTGGGCAGCGCTGCCAGGGATGCCCAGGCTGGGATTGCTGGGGGTCTGGGCAAGGACGGGGGTTGGTTGATCCCTGTGAATCCCTTCCAGCTCAGGACATTCTGGGATTCTGTGAACGATTCTGATTTGAAAAGGAGCCAGCCCCAACTCTTAGGCAGCTGTTCTGGTGACTCTCACCTCCATGAGGAAGCTGGAATGGTTTTGTTTTATGAGTTTGCAGCTGCTCCCCTCCTCAGCTGGAGTGAGGAGCAGCCTTCCTTAGGAACACGAACCCAAGGGCTCCTGAGTACTGCCCTCAGTTGTCATGACCTGGGCTCATTTTAAACTCACCTCTTATTTTCCCACCGCTGGAGTGCATTCCTTAATATTCCCTGTAGTGCTTGGCTGTTGCTTTCTTGTTTTGGTGTACGAGTGTTCCTGGCTGGTTCCTAATCCCTGGTTCTCGTGCTGGCCCTGCCCTTTACCCCAATGATTCTCTCTGTTCCAAGAGTTCCTTTCCCTGATTGTCCCTGGAGAGCAATCCCAGCCCTGGAAGCACTGAGCCAGGCACTGCTGCTGCTTCTGGACCAGCTTCTCTCTGAGTTTGGGGTTTGGAGCTTTGCCTGCACAGGAGCAGGAGGAATTCCCTGTCCTCCTGCTGAGCATCTTCCCCTGCATCTCCTCGGAATGGGAATTTCCAGTTTGGTTATTAATAACAATTCTGGCTCGAGATGTTTCTATGGGGCATTCAGGTGTAGTTTTTCTAAAACCCAATCACATCCTGGTAATTAATCTGCCACCCCAGGCTCCCTCACTATCAGCTGCCTCGTGTTGCCTGGCTGGTCTGTCCCATTAAACATTCTGGAGCTTTTGGGAGCTGCTCACAAATTTTGTGAAAATTGTCTGTGATAAGCTCAGGTTGTGGTCAGTTAATAATCTTATTTAAACAGTGATTGAATAGAAAATATTTGGTTACTATCATAAAAATCAAATATTCCCCTCAGCATCTTTACAAGCACAAAAGATAAATATTTGGTTTATGCATTCTCGAAGAGTTACTGTATTGATTCCCAATAACAGATCCAAGCTATTACAATGATTTCCAATTTTTTTATTATTTTAAAACATCCTTGTTGTCCTTTCTCTTGTTGGTAAAGTTTCATTTTTACTCATCTCTGTAACTTTCCTTATCTTTTGAGTGTCTTTGCTAAGTGATCCCTTTGAGTAACCTCCATTGGTTGCGAGGCTGATTTTTATTTAAGGACAGATTTGTTATTAATACACAGCACATTGTGATGATGGATTGTCCTGGTCTGGGCTGTGATAGAGTTCAATTCCTTCCCAGGAGCTGGGACAGTGATTTGGATTCAGGATGAGGATAATGAGCTGGGGTTAAACCACCCCAGGCTGGCATTATTTCCCTGCAAGGTGAAATGTTCTCCCACTGCCACAACCTGACCCAAGAATTGGCAAGAAATTATGCAGAAGTAACAAAGGAAATAAAAAAAAAATTCTTGTGGCTCATAATTAGGGCTGTTTTTAGGAGGATTTTTCTCTGATGGTCATTTCCCAGCAGTGAAATTGCAGTGTTTCCATTGAGGCAAGAGAAATCAGCTCAGAAATAACAAATAGATCAAATTTGGGCGAGCCCTGAGCTAAAATGGTGTAAAATAGGGCAGTGCTTAAGGCAGAGCCCTCTGCTTTCCCTGTTTGTTCTGGTTTTCTTCACCAAGGCCTAAGCTGCTGCTGGAAAGACTCCCAGGGTAATTCCCTGCTACCTGGAAATGGGGAAAAATTGTTCTCCTCAGTTCTTTAAACCAAGAGCTGGTAATTCCATTCTCTCCTGGAGTGTTACTGCAGTGGTGATGAGGTTTAGCCTAATCTGCATTAATGCTGCCTTTGAGCACTGGTTTTGGAAGGAGCCCCAAACCCCACCTGGAGCTCCACGGGGCTGTTCTGGAACAGGCACAGAGCTGGAGATCCATCCTTTATAGGGAATAATAAATGTTAATGCACTCCTTAGCATTTCAATGTCATGATTAAATATTCCAGAGCCTTATTAATTGAATATTTTATATTCCTGCAAATGGCCTTGATCCTCACAATGGCATACTAATTCCAAGGGAAGGGAGAGGGAACATGTTCAGATTCCTGCAAGGAGCCCCTGCAAACAAAGCTTTTAAACTGACTGCATTAATGGGTTTGTGGGCAAGGTACTGTGCAGGAAGCAGGGATGTGGAGGCAGTGTGGATGTGTTTGCATTTTGGAATTTTTGGGTTCCAGAGTCACATGGGTGGTTTGCTGTTGGTACTGCAAGGAGAAGCTCAGTAATGGATTATCCCAGGGGATTCAAATTCTGTGGGTCTCAGTCACCAACACATCAGGGACACCGTGGTGATTCTGGGGTGTAGAGATGGACCTTTCCCCTCTTGTTAGAATTTAAGGAAATTCCAGGCTTCTCTTCCTCTAAAGTCACAAAGAGTGGGAAGGTTTGACAAGGTCCCAAAGGCAATTTGTGACCCTGTCCAGGAGATGAGGAGGAGCTGAGGGAGCTGGGAAGGGGCTGGAGAATTCCTGAGGGAGCTGGGAATGGGCTGGAGAATTCCTGAGGGAGCTGGGAAGGGGCTGGAGAATTCCTGAGGGAGCTGGGAAGGGGCTGGAGAATTCCTGAGGGAGCTGGGAAGGGGCTGGAGAATCCCTGAGGGAGCTGGGAAGGGGCTGGAGAATCCCTGAGGGAGCTGGGAAGGGGCTGGAGAATCCCTGAGGGAGCTGGGAAGGGGCTGAGCCTGGAGCAAAGGAGGCTCAGGGGGCCCTGGTGGCTCTGCACAAGTCCCTGCCAGGAGGGGACAGCCGGGGGGGTCGGGCTCTGCTGGCAGGGACACAGGGACAGGAGGAGAGGGAACGGCCTCAGGCTGGGCCAGGGCAGGCTCAGGGTGGGCAGCAGCAGGAATTTCCCCATGGAAAGGGGGCTCAGGCCTTGGAAGTGCCCAGGGAAGGTTGGAGTGCCCATCCCTGGAGGTGTCCCAGGAATTCCTGGAGGTGGCACTGGGAGCTCTGGGCTGGGGACAGAGTGGGCATCGGGACTCCGTGAGCTGGCAGGGCTTTTCCAACCTCAGTGATTCCAACATTCCCAATTCAATTTTCTGCTGGCAGAACTTCCATGCAGGGTTACAGGGAGTACATGTTATTACAAATTTCAAAAACATTTCTTGCTTTTCTTCCTCACATACTCCAAAAATAGTAATTAACAAATGCCTGAGCCATTAGGACTCTGTGGGAGGCAGCCAAATCTGCCCCTTCTCCTGTGAGGCTGAAGTTCACCAGTCCATTTATGAGGAAATTTAGTGTCAGATGTGGAGTTTTTACTTCACACTTTTATGGCTATCCCAGCTTTCCATCCAGAGGCTCAGCACTGGTGAAATCTTTTTCCTTCCCCTCTCCTATCTTGATAAAATCTGATTTTACTGCAGTGCTTTCAAGACAAAAAGAAGAAAAGCCTGTTAATAAAATTATTTTGAGAGCATTGGTGTCCCAGCTGGGCCTGGGAATTATCCAGGAGGCTGGAGAAGCAGCAGCTGAGAGGGAAGCAGTGATGCAATGAGAAGGGAAGCAGGGAGCCACTGTGGGTTGCCATGGCTACTCCAGCGTGTGGCTCCCGTGTCCCTTTGGGTGGCTTCATTCCAGAGCTGGGGCACTGCTGGCACGCTCGGTGCCCCAGTGCCACCAGCGAGGAGCAGGCAGGGCACTGGGGGTGTCTAGGAGGGCAGGGTGGGGTTGGAGATGCTGGTGAGGATGAGGGAAGTGGGAAGGGTCCCTGAGTCGGGGCTGCTGCCCAGCACTGGCACGTTTCCCTAGGGAAGGAGGGGTGACACCTGGAACCCTCAATGTTCAGGGATTGAAGTTCCCTTGAAGCATTGTTCATGCAGGATTTGTACACATCTGTTACTGCAGTGCTGCTGTCACTGATCCCCCTCCCCTGGCAGTGCTGGGATCCCTGTGCTCCACAAGAGAATCCTGAGGCCTCCACAAGGGTCTGGTGCTAAAGGAGTTTGGGAAGAGATGCTCCCAGGAGCTGGAGTGATTAGACAAAACAGGAGTTTAGATGGGATAGAGGAAAAAATTCCTGGCTGGGAGGGTGGGGAGGCCCTGGGATGGAATTCCCAGATTTGCTGCCCCTGGATCCCTGGCAGTGCCCCAGGCCAGGTTGGACACTGGGGTTGGAGCAGCCTGGGACAGTGGGAGGTGTCCCTGGATGGGATTTAAGGTCCCTTCCCAAACCAAATCCTGGGATTGAAGAAGGATTGAGAAAAGGCATCACTACAACTCCAGGCTTTTTATTCTCAACCAAGTCTTTCACTTTTAGGAAATGATCAATAGAGATGGAAAAATTCAGGATTTGCCTGTCCAAAGCAGCATCTCCCATTTCCATCCCCAGCCTTGGGCACTCACTGATGGCTCTGCTTGGATTTGGGTGGGAGATTGGGAATTGGGAATTCTGGCTGGGCTGGAATTGCCAGAGCAGCTGTGGCTGCCCCTGGATCCCTGGCAGTGCCCAAGGCCAGGTTGGACATTGGGACAGTGGGAGGTGTCCCTGCCATGGCAGGGGTGGCACTGGCTGAATTTTAACATCCTTTTTAACCCAAACCAGTCTGGGATTCTACAAAAATCAGCTTTGCCAATGAGCAGATAATCAAGAAAAGTGAAGGAGCAGAATTTGGATTCTAGGCTAACTGCAGGAAATTACTGGAATATTCTGTCTTCTTTTTGAAGCATTAGCAACGGGTCTAAAAAGACACCGTGACATTTCAGCCTTTCGGAGGCTGCAGAAGGGGAGGTTTCTGTGTTAGGAAGTGATGGATGATGCTCCTTTGCTAAGTGCTTTTATTCTCTCGAGGTGTCTGCTGCAATAAAGCCGAGCCCTCCCTCCTCACAGCCACTTGCACCTCGCCTGGTGCTGCCCTTTGAGCTCCTCCCGGCCACAGCAGGGCACGAGCTCCGGCTTGATTGATACAGGTGCTGCCAGATCCAATCTCTGTTTGCCTGCTTAGGGGAGAGCAGCCCTCTGTAAGGTCTCTTTCCTCAGGCTTGATGGGTTAAATTGGGCAAGCAGCTCCTCTCCTCCGGAGCTGTGAAGGATTTTGGAGCATTACAGCTTCATGGTCCGTGCTTTCCACTGGAATTATTGCTCTGTAACTCCCTGGAATGTATTTACCTCAGCTCTCACTGGCAGTGTTCCTCTGGAGCACAGAGAGCAGCAGGAGCAGAGCTGAGGAAGCAGAAATGGGTCGTTTTTTCCATTGCCAGCCACAAAATGTGGGATTCAGGCTCTGCTTCACCTGGGCAGTGCTGGCAGCTGCCAAGGAGGTGATTTTTATTTCT
This sequence comes from Acrocephalus scirpaceus scirpaceus, assembly GCA_910950805.1. Classification (NCBI taxonomy): domain Eukaryota; kingdom Metazoa; phylum Chordata; class Aves; order Passeriformes; family Sylviidae; genus Acrocephalus; species Acrocephalus scirpaceus. The sequence goes on from OU383780.1 coordinate 861,837, forward strand.
GCCACATTGCACTGGCAGGGTTTGACACTGGGTGGGTGTTGCTGATCCTCCTGAGGATAATTTCCATTCCTTACAGTCCTGGAATGTTTTGGACTGGGAAGGGACCTTAAATCCCACCCAGTGCCACCCCTGCCATGGACAGGGACACCCCCCACTGTCCCAGGCTGCTCCAAGCCCTGTCCAGCCTGGCCTTGGACACTTCCCTCCCAATCCAAACCATCCCTGTGGTTCTGTGACTGCTCCCAGGGCACTTGTGGAATTTTGGAGCCCATTCCCTCTTTCAGTGGGAGTGGACAGACAGCTTGGGATATGCTCAGTGCATCCTGTAGGGCAGGGGCAGGAACCTAAAGGATGAACCCAAAGCTTTGGGATGATTCCTGCTTTTCTGTGTTAGTCCTCTCTGGAAAACAAAGCCAAGAATCCCATTTTTTATCTTTGTTTTTTGAGCCTGGCTTTGTTTGTGCATTCCCAATGCCCAGAGCTGAGCTGAGCCATCACTGTGTGACAGGAAATGTGCCTTGGGGTGGGATAATAATGCTGGGACAAATCCCTGCCTCTCTGTGTCCCCACTCAGCTCTGGAGTCATGACCTGTCTGAACCATGCCAGGCTGAGGGAACTGAGCCTTTTCCAGACCAAACTGGATGAGAATTTCCACAGGATCTCCAGTCAGTCCTTCCAAGAGCAGGGAAAACCTCCCCATGGTGTATCCCCCACTCCTGGCCCACCTGCAGGAACAGCACCTGAGCTGCAGCAATGACACTTCCGAGCTCTTCATTCATGGTGACATCTGGCAGGATGAGGTTGTTTCATCCTTCTGTTCCCCTCATCTCAGGGTATTTTCCTTTCCCAAATAATTTGGGATGCCTGGAGGAGATCACTGCAGTGTCACAGGTGAGTTTAGCACGTAGGACTGGGAAGCAGCTGGGAAATGGTGCTCAGGAATGAGGAGACACAGCTTGGATCGTGCTGTGGGGAGAGGGAATGGGGAGCTCCCCTCAGCTGGAACCCTTCAAAACCTTGGCCAGGATAAAAAGGAAAAGGAGTGCAGCACTCCCTGTTAGTGATAAGTTACATTATTGAGGGATTTTTCACCACCCCGTGCTGTGTATCATGAAATTACAGCGAGATAAGCCAAGTTTTATTTGCCCACTGTCTGGCAGACAAAGCCTTTTACTTGAGATTCAATTTCTACCACCCATGTTTCTGGAATTATAAATGTAATTAACTGACTGTGGTGTGACAGTGACAGCTTGGAAGTGCTAAACTGCAGAAGTTTTGTGTGGAAAAAAATCCATCCTTGTGCAAGCTGGAGGGGGGCCTTTGCTGGCTGCTCTCCCTGGGAAAATAAAGGCAAAACCCCATTTTTTTGCCATAAAAGAAAAACAGTTTTGTTGTTTAAAGGCTCTGGGATGTTTCCAAATTGTTCTGTTAAGAAGCTGAGAAATAAATACATATTGTAAAATGAATTTAATTTGGGCTGGCACTAAAATTCAGGATGAAACAAGGATCATAAAAAGCCTGTGAGAACTCCAGGCTGTGAATGGACATTCGCAGGCATCTCTTTTTCCATGAGCTCCACATTGCCTGGAAAAGAGGAATCCTTTTGGGAATGGCACAAGGCAATGCCCAATTTATTGCTGGAGGAGTGCAGACCCTGAGTGTGTGCAGCACCCACCACCTGCACTTCCCACACCCACCGTGCCTTCACCTTCCCTCGATTCTTTTGGAATTGTTTTTAGAAATAGAATCCCAGAATCCCAGACTGGTTTGGGTTGGAAGGGGCCCTAAAGCCCATGAGTGTCACCCCTGCCATGGGCAGGGACACCTCCCACTGTCCCAGGCTGCTCCAAGCCCCATCCAGCCTGGCCTGGGACACTGCCAGGGATGGGAATACTGCAGTAGCCTGATTACTGCAGGGAAAATGTTCCAGAAGGATCAGCTTGGGACTGACCTGGCACAGAAAATGTAAACCTTGTCCAATTTATAAGCACTGAAAAGGCCCCACAGTGAGAAACACCAGGTAACTCCCTTAAATCTACTGGTATCCTCCTTTTTTCTGTCATTCCCCGTTCCAGGGAGGAGGGTCAGGCACTGTGGGGATGTGGGAATGCCCAGGCAGGGATCCCAAATTCCAATCCAAACTCTGTTTCCCAGGATCCTGCCAGCCCTGAGCCCAGGGGGAGAACACAGAGATGAGCCTGGGGGTTAACCATACCTGACTGCTCCTGGCCTTAGCAGGAATCCATTCCACAGGAAAATCTCGGAGACATTTCATGGAAAATGGTGGAAGTGAATGTGGCAGTGGGTGCCCAGTGCAGTTCAGTCGTCGTTTGCACAGAGCCTGGTTTTGTGTTTCACTCTGAGAACCCAAACCCCATTGATCCAGCAGCACTTTCACTTTATAGATAAAGAAATACAAACAATAATCTGATCTGTGTGAAACTCAGCTCCCTTCCACCTTCCCAGAGCTCAGGGTTCAGCTGGGCTGGGCTTTGCTGCACTGACCTCTCTTGTTCCACCCCAGGGGAGCACAGCCACCCCTGGGTATTCCCTCCACATCCTCCAGGTCACTGCCTGCCCCAGAAACTCCAGGATGCAATTTCCCACCATTAAGCACAGGGAGCAGCAAGTCAGCCCTGGAAGTTTATTTATAGATCCTGGAGATTGCATTCCATTAACCAGGCCAGGAATGGGATGAATTCTTGGTCCAGCGCTGTGAAAAATGCTGTGGATTTTTGCTGGATTCCCCACTGGTTTCACCTGTGCCAGGTGATTAATGATTCAGCAACCTGAGGGTCACTGATGGCTGCTGTAGGGTCGAGAGTCCCATCAGCAGGGCCTGTGTGCAACTCCTGCTCCTTCAGTACATTAATTTAATCTTGTTTATAATAATTAGCCCAAATGTTCAGCATCCCCACGTTTGCCAAGAGCTGTGAAACCAGCCTTGTTCATCTGGAGCACGTGTCTGCAGCAGCAGGTCCTGCAAGGGATTGAGGCCAACGCTTCCTTCCTCTGCTGTTCTCTTCCCATCTGTGTTTTGGGCACAGGTTGAGCTTGCAGGGCTGGAAGGATCTGCCTGGGCTTCCCTCTCTGCAGGAACATCCCTGAGTGATGATCGCTGCAGAGTGGAATGGGTTTGGGTCTTGTCCCCATGTGCAGCAGGGTTCTGCTGACTGTTCAGTACAGATTTGTGGACTTTTGGGGGGTTCTCCCCACAGTTTGTTCTGCTGTGTCACAGATCTCTAAAGTGTCACAGAGTCTCAGGATCCCTGAGGTTGGAAAGAGCTCCAAGGTCACCGAGCCCCAGCTGTGCCCGATGCCCACCCTGTCCCCAGAGCTCCCAGTGCCACCTCCAGGAATTCCTGGGACACCTCCAGGGATGGGCACTCCAACCCTCCCTGGGCACTGCCAAGGCCTGAGCCCCCTTTCCATGGGGAAATTCCTGCTGCTGCCCACCCTGAGCCTGCCCTGGCCCAGCCTGAGGCCGTTCCCTCTCCTCCTGTCCCTGTGTCCCTGCCAGCAGAGCCCGACCCCCCCGGCTGTCCCCTCCTGGCAGGGACTTGTGCAGAGCCACCAGGGCCCCCTGAGCCTCCTTTGCTCCAGGCTCAGCCCCTTCCCAGCTCCCTCAGGAATTCTCCAGCCCCTTCCCAGCTCCCTCAGGGATTCTCCAGCCCCTTCCCAGCTCCCTCAGGGATTCTCCAGCCCCTTCCCAGCTCCCTCAGGAATTCTCCTTCCCAGCTCCATTCCCTTCCCTGGGACGCAGGGACATGGACACACAGCCGTGCTCTGAGCACCGTGCTCACACCCATTCCCGTTGGAGAGCAGAAGGAACGGGAACAGCAGTCAGGGAATGTGGCTCCGGAGCAGCCGTAGGAGTTTTGGGAAGACTCTCCAGTCACAGCACGTGCACGGAGACTCGGCCTCCCGAGATCCGAGAGCCATTAATCATGTGGAATTAAGGCAGTTAATCAAGTCTCAGGAACTGACAAAAGATTGTCCCTGAGGCTTTTTTACCTCCGGTCTCTTCGGAAAATGATGGTTTCATCTTTCCACTTGGCTGCCCCCGCGGGCGGAGCCGTCCCTTCGGCAGAGCCCAAGGTCAGCCGTGCCCCAGCGCTGGCCCTGGCTGAGCCTGGAGCCCTGCTGGGACTGGCAGTGCCGTGCTGGGCTCACCCAGGTGCCCGCAGGGATCCCAGCAGGTGCTGCACACATCAATTCCCTCTCTGGAAGTGTTTCCCAGCCGCTGCACCGAAGGATCTGTGGGCAGGGATGTGGAGCTCGAGGCTCAGGCTCTGCTCACGCTCTCCGAGTTCATGCTGGAACACTAATTCAGCTCATCTTTTCTCATTACATAATTTATGTAATTAATTTCAAATTGAATTGCGCCAGATGCTGATCCTGCCCTCTTGGCTGGCTGCTGCTTTCTTCCTGTCAAACTCGACCAGGGGCCAACATCCAAACCCTGGGCTGCTCCCTGCGTGGAATTTCATGGAATTTTGGTGGTGAGTGCTCCAGGGGGAGATCCCACATGGACAGAGGGGGCCTGAGGCCACTTTTGGTGCAGCCATCCCAGCTCACAGCCCTCTGGAGTGTGTGGAACAGGAGCGTGTCACAGCACAGAGCTCAGGGACATCCCTGGAAACAGGGAACTGGTGAAATCCTTGGGATGTCACTGTCACCCCAGTGCACACAGGGCTGATGTTGAGAGGTCCTCATGTGGAGCTCCCCGTGCAGATCTCTGGGGTCTGTGGGCACTGTGGGCACTGTGGGCACTGCAGCCTGGGGAGAGGGACACGGGGTGGATTTGGGACTTTGTGAGGCCATGGACACAGGAATGGCTTCCCAGTGCCAGAGGGCAGGGAGAGATGGGACATTGGGAATTAGGAATTGTTCCCTGTGAGGGTGGGGAGGGGCTGGGATGAATTCCCAGAGAAGCTGTGGCTGTCCCTGGGAGCATCCAAAGCCAGGTTGGACATTGGGCTTGGAGCAGCCTGGGACAGTGGGAGGTGTCCCTGGCATTCCCTGTTTCCCAGAGGGAGCAAAGAGCAGCTGCTCTGTGTCCTGTCCCAGGACTGCTCTGGAGCAGCGTTATTCTCTCACCATTCCCGTGTGGATCGGGGCTCAGGACCATTTTCCCCATCCGGTTCCGCGGGTGGCAGTGCCAGACCAGCCCGGTTCCAGGTGCAGATCGCAGGCACGGCAGGTGAGGGACATCCCATCCCGGTCTCCTGTAATTGCCAGCAGGAGCAGCAGGTGGCGGGCCCAGCCTGGATTTCATTCCTGCTCCCAGCCGCAGGAATAACCCGGGAACAGCAGCACGGCAGCCCTGGAGCTGCTGTTCCAATGGGTGTGTCAGCCCCCGGCACCAGCGGTGGGACAGCCGGGGACAGCTCCTCCTGTGCTCCCGATGGAAACGCTTTCTTCGCATTTCCTTCGAACTTGTTCCTCTGAACAGACTTCCCAGCCTTTTCCACCTTGGGAGGGAACATTCCAGCGCTCGTCCTGCCAGGGACTGGGATTAAATTCAGCACAGGCAGGGAATGTTCTCAGCTGAGCGGGGGAGGTTCTGATGGATGCTCTGCTCCAACTGTTTCACCTCGTGCCCTAAAGTCTGGGGCAGGGTTTGCAATTCACAGAATCCAAGAGTTTGGGTTGGAAGGACCTCAAATCCCACCCAGTGCCACCCCTGCCATGGCAGGGACACCTCCCACTGTCCCAATGTCCAACCTGGCCTTGGGCACTGCCAGGGATCCAGGGGCAGCCACAGCTGCTCTGGCAATTCCAACCTTCCCCACCCTTACAGACACAATTCCTTCCCTACATCTCACCTAAATTTCCCCTCTGTCAGTTTGAACCTATCCCCCCTTGTCCTGTCCCTCCATCACTTGTCCAAAATCTCTCTCCATGTTCTTTGCAGGCCCCTTCAGACTCTGGAAGGATGAATTTCCAGGGAGTCCTTGGAGTTTTCAGCTGCATTAAACCTCTCCAGTGATATCACTTGCTGTTTTTCATATTTTTTTATCAGTCTGTGGAGAATAAATTAGCTCAGGTAGGAGATGTGGCTACAGGGAAGATAAAGAGGTCAGGAGCTGTCCCTTCAGGTCTGTGGGACCTGTTCATCCCTCCTTGACCTCAGGGAAGGAAGAAGTTGGTTAAAATTGGAGTTACTCAGTTTAACTGAGATAACCAGACACAGCACAACAAACCTGTCTCTGACAAATTAATTTGAATTAAGTTACAGGAATAATTTCTATTTTCCTGTGGTTACTTCAGGGGGAAATTGCAAACATTTTTTGCAGAATGTGGCAAGGCACGACCTCAACACTTCCTGGGAAAACCTGAACAATTTGGATGAGGCTGGAAGTGCTGCCAGGGCAGGCTGACAATGCACTCAGGGATGCACAGGGGGGATTGTTGGGGTGTCTGTGCAGGGTCAGGAGCTGGGCTGGATGATCCCCTGGATTATCCAGAGGTGAAATATGGTGAGAGCCCCTCGGTGCCACCTCCCTCTGGGCACAGCCCGGGCAGTCCCTGTGTGCTGGGATGTCCATGCTGGGGGACAGACACTGGGACAAGGGGACAGCACCACGGCCCTGCTGCTCTGGGACCCTCTGGGGATGCCCACAATTTCACCACCTGGGTGAAATGCATTTTCTGGCTGCTTGGTACCTCTCAGGGCAGCCTGAGTGAGCCAGGATTAGTTCTGGAGGTTAAACCCACGTTGTTTTCAGCACACAACGCTGCTTCTCTGTGCCGTGGCTCCGTGGAGAAGGGAGGCGAGGCTGCTACACCTCCCTCCCCCAGCCTGGAGAACAGAGCAGCACAAGTAATGGACTGAGGAGCCATTTGGAGGGATTTGAAAGCCCTGTTGCACATCAGTCTGCAGTGTCCTCACTCCATTAATATTCCAGGGAGAGGAATGTAACAGAGCCATCTCGTGATTACTCTGCTGATTACGGGGCATCATTATCTGTCCCTCTCCGAGCTCTCAGCCAGCTCAGGGCTTTGAAGCTGAGGACAAATAATGAAGGTGCAGAGCAGAGAGCACCCTCTCTCTCCCTCTCCCCGGGTAAAACACCCTCTGTGATTTATTACTCCCCTTAAGAAAAGCAGGACATGAATTACCGAGCGTTGCCAAATCCTTCAGCCCTCATAGACAGGGCTATTTGCTAAATAGTCTGTTTGAAGGTCTTTCTGATGCTGCCAAACATGCTGACAGAATTTACCTGGAAACAGGAGTTCTTGATGAGTTTCATTAGTAATATATAGAAAGGAGTTGCTTTTCTTGCTCAGAGGATGTGTCTGGAAATGGAAAACACAGTTCAGAGCTCTCAGCTGCGGCCACGATCCCGCCTTTGGTGGGTTCAGGCTGAGAGAGTTTTGTTACAGCACTGGCTCTTTGATCTGGGGGGGATCCATGGGATTTATGGAGAGGTCTGGGCTCTGTCATTCTGCAGGACAGGCACAGGAAAAGTGAGATAACTGAAAAGGAACTCAGGGCAGGTGTCAGGCAGCAGGGACATCCTCATCCCTCGTGTGCCAGGAGCCCGGAGCTGGACACGGCACCTCGGCATCACCCAGCTCTCCTGGGACCCTTCCCCTCCAGGAATTGTTCCCTGTCAGGAAGCCCACAAAGAGGCTGAAATGATTTCCTTCTGGAGCCCACAGCTGTATTTCCACTGCTTATCTTGCTCTCTGCTCTGAGTGTCTTGAACTCCACATTTTCCCACTGTCACTGTATCCAAGGCTGCATCATCCATGAGTTTTCCTCCTGCTATGGGTACAGGTCCAACACGGCCTCTCCCCTGCTCATTTCAGCAATCATCTGCATCAAGAAATCATCTTTACACACCCTGGAAATCCCCTGGATCATCTGCACCCAGCCTGGCACAGGTGCCCAGAGCAGCTGTGGCTGCCCCTGGATCCCTGGCAGTGCCCAAGGCCAGGTTGGATTGGGGTTGGAGCAGCCTGGGACAGTGGGAGGTGTCCCTGCCATGGCAGGGGTGGCAGTGGGTGGGGTTTGAGGTCCTTCCAACCCCAACCAGTCTGGGATTCTATTCTATGACAGAGCCCATCTCGCAAGCACCGAGATGGTTAAAGCCACCCAGGGGCACCAGGGCCTGTCTGTGGGGAGGCGTTCCAGGCAGGAATTCACCCCTGGGCCCATGGGCACCTGGCTGAGGCTCAGCTGGCATTGATGATGACCTTGTTCATCCTCCCCAGAGTGCTGCCTGAACAGCACATCCATATCCACATCCACATCCACATCCATATCCACATCCATATCCACATCCACATCCACAGGGTGCAGGAATCCTGCCCAGCTCCAGCTGATACAGGGAAGGCTCCCCCAACCTCATCCCATCCATCCCTCCATCCATCCCTCCATCCATCATCCATCCCTCCTTTATCCATCCATCCCATCCCATCCCATCCCATCCCATCCCATCCCATCCCATCCCATCCCATCCCATCCCATCCCATCCCATCCCATCCCATCCCATCCCATCCCATCCCAGCCCTCAGCAGTTTAAGTTGGGCAGAGCTTTGCCAAGCCAGGCCTGGAAAAGAACGGAAGGGAGGAATGGTCGCAGAGGATGGAAGGGGAGCGGGACACGATGCCGTGGGGAGGATGAGTTGTCAGCCGGGGTTTGGGGTCACCACAGTGATTTATTTTTAATTTGGGTGGTTGACAGCTGGGATTTCATTTGTGGCTCCGCAGGCCAGGCTGTGCCACACCAAACAAAAGGTGTCAGCTGCTGTGTCACATCGCATCAGAGCAGAGCTGCCTCTGCTGCACTCACAGACACCTTGCAGTGACTCCCTGCAAACTCCCGACTGGGAGGAGGGAGGGCCCTGGAAACGGAGCCTGGAGCAGCCTGGAATGTTCTGGAATGCAGCAGGATGGATCTGCAGCCCCTGACACCACAGGGCTCACAGCAGTGCCTGCCCAGGCCTCGCTGTCTGAAAGAGCCACAAACCAAACCTGGCTGCCAAGCAGGGACCGGTTACACCCTCCCCATGGTCCAGAGGAATCCCTAAATCGGTCCAGAGGAATCCCTAAATCCAGCAACAATGGCATGGATTTATTAATGGAATTAATGGCACATCATGAAATTAATGCTGGAGCTGGGCCAGGGGAGGTTTAGGTTGGAGATCAGGGAAAGGTTCTTCTCCAGAGGGTGGAATGAGCACTGGAAAAGCTCCCCAGGGAATGGGCACGGCCCCAGAGCTCCAGGAGCCTTTGGGCAGCGCTGCCAGGGATGCCCAGGCTGGGATTGTTGGGGGCTCTGTGCAGGGACAGGGGTTTGGATGATCCCTGTGGGTCCCTCCCAGCTCAGGACATTCCAGGATTTTATGGCAGCTGCTCTGTCCCACTGCCAGCCGGGGTTGGATCACTGCGGTCACTTGTGGAAGTTCAGTGGGAAGCAGCAGCTCAATTCCTCCCCGTGTGTCTTTTCCTGCTGCTCTGGTGTGATGCCTTCAGACCTGTGTGCATCCATTTTAATCACAGAGTCCCAGAAGGGTTTGGATAGAAAGGACCTTAAATCCCATCCCTGCCATGGCAGGGACACCTCCCACTGTCCCAGGCTGCTCCAACCCCAATATCCAACCTGTCCTTGGACATTTCCAGGGATCCAGGGCAGCCACAACCCCTTTCTGCTTTCCCCCAGGCTGTCCTTGTGCAGCAGGTCCTGCTCCGTGCACCACTTGGCTCTTCTCAGTACAAACTGAAATCGTTTTTTCCAATCTGTTTTCCAGTTGTCACAAACCCTTTGAATTCTCAGCCTGCTCGCCCCAGCTGCTCAGAGACCAGCCCGGGTCAGTCTGGGCTGTGCCTGTGGTGTTTTACCTCACCCAGGCTGCTCAGGGAAAAGCCAAGACAGAGGCAGGGAGATGCAGGGGCACACTCAGCTGTCCCCTGGACACGGCCAGCTGCTCTCTCAGTAGGATGTTCTGGCTTCCTACCTCTGCTTTGTTTTATCCCTGTTGCCCTGGCTCGCTCGGAAATGTCACGCCAAAGAGCCTCAGAAGCATTATTAAAGTCAAAATAAATGACATTTACTGTCTCCCGCTTTCCAAAAGCCTGTTAGCCAGTCACAGGAGGAAATGAGGGGTTTTTAAACCCTGTCTGCCCGATCCTTTCCCTTTTATTACCATGTCTCTTCCAAGGATAAATCCCCTTGGAGTTTTGCTGGGATAAATAAGCGCTAAGTCGATGTAATTGTTGTCTGCAGCGCTGGGCAGGGGGTGCTGAGCTCGGAGCTCTGCTCACCCAGGGGGACCAGGACAGCGCTGCTGGGGACTGGGAGCCTCACCCCGAGTGCTGGAGGGGATCCCTGAGAGCTCCACAGCCCAGGGCCAGGCACAGCCCTGTGCTCATCTCCAGGGCCAGGCACAGCCCTGTGCTCATCTCCAGGGCCAGGCACAGCCCTGTCCTCATCTCCAGGGCCAGGCACAGCCCTGTCCTCATCTCCAGGGCCAGGCCCTAAGGTCTGTAGGCTCCTTGGGGTCACTGAATTGTTGGGGTTGGAAAAAACCCTGCAAGACCAAGTCCAGCTGCTCCCCAGCACTGCCAAGGCTACTCTGACCATGTCCCCAAGTGCCACAGCCACAGGGATTTAAATCCCTCCAGGAATGGGGACTGCAGCTGTGCCAGGGCTGGACAAACCTTTCCAGGGAGGAATTTTCCCAATGTCCAACCTGAGCCTCCCCTGGCACAGCCTGAGGCCATTTCCCCTTGTCCTGTCCCAGACCCTGAACCCCCCTGGCTGTCCCCTCTGTCAGGGAGCCACAAGGTCCCCCCTGAGCCTCCTCTGCCCCTTCCCAGCTCCCTCAGGAATTCTCCAGCCCTTTCCCAGCTCCCTCAGGAATTCTCCAGCCCCTTCCCAGCTCCCTCAGGAATTCTCCAGCCCCTTCCCAGCTCCCTCAGGAATTCTCCAGCCCCTTTCCCACTCCCTCAGGAATTCTCCAGCCCCTTCCCACTCCCTCAGGAATTCTCCAGCCCCTCCCCAGCTCCGTTCCCTTCCCTGGACACATCCAATGGGAATTTTCACACAGGTGACCTGGCCACTGGGCTCTCCCCTTCCCGAAGCACTTCCAAGGAATAAATGGGTTTGGGTTTGGGGTTCCAGCTCCTTCCCAGCATTTCCTGCACGTGCTAAGAACAGCCCAAGGATTGCAGTCCTGGCAGAGTTTCCTTGGATGTGATTTCCCAAAAGCTTTCAGCTCTGCCGTGGCAGTTTGTCTCTAATTGCAGAAACACCAAAATGCCTTTGAGCATATTTATTCACTGGAGTTTGATTTTAGTTACTCATTATAACAGTGTTAATAGCAGCCTGAAGGGAAGGAGCAGGATTGCATTTGAGCCACAGAGAGCCAAAGATGAGTTGGTTTAAATTTTTGCTTAATGGACCGTTCTCTCCTCGGAACAGTTTGTCTTCCCTGCCATTTTTATTTTCCCCTTTTGCCACTTGATGTCTCAAACCCAGAAATAAAAGGCAACAGAGTTATCTAATACCACAAGTGTCAGATCTCATAACTTGGTGCAAATCAGTCCTTCAGGGAAATTGAATTTATTGCCAGCTGAAATATGAATGCTTTTATTTGCTGTGGAATGTGAGCCTGCCTTTGTTAGCGAGGCTGACCCATTCTCACTGAAGCCAAAGGTTGATTTTGGCTGCTCACAAGTTGTTCAGGGATGGGAAAGAGAGAAAAGTCTGGTGGGAAACTCGGGACAAGGAAAGCGATGATGGAATTGTTGGTTCTGACAGAAATAACTCTCAGATCCCCCAGCCCCTGACTGACTCCTGCAGTTATTGAGGCTTCAGTTCTGCAGTTCCTGGTCCCAACCCTCGCTCCTGGTCCATGCAGGATGGGGATAAAACCCAGGATTATCACAGTGGGTGCCCTCTTTGCTTCTTGGGCAAAAAATTCTGATCCTTTCTAGCAATTTGTCCTTTTCCACAGCCAAAGGAGGCTGGAGGTGGGGAGGGAGCTGCTCTTTGTGCCTGTAGGGGAGGCAGAGACATTGCTCACTGTTTTGGGGCTGTTTCCAAGAGAAAGGAACAATTCCACAATCCCGGAATCCCAGACTCACAGGGATGGTTCAGCCCTTCCTACTGGGAAGTTTTGTTTTTCCAGGCTGGCTCTGACCCCAGGCTCTGTCCCTTCAGCTGGGATGCAAAGGGCACAAGGAGAACAGCCTGAGGATCTTCCTTTGGGAATTTTTAATGGATCCAGACCTCTCAGAGTCCTGCTGCAGCCCCTGGCACCCAGCTGAGCCCGGCTTGCTTAGGACAACATCACCCCAAGCTGGGATTTAAACCCGGGCATTGTTTGCTCGGTGAGTTATGGTGGATAAAACGGGGCTGTTCATCTTCCTGCGAGGCTTCAGGGGTTATTTATACCCGCAGAATTTGTCACAGGGAAATTTCCAAGTCATTCAAACAAACATGTAATTTATTGGTGGCAGCTCAGAGAGGCTGAGGAGTTTAATTTCTGTGGAGATGAAAGGTGCAGGGAGCCCCATTTATCAGGTCAGACAGCAGAAGTGATGCCAGGCTGGGCTGAAAATCCTCGGAGCATCATCCTCAGCTGGCACTGGTTTGAGGCTGGTGGTTCCCAGGGTGGCACAGGGAAGTGGCTGCTGGCTCCTGCTCTCCTCAGGCAGGAATGGTGCTCCAAGAGGCTCCTGGAGCAGCCAGAATTTCTTCCCAATTCCTGGGAGCTCTTCACCCTTGTGTCCTCCTGCTGAGAGGGGTTGGAACCAGCTCCATGTGATCCCAGGAATGATCCCAAGGAACCCGTGGAGATGGGATTGTATTTAACCAAACCTCCTGTGATCACTCCACATTTTGGGGATTTCTTGATGCTTGAAGTTTTCCTGTACCCTTCAAAAATGCTCTTGAAGTTGTTCTGGGAGTGGGTGAGTGTCACGCTGTGACACGGAAGGAGCACGCTGGACACGCTCAGTCTCCCAAGGCAAAAAGGAGAACTTTATTTACAGTTTCTACAATTTATAGACTCTCTAAAGTGAGAGTGGATTGGAGGATAACATCCCTCCTCTGAATCACACTGGCCAGGTGAACAGTCTGTCAATTTTCTCCTCCTCCAAGAAGGAATGTGAAAAACACATAGTGTTTTGAGAAAAAGTGTGGGAATTCTGACTCCAAGAATGTAAACATCAGAAGGCTTTGAGAAATCAGGGCGACAGGTGAGCCTTGGCAAAAGTTCTGTGGATCCTAAGACACTCTGTGACCTCCTCCTCCTCCTCTGCAGGGTCAGGCTGGGATAAATCCTCCTCCCATGGAGTGAACTCCGAAGGAGGACAGCTGAATAAAGATCTCCTCTGAAAGCATCTCCAGTTCAAAGTGCCTTTCTGCAGTGCACTGGTTTTCCACCTGTGAGGGTGATAAAGCTCCTCCTGCAGTTTAATGCCGGGTTTCATCCTGGCTGATCAATAATAATTCCCTGCAGGACACGCAGGGAGGGGTGATGGGAATTAATGAACTCGGAGCTGTGGCTCAGCCCACGCTGTGTTTACAGGCACTGCCAATCCCTGGCACTTGGCACAGCATTTTCATCACAATTATTCCCTTTTGAGTTTGCCAGCTCTCCCTCCACAGCTGCAAATCCATCCCTGAGTTTTTCCCTGTGAGAAACCTCCTCCTGCTGCTCCAGGAGCCTCTTGGAGCATCAAAGCCACAAGAGCTGAACTCAGCACAGCGTTCTCCAGCTTTTCATTGTAGCTCTGGGCTTCCTGGAGTTTAAATCTGCAAATTTTGGGGTGTAAAACTCAATTTTCTCATCTAGGAGACCCCAGCAGTGTGTTCCTCCACAGGGGTGACACACCAAAGCTGTTGGTACATAAATTATGAATTTCTTCCAAATTTCTTTGGAGCTCTTCACTTTTGTGTCCTCCTGCTGAGAGGGGTTGGAACCAGCTCCATGTGATCCCAGGAATGGTCCCAAGGAACCCGTGGAGATGGGGATGGGATTGTATTTAATGATCACTCCACATCTTGGGGCTTTCTTGATGCTTGAAGCTTTCCTGTACCCTTCAAAAATGCTCTTGAAGTTGTTCTGGGAGTGGGTGAGTGTTGGCAAAAGTTCTGTGGATCCTAAGACACTCTGTGACCTCCTCCTCCTCCTCTGCAGGGTCAGGCTGGGATAAATCCTCCTCCCATGGATAAATCACCGTGCCTGAGGACGGCTTCAAACGTAATTACTTGGTTACATGGAGACACGGGGTTTTTATGGAGCAGGGGAGCAGACAGCAGGGCAGGAAGATGAAGAGCCCGACGATTTTTTGTCTTTCAAGTGGTCATTTTTCACATCAGGTGAAGCAAAACTGGGCTTGAGTGACGTTTCCCTAATGCAATTAATTATTTATGGTTTTCTGCGAGCAGCAATCAAGAGGAGCAGAGCACTGGAATGGAATTTATATTTCAATTGGTTTTTAAAGAGAGGCCTGCAGTGAGTGCAGGGTCTGTGCTGGGCTTTAAACCCCCCTGGCCAGGCAGGGACACCCCTGGCCTGGAGCTGCAGCCCAGAGCAGCCGTGGGAGCTGCTGCCTCCCTGCTCTGGGGGTTCACAAGGCAAAAATGATCATAAAATTCCCAAATGGTTTGGGTGGGAAGGGATTTCAGAGTTCATCTGTCATGGCAGGGACACCTCCCACTGTCCCAATGTCCAACCTGGCCTGGGGCACTGCCAGGGATCCAGGGGCAGCCACAGCTGCTCTGGCAATTCCAGCCCAGCCAGGAATTCCCAATTCCCAATCTCCCACCCAAATCCAAGCAGAGCCATCAGTGAGTGCCCAAGGCTGGGGATGGAAATGGGAGATGCTGCTTTGGACAGGCAAATCCTGAACTTTTCCATCTCTATTGATCATTTCCTAAAAGTGAAAGACTTGGTTGAGAATAAAAAGCCTGGAGTTGTAGTGATGCCTTTTCTCAATCCTTCTTCAATCCCAGGATTTGGTTTGGGAAGGGACCTTAAATCCCATCCAGGGACACCTCCCACTGTCCCAGGCTGCTCCAAGCCCAATGTCCAACCTGGCCTTGGGCACTGCCAGGGATCCAGGGGCAGCCACAGCTGCTCTGGCAATTCCAGCCCAGCCAGGAATTCCCAATTCCCAATCTCCCACCCAAATCTCCCCTTTCCCAGCTTTGAAGCCATTCCCTGTGTCCTGTCCCTCCAGCCCTTGGAAATCCTCTCCCTCTCCATCTTTCCTGCAGCTCCTTCAGGCCACACTGAGGTCACCCCAAAACTTCTCCTCTCCAGGAGAACATTCCCAGCTCTCCCAGCCTTTCCCACAGCAGAGCTGCTCCATCCCTTGGATCATCCTCTGGACTCCCTCCAGCTGCTCCACGTCCTCCCTGTGCTGGGGGCCATGAATTAATTCCAAAATAATCAAGGCCGTGCCAGGGTAAACTTCCATTCCCATAGTTAAGCTTGGATGGGGCACTCGATCTCTGGCATATCTGGAGCTGGAAAAACAAAATTCCTCCTCACAGGTAACATTGAACATTTGCTGCTCCCTCAGTTGTGTTTTTACCCCATTGACTACAAAGATTCTCAGCTTGAGGAGGTGCAGCCCGGAGTGCAGCAGAACAAAACAGAGGAAAAATCACTTTTTTTGGCCATCTTTTTATCCTTCATGTTCTCCGTTTCTATTTTAATTACAGTTTCCAGACTCAGGAGGGAATTTGCATGTGCTGGTTTGGATGTTAATGATGATGTTGTGTCTGGTGTAATGAAATGTTTCCCATATGGTGGAAATGCTTTCCCTGGAGATCTCCAGAGGAACTCCAGGTGCCAGGAGGAGTTTGTGTGCTCAGGACAAACACAGAATTTCCATTTTAGAGCCTTGTTGAGGCGGCCACGACACGCAGTAAATGCTCAGAGTGCTTTTTATTATGTCTTTTTTATGCTGTCTTTTATATTTTTACAAATCTCAAGGGCAACTTTTAATTGGTTAACATCTTTCTTGTTAATTATTCTATTGGTTAGTAGAAGGTTTTTTACTTGTCCATCAAATCTCTGCGTTCTTGGATCGTTTGCATATTTTCTTTACTGATTCTCACGGGACAAATCCCTTGTTATTACATTGTTACAGGTGCATTTATTTTCACCCTGTGGAATGTGGGGTTGTGTTTGGTGTCAGGTAGAAAAAGATGAACTTTGTAGTGATGGTTGTGAAATGTGTGGAAAAGGCCATGGGGTAATTATAAAAACATCTGTTTAATGAACAAAATGGAAAAAGCATGGAAAGGGGATTTTGAACTGATATTTTACTTGTTTATAAGTGAATCATGTGAGCCTAGAAGGTTTTTAATAGAAGGTTTGAACTACAGCTTTAGCATTTATATAGAGAAAGGATTGGAATCACCCAAATAGAAGGAAGTGAGATATCCCAAACTAAAATTAATGATCCTGGAAAAAAGGGATAAACCACGGCCTGCAAGCTGGACCTCACAGCAAAACTGATTTATAGACTTGAAGAGGAAGACTGAATCTCTCATCTCTGGTGTTTTTCTTCAGAAAAAGGAAATCTGGATGCCACCACCACTGATTTATGTCCTGGGAACCTCAGCATCATCACAAGATGTTATTTCTGACCTCACTGGTTTCACA
Organism: Acrocephalus scirpaceus scirpaceus; assembly: GCA_910950805.1. Classification (NCBI taxonomy): domain Eukaryota; kingdom Metazoa; phylum Chordata; class Aves; order Passeriformes; family Sylviidae; genus Acrocephalus; species Acrocephalus scirpaceus. Next base: position 878,479 of record OU383780.1, read on the forward strand.
CCTTTTGAAGTGTAGAAAATTTAACATCACCAATAGAAATTGATCACAATAGGTATAGAAATTAGATTTCAAAAATAGAAATTAGGAGGAAACTAGAAAAAAAGGTTGCTGAGATGTGATTATAGAAAACCTCAATAAATCCCAGCAGAAAATCAAGGGTCGGTGTGCAGTTGGAGGGGAAACCCCCACTGCACCCAGCGCTGTTTGCTCACACTTTACCACACTTTAATTAAATTATTAATTTACATTAATAATTCTGTATTAATTAATAAATTGATTGGTGCTTGATATATGGGCCGAGTCAAGCTCTCTATTTATAACAACCCCAGAACAGATTGTTGTGTTAAAGGAACTTCTCACTCTCCAAACAGCTTCACATGGGAACTTACAGATCTCTCGTTAGCAGCACTTAGAAGAAATGTCAGGCCAGCTTTTTATCCCATTCCTACAATTCCTATTCCCTATTCCTACAATACCCATGCTCAGAAATGCCTCTGATTTCCATGGGATAAAGCCAAGCACACGGATCTGAGTGGATGGAGCAGGCTCTGCTCTGGGGGCTCAGCAGGGGCTGATCCCAGGAATTCCCCCTGGATGGATGGAGCAGGCTCTGATCCCAGGAATTCCCCCTGGATGGATGGAGCAGGCTCTGATCCCAAGAATTCCCCCTGGATGGATGGAGCAGGCTCTGATCCCAGGAATTCCCCCTGGATGGATGGAGCAGGCTCTGATCCCAGGAATTCCCCCTGGATGGATGGAGCAGGCTCTGATCCCAGGAATTCCCCCTGGATGGATGGATGGAGCAGGGACTGATCCCAGGAATTCCCCCTGGATGGATGGAGCAGGCTCTGATCCCAGGAATTCCCCCTGGATGGATGGAGCAGGCTCTGATCCCAGGAATTCCCCCTGGATGGATGGATGGAGCAGGGACTGATCCCAGGAATTCCCCCTGGATGTGAGGCAGAACTCCTGCCCTGGGCAGTGCAGAGCCCAGAGAGGGGCTGGGCTCTCCTCCCTGGGTGTTGGATTATCCCTTTTTCTGACTTAAAGGTGGGACAACTGAGAGGTGTTTTAAAAACTTTTATTCCATTTTCAGTCTCATGTGAAGGGTGAGGCAGTGCAGGTGTTATAATTCAGGCCAGCACAATCAGAACCCAAATGATTTCCTAATTACAGCACATTTTAAGCGTTTTTTTGGCCTATCAATGCTGTTAATGCCTTAAAGCCAATTAAAATCACCCCTTGTGGGTCCTACAGTGCACATTTTACAGTTCTATTTCTCCAGAGTATCTGGTCTTATTTGCAAATCCATCCTTTCAAACTTATTTCCAGTTCCATTTCTCTCTCAGCAATGTCTGTCCCATCCCATGGAATTTCTAACCCAGCATTTCTTATCTCAGAGTTTGCACACAGATACTCTGTGAGCTTCTGCCAGGCTTTGGGAATTCCCTACAAATCCATTTCCCACATTTCCCCCTCTCTCCTGAATGGAAGAAACCTCCTTGATGGTTTGTTCATCATGTGCCGTGCACAGTGAAGCACACAGGTCACTGTCACTAACATTGTCACTTTAACAATCAATACATATAAACCTATTTTTGCAAAGCTCCACAAATCCATTTCCCACACCTGGGGACATTCCAGAGGCACCTGGACACATTCCTGTGCCCTGAGCTCTGGGATGGCCCTGCTGGAGCACCAGAGGTCCCTCCCAGCCTGGCCCATCCCGGAATTCCAGGATTCTGTAGCAGCTTTGGGGTTGTGCTGGAGGACAGGGAAGGCTTTGGTGACAAATCCTGGCTGGGGCTCTGCAGTGCCAGGTGGGTTCAGTTTCAAACGAGGCATTGAAAAAGGAAAAGTTAAGAAATGTGAAAATCCAAAAGCACAGCAAAAAAAGTTCAGTTGTTTTGGGCACAAAAGCCTCAGCAGGTTGAGTAAAATTCCTTTAAAATACCTGCAAAATTAATTTAAAATACCTGCAAAATTCCTTTAAAATACCTGCAAAATTCCTGTAAAATATCTGCAAAATTCCTTTAAAATTCCTTTAAAATACCTGCAAAATTCCTTTAAAATACCTATAAAATTCCTTTAAAATACCTCTAAAATTCCTTTAAAATAGCTGCAAAATTCCTTTAAAATACCTGAAAAATTCCTTTAAAATACCTGTAAAATTCCATTAAAATACCTACAAAAGTCCTTTAAAATAGCTGCAAAATTCCTTGAAAATATTTGCAGAATTCCTTTAAAATACCTATAAAATTCCTTTATTTCTGGTGCTTTCTAGTGCCTTGCACTCCACTGGCTCCTTTTTTCTCAGCTGTGAGCACATTTAGGTCTGATTCCATCCCGTTCTCTGCTGTCTCCAGGATTTTAGGGATGCAGGAGCAGCCATTCCTGCGATCAGGAATTCTGCAGTGGAGCCATCCTGAGCCTTGCTGGCTGCATTGCTGTAAATCAGGATTTAATTATTCCCTGTTCCATTGCTCCTGGAACAGGCCCAGCTTTTCCTGTTCTCCCTGCACACACTTCCAGCCTTGTGCTGTAGCAGGAAACCCTGGAGAGCTGTGGATGGGATAATTCCCTTTATTCCCTAAAAACCCCGTGAATCCCAGTCCCAGCACGGATCCCTCTGCTCCCACACTGTCCTGGGGTCCAGGTTTTATTTTCCCTCCGTGCTCCCAATCACTAAATCCATTCCCATAAAAACTGCTGGGGTTGTGGTTTTTATCTGGAATTGCTGTTGGCAGCATCGGGAGCAGCAGGAATTGCTTCCCTAAATATCTCCGAGGTTCTTTACCCACTGCTCGATCCTGGCTGGATGAACCTCTCCAGTGGAGCTGGGAAACCTGGGGAGGTGTCCAGGATCCAGGGAAACTCTGTCACTTTGGAACCCAACATGTGGAATTTGGATTCTCTCCTGCTTGTGAGGGCTCAGGTTCTGTGATAATATTTGTAAAAATAAGGATTTCTGAGGGCAAAGACATGGATGGAATGGAGCAGGGAAGGGAATGGAGATGGGAAAGGGGCTGGAGAATTCCTGAGGGAGCTGGGAAGGGGCTGGAGAATTCCTGAGGGAGCTGGGAAGGGGCTGGAGAATTCCTGAGGGAGCTGGGAAGGGGCTGGAGAATTCCTGAGGGAGCTGGGAAGGGGCTGAGCCTGGAGCAAAGGAGGCTCAGGGGGCCCTGGTGGCTCTGCACAAGTCCCTGCCAGGAGGGGACAGCCGGGGGGATCGGGCTCTGCTGGCAGGGACACAGGGACAGGAGGAGAGGGAACGGCCTCAGGCTGGGCCAGGGCAGGCTCAGGGTGGGCAGCAGCAGGAATTTCCCCATGGAAAGGGGGCTCAGGCCTTGGCAGTGCCCAGGGAGGGTTGGAGTGCCCATCCCTGGAGGTGTCCCAGGAATTCCTGGAGGTGGCACTCGGAGCTCTGGGGACAGGGTGGGATCAGGCACTGGTTGATCCTGGAGCTCTTTTCCAACCCAAATGCTCCTGGGATTCTGGGATTCAGATAACTTTGGAATACCCGACTCACTCTCCAGTCTGGAGCCAGTTGAAGTTAACGAGAGATGTTCTGCTTGCTTTTATTTTTCTTTTTTCCCTGATTGCTCATTAATTGTGCGCAAACAGCTTGGGGTCAGCACGAGTTTGTTTATTGGGATTTATTTAAAGATTCGTTTTGGTGATTCATTTCTCCTTGAGCATTTGGAGGAGATGATTCCAACCACTCCCGTTTGTGTTCCATTCCTGGATCCTGACAAAATGGAGCTGGGAATTCCCTCATCCCTGGAGGTGTCCCAGGAATTCCTGGAGGTGGCACTGGGAGCTCTGGGCTGGAGACAGGGCACAGCTCGGTGACCTTGGAGGCTTTCCCACCCCTGGCCTGTCTCCTGGCCAGGAATATCATCCAGCTGCTTTTCCCTCATTCTCTCCTCCTTCCCTCAGTTTTCACTTCCCCAGCCACAACCCTGGTGTCTCATTCTGGTTTAAAACTTCCCAAAGAGATTTCAGGATGTGGAACTGCCCAAGAAGTGAATTCTCCTTGGATATTGTGTTTAATGTGCCCCGTTGTGGATCTGGAATCTGTGGATCTCTGGAATGCTGCCTTTGCAAATCCCTGTGCTGATAATCACTGCCAGCGGTCCCTGGAGAATCCAAACAACCGAAGTGGGCAATTACCTGATTTTAAACTTAATTAAAAAATGATCCACACGGGGAGAAAAGTTTGAAAAGGATTCATTTCAGTCAAAGCTCCTGGCGCTGGGCTCTGAGGAGGGATTGGTGCTTCCAATGAGGATTGTTGGGAAATCAGGGGGGTGATTCCATGACCTGGAATTAAGGAGGAAAGGCTGGGAGAGCTGGGAATGTTCCCCTGGAGAGGAGAAAAATCCAGGGAGAGCTGAGGGTGCCTAAAGGGGCTCCAGGAGAGCTGGAGAGGGACTGGGGACAAGGGATGGAGGGACAGGACACAGGGAATGGCTTCCAACTGGGAAAGGGGAGATTTGGGTGAGAGATTGGGAATTGGGAATTCCTGGCTGGGAGGGTGAGAAGACCCTGGAATAGAATTCCCAGAGCAGCTGTGGATCCCAGATCCATCAGAGGGATCAGCACAAAGTGGCTGCTGCACTGACAAAACCCACTTCAGGCTTTTATTTTCTTTAAAGGAAATTCTGCTCTCAGGATTTATCCCCGTGTCACACGGAGCCACCCAATGCCACGAGATTGAGTTTAATTATCGCCCTGCTAAATTGCAGCCAAGCTGAGGAGTGTCAGCTCCCATCTCCTTCCAGCGCCGTCCCTGCCATGGATTTGTGTGAGAGCAGGGAGAGAAAAGCTGGGAATTGCTGCTTTTATGTGCACGTAGCTTAAGTGAACCCGAAATTAAAATGATGAGCGTATCATGGCTTCCAATTAATGGCCTCAGCAGCTGAAATGACACATTTGTAAGTGAGTTAAATATCGTCTGGCTTCCTTCTGCCTCTGCCCTCGGCAGCCTGGTATTTTCCATCGTCTCGCAGACAGTGATTCCTGCAGCATTTAATGGAGCTGGAAAGGAAAGCGCAATAAAATGGGAGACAGGAGGAGTGAGGAAGGGGATAATGGGTGCTTAATGCTGTTAAATACCTCGTGCTTAACGCTGGCAGCTCCGGTGCTTTTGCCAAGGAAAAGTTTTAAGTGGTGGCAGGTTCTGGCTGCTGGAAGCTTTCCCTGGTGTGCTGGTTTGAAAGCAAAACCAGTGAAGGAGCCCAAGTCAGAAACACAATTTAATAAGATGAAAAGAAAATAAAGTAAACTAAAATAAAATAAAAGTGATAGTATAAAAAAACCCACTGACAGAGTCAGAATCCAACCTGACACCCTGTTAGGGTGGTAGTGGCAGTCCAGATGAGATGATCTTGTCCAAGCAGTGATCCTGTAGAAAGGTCTGTCTCCTGTCTCCTGTCTCCTCTGGGAGTCCAGTGGATAAAAGCTGCCTGTGCTGTCCCAAACCCTGGATTTATCCAGGTGGGAATGCTTGGCTCCTCCCCCTGGGCGGAGCATCTCCCCATGGGCTGATCTCATTCTCTGAGCCCTGCAGTGCGTCCTTGCTGGCCCATGAACCAGAGATAACTCTGAGGGAATTATTTATGAGTCCTGCAGTGGGTCCTTGCTGGCCCATTAACCAGAGATAATTCTGAGGGAATTATTTATGAGTGCTGCAGTGGGTCCTTGCTGGCCCATGAACCAGAGATAACTCTGAGGGAATTATTTATGAGCCCTGCAGTGGGTCCTTGCTGGCCCATGAACCAGAGATAACTCTGAGGGAATTATTTATGAGCCCTGCAGTGGGTCCTTGCTGGCCCATGAACCAGAGATAACTCTGGAGTTATCTGTGAGCCATGGGCAAGGCATTGTTGGGCTCGTTAACAGAAGAGAAGGAAAACACTGCCCCACCTTGGCTCCAACGGCTCATGGGGTAGAATAAAACCTTGGGCACAATTTTACATTGTCACCCAGGATACCTGGAAATCATCCCCGTGCTGTGCTTGATGTGTAAATCTGGGAGCGGCTGGGATGGGGGGTTAGGACCCATTTCGAGCTGTTATTTTTGTTCTAAATGTTCATTTGTGCTCTGTTCTGTTGGAGCTGGGAAGGGGAAAAAGGAGGAGAGTGCTTTTATAAGGGAAACGTAGGTAAATATGAAAATTCCGAGTTTTAGAAGCACAGAATGTGCTTAAACAGGTGAAGAACAGAAATCTGTACAGCTTATCTTTTACAATTCTGTAAAATGAGAGAAACAACTTGTACCAGCACACACAGGAGTGTTATTGTTAGGTGGAAACAATTAACAGAACCCACAGGAATTCAGTGGCTGCTAAAGGCCACAGAGATAAGATGTAAATTGTAAAATCTCACTAAAGCAGGACTTGGGGATGGTAAAAACCCCATAAAGCAGAACCAGTTGATGAGAAAACCACCAAGAACCAGGCTCCTGGTGCTGGCCAGGACAAACTGAGCTGGGAATTGGCCAAACCTTCTCTGTGCCTGCTCAGGGGTGGAGGAAGACTCCTGACTTCATCAGAGGAGCCCTGCCCACGATCATCAGGTGTGGCACCACGAAAGATTAATTATAGTGTGAATGGAAAAAGGCAAAGAGTGGGCAAGGAATGGGTGGGCAGGGAGCTGTGGGTTTGTGGGGTCAGTGTATTTAAATCTGGCAGGTGTGGGTTTGTAGGGTCAGTGTGTATTTAACCCTGGTTTTGAGGGATCCATGTGTATTTAACCTGGCAGCTGTGGGTTTGTGGGGTCAGTGTGTATTTAAACCTGGGTTTGTGGGGTCAGTGTGTATTTAAATTGGCAGGTTTGGGTTTGTAGGATCAGTGTGTATTTAAACCTGGCGGGTTTGTGGGATCAGTGTGTATTTAAATTTGGGTTTGTGGGATCCATGTGTATTTAATGTGGCAGGTTTGGGTTTGTGGGGTCAGTGTGGTTTAAACTGGGCAGGTTTGGGTTTGTGGGGTCAGTGTGTATTTAACCCTGCGTTTGTGGGATCAGTGTGTATTTAAACCTGGATTATTTTCATCTTCTCTTCGTGTTAGAGCTGGGATTAATGCACAGGATGCAGTTTTCCTGTTTGCACTCAGGTGTTTATTAATTCTTATCTATAGCACAGTCTTATGAGCTGTGAGTTCCAGCTAACAAGGCAGAAATGGCAATGAAATGGTTGCCTCAAACTCTTTCTAAGGCTATTTAAGCAATAATTACCCAATAACGAGATGTCTCCTAAATTATTTTTACTTTTAACCCAATAACCAACCACCCCTGGCCCTCAATGTGAATTTTTCTACCCAATTACAAAACACCACCCAGAGCCATGAAGGAGAAGGTGAAAAAGCAGGACTGGCCTCTGCCCTAAATCCTCCACCTTGCTTTAGATCTATTCCTGTGTTCTAAACCCTTCAACTCTCAGTTTTGCCCCCTGTGATCTCACACACTTCTATCCAAACTGCACCCCCACAATCCCAGCGCTGTCACTCAATTTTGGGAGCTTCTCCACGGCCTCAGGTCAGTGCAGGGTTTGCCTGGGGGTCAGTGCCTGTGAGCATAGGAATTCTGGAATTCTCTGTGCCCAGGGTTCCTGGATTCTCATCCCCAGTGTTATTTCCCTCCATTCTGGGATCCCAGACTGGTTTGGGTTGGAAAGGACCTTAAATCCCATCCCAGCCTCCTGCCATGGGTTTGGGATTTCTGCAGTTCTCAGTGGTATCAAAGGAAACACCCTGAGCTCAAAGTGCCCCAGTGCAGCACCAGGATGTGTTTCCCCCTTCCCCCCGGCCGTGCCCCATCCCTGCCATGCCCAGGGCTCCCAGGTGACCCAGCTGGGAGCCCCACAAGGACTCTGCCAGCCCGGGGCCGTTCTCCGGGTCAGAAAGTTCCTCCAGAGCTGTAGGCTCGGGTTAATCACCACTTCAGAGAGGCAGAGGTCTCCCAGGCAGTGATTAATCATGGAGCACAGCCGAGCTTGGAGCGTGCCCGCAGCTTTCCCGGCTCTCCTGAGGCAGGAGCCGAGTCCATGCACGGCTCCAGAGCTCCGGGAGCAGCCCCTGACAGGGATCCCGGTCCTGGGATAGGGAAATTGGGATCCTACCCGGGGTGGGAGGTGCCCTGCTGGTGTCTCTGGCTTCTTTTGGGGCTGCCCAGAGCAGCCCCTGGATCCGTGGAATGCCCAAGGCCAGGTTGGACATTGGGCTTGGAGCAGCCTGGGACAGTGGGAGGTGTCCCTGGATGGGATTTAAGGTCCCTTCCCAAGCCAAATCCTGGGATTGAAGAAGGATTGAGAAAAGGCATCACTACAACTCCAGGCTTTTTATTCTCAACCAAGTCTTTCACTTTTAGGAGATGATAAATAGAGATGGAAAAAGTTCAGGATTTGCCTGTCCAAAGCAGCATCTCCCATTTCCATCCCCAGCCTTGGGCACTCACTGATGGCTCTGCTTGGATTTGGGTGGGAGATTGGGAATTGGGAATTCCTGGCTGGGCTGGAATTGCCAGAGCAGCTGTGGCTGCCCCTGGATCCCTGGCAGTGTCCCAGGCCAGGTTGGACATTGGGACAGTGGGAGGTGTCCCTGCCATGGCAGGGGTGGCACTGGGTGGATTTCAGGTCCCTTTAACCCAAACCATTCCAGGATTCCATGAATTAAACCCACTGCAATTCCCAAGGATGCAAATGTGGGAAGCTGGGACTCAGCAGAGCTCCTTGAGCCGGGCTCAGCAGTTGAAGCTTTGCTGAGCTGGGTCTCACAGATCCAGGCTTGTGCAGAATTCCACTGATTGAGAAACACTTAAAAATATTTTAGAATCTTTCAGCTGTTACCATCATGTTATAAATAAAGAGCTTGACTCGGCCAATGTATCAAGCAGCAATCAATTTATTAATTAATACAGAATGGTAAAGTGTGAGCAAACAGCGCTGGGTACAGTGGGGGTTTCCCCTCCAACTGCACACCGACCGTTGATTTCTGCTGGGATTTATTGAGGTTTTCTATAATTACTTCTCAGCAATTTTTTTCCTAGTTTCCTCCTAATTTCTATTTTTGAAATCAGATTTCTATACCCATTGTGATCAATTTCTATTGGTGATGTTAAATTTTCTATACTTCAAAAGGTGTGAAACCAGTGAGGTCAGAAATAACATCTTGTGATGATGCTGAGGTTCCCAGGACATAAATCAGTGGTGGTGACATCCAGATTTCCTTTTTCTGAAGAAAAACACCAGAGATGAGAGATTCAATCTTCCTCTTCAAGTCTATAAATCAGTTTTGCTGTGAGGTCCAGCTTCCAGGTGTGGTTTATCCCTTTTTTCCAGGATCATTAATTTTAGTTTGGGATATCTCACTTCCCTCTATTTGGGTGATTCCAATCCTTTCTATAGATACATGCTAAAGGTGTAGTTCAAACCTTCTATTAAAAACCTTCTAGGCTCACATGATTCACTTATAAACAAGCAAAATATCAGTTCAAAATCCCCTTTCCATGCTTTTTCTGTTTTGTTCATTAAACAGATGTTTTTATAATTACCCCATGGCCTTTTCCACACATTTCACATCCATCACTACAAAGTTCATCTTTTTCCACCTGACACCAAACACACCCCACATTTCACAATCAGCTCCATATTGTGAAAAACGCAAAGAAATCCACCAAACCCTTCCTTGGTTTGGTCAGGTAGAGTGGAAGGTGAAGTTCAATAAGAAGGGAAAGCAAGATCCTCATTTACAGCTCGTTTGCAAGGAGCAAGATTTAATTAAGCACTTTAACGGGAGGGACACTGAGGTGTGAAGTTTATCGAGCACTTGGTTAACTCTTCAATTAGTCTGGGTGTTATGCGAGCTGCTGTAATTCTAATTCATGGCGGGATCAATGGCTTGATTTAGAAGAAAATAGAACATAAAACTCTAATTCCGAGAGCGGTGGAAGGTAAGTAATTATCCCAAATTGATTTTTGTTACCATAATCGTTACCAATATTCTTCTAATCAGGTAAATACTGCTGGAGAGCTCTGAGGAGACTTCAGGATTTTGCCATTAAAATCAGCTTTGCTTTCCTCAGATTATTATTTTAAGTGGCGATTGATAAGGTTAATTAAAATTGGTTTAAATATCAAAGGGTGATTTCTTCAGAAACGCCAACCTCGTGTTCCATGGGCAGGGACAATTCCCTCTATCCCAGTCTGCTCCAACCTGGCTTTGGACACTTCCAGGGATCCAGGGGCAGTGGATGAGGAAAAATGTACCTGGGTAACAAATAAATTATTTTTATAAATTATTAAATTTATAATAAATGATTAAATTTATAACCACTATTATCATTAAAATAATAACAGGATGACGTAGGGTTTTTAATATTCCAGTTGCTCTTGGTGACCAGCCAAAAAATGCATCCCACAAATTGTGATTTGTGTCATCTCTTTGTATGATTATTTATTTCTTTTGTATTATGTTGGACTGTTATTAGTGGTTTTTTGTCCATTTCCTTGAATTTCTTTTAGACTTTTCACTAAGTCTTTATGTTTTATTAATTGCTTTTTCAGGGTCAAATTCATAGGAGTCAGGAATCATCCCCAGGTGCTCTGAGAGCTCTGTGTGTTTGCAGCTGGGGAAACTGAGGCACGAGGGCTGCCAGGGCTGTGGAACGGGGCTGTGGCCAGGCTGGGGTCAGTGCTGCTCCCTTTTCCCAGCCACTCTTCCCTGGCTTTTCCAGATCCCTGTCACTTCCTGCCCCACCAGGCAGGGAGGGTGAATCAACCACGCCAGCCTAGAGAGGAATCTGGGAAAAAACTGCCAGAGATGAGGGGTTTCTTTAGGGAAAAAGCCTGAATGGTTTTGCTGTTTGGTTTTTGTTGGTTTTTCTTTTTCCTCCAGGAGAAGTTTGAAATGAAGGGCAGGAGAGATTTGGGCAATAATCCCCTTCTCCACGGAAGCTGTTCTGATGCTTCCCGTGCTGTAACAAATCCGTGGGGATTAAAAACCCCTGTCACTTGTGTAAAACTCCCTGCCAGCATTGGATTCACCCCTGCAGCTTAGCTGGGACCCAGGGATGAGCCTGATGGACACACAGGGCTGTCCGTGCCCTCCCTCAGGCAGGGACGTTCCCTGGATGTTCCTTCCCGGGCAGGCACGGGGAGCTGGAGCTGCCTGCAGGTGGAACTCTGGGGTTTCAGTTCCTGGGTGGCACAAAGTGCTTTGTTCTGGCACGGGGAGTGACTGCACCGAGGAATAAATGTGGGTACGTGAGGAGAGCAGGAGATCAGGGAAAGTTCTTCCCCAGAGGGTGGGATGAGCACTGGAAAAGCTCCCCAGGGAATGGGCACGGCCCCAGAGCTCCAGGAGCCTTTGGGCAGCGCTGCCAGGGATGCCCAGGCTGGGATTGTTGGGGCTCTGGGGCTGGGATGATCCCTGTGGGTCCCTCCCAGCTCAGGACATTCCACAATTCCATGAAATGATCACCAAAGGCCTTGGATGCATCCCGAGCTCCTGGAGTTCCCATTGCTGCTTCACCTCCTCCTTCCTCCTCACCTGAAGCTGTCACTGAGATCAAGGCTCTGATTGATGTCCCTGTGACCAGGGACAGGAGCCAGGGCAGGGCTGGAGCTGGGCCAGGGGAGGGTTAGGTTGGAGATCAGGGAAAGGTTCCTCCCCCAGAGGGTGGAATAAACACTGGAAAAGCTCCCCAGGGAATGGGCACAGCCCCAGAGCTCCAGGAGCCTTTGGGCAGCGCTGCCAGGGATGCCCAGGGTGGGATTGGTGGGGGGTCTGGGCAGGGACAGGGGCTGGGATGATCCCTGTGGATCCCTTCCATCTCAGGACATTCTGGGATTCTTTGATTGCCTCACTCAGGGAAGGAAATCCAGGTGGATTTCCAAAGCATCCATTGCTGTTGATTTCTGGGGTTGTACAAATGGTTCCATCGGCTCTGAATTGTCCTTGTTCTGTTCCTATGGAGTTCATCCTTCCCTGGGAGCGTGGGCAGGCCCTGGCACAGGGTGTCCAGAGCAGCTGTGGCTGCCCCTGGATCCCTGGCAGTGCCCAAGGCCAGGTTGGACATTGGGGTTGGAGCAGCCTGGGACAGTGGGAGGTGTCCCTGGATGGGATTTAAGGTCCCTTCTGGGGAATTCATCAAGTCTCACATGGCCCCTGTTGGTCAGGGGAGGAGGAAGCAGATGAATTCCCAGTGCCAATGTTGGAAATTCTCCCTTTGCTCCTCCCAGACAAAATGACCTCAGAGCTCAGCAAAGCCACAGAGCTGCCACTGAAATCAGGACCTGTCAGGTGGGGCAGTTTTGGGTTCATCCTTATGCCTTAATTCCATCTCCCCTGTATTCCAGGCTCTGTGGTGCCCAGGGTGCAGCTCTGAGCTCACAGTCAGGGTCACTGAGCTCTCTGCACACAGCAGGGACACAAAACAAATCCTTGTCCTGCTGCACACCAAGGACAACTGGGACAAGTTTCCAGGCCCCAAAGCACCAACAACGGGGGCTGCAGGGAGAGAACAAGAAGGGTGGGACTGCATCAGCTGGAGCTGGGATTGGACAATGAAACCCCAATGTGCAAATGGACCCAAACTGATCAAAGGGTGAGACCTGGGGACCGTTTGTCCATTTTGTGTCCATTTTGTGTCCATTTTGTGTCCATTCTGTGTCCATTCTGTGTCCATTTTGTGTCCATTTTGTGTCCATTCTGTGCCCATTTTGTGTCCATTCTGTGCCCATTTTGTATCCATTTTGGGTCCATTTTGGGTCCATTTTGGGTCCATTTTGTGCCCATTTTGTGTCCATTCTGTGTCCATTTTGTGTCCATTCTGTGTCCATTTTGTGCCCATTTTGGGCCCACCTTGGGTGCAGCCCTGCCCAGGCCCTGTCCTGCCCAAGGTGTCCCCTAAAGGCCTTTCAATAAATCTCTGCTTTATTCTCCAGCTCTGCCCAGTCTCTGTTCCAGGTCATCAATACCTGGATTAAATCAGCTGGAATATTCATTTTTCCCACAGATCCCACATTCCTGACTCCATCCCGAGGTCTGGAATCCAGGACTGAAGCAGCTGCCTCCCCGACTCTTCTCCCGAAGGTCAGGAGCAGAGCAGTGCCTGTGCTCCACTCAAAACAGGCTTTGATTTCCCCCTTTCAGCCCTTTGATTGGTGTGACAATCCCAGGCTGGGAGTGACGGAGAGGTTCCTGATGGATTTCTGTTAAGGACAAGATGAGAACATTTAAATGCCTCGTGAGGAAGAGCCCGGCAGCGATCCCGGAGCCAGCAGGGCTGGGAATGATTGGCAGCACATGGAACAACAAAGGAAACTCAGAATCGTGATGCACCAAGGTTTCTGCCTCTGTTGACTGTGGTTTGCTGTCAATCACTGCTCTTCCTTAGGCTGGGAAGAGATTCCAGGCGTTCTCTCCATGGGATCTGTCTGTCCTCAGCAGCTTTTGTAACCTGAGGATTGTGCTGGGTTGGTTTGATCCCACGCTTGAAAGCCGCCCTGTGATATCCCGAAATTCTGAATATCCATAAATTAACGAGAGTGGGAAAGAGAAACAGCAGAACTTCCATCTCACAGCTCCTCTCTGTGTGTTTCAGTCACTCATTTAACTGGGTGAGGTAAAATTCACATTATAATTACAGCTGGATGAGGGAAAGCTCTGAAAAATCTTCCCTTGAGCTTCCCCAGATAAACCCCAGGGCAGGGTTTGGACCTGGATGGGCTTTCAGGTCCCTTTCACCTCAAACCCTTCTGTAACTCCATAAAAAAGGAATAATTTATCGTTTTCTTTGGGATATTAGGAGCTTCTTAAGAAAATTACTTGCAGTGCTGGAGGAGATACTCTGGTGCTGTCTGAGATGACTTTACTTAAATCAAATCCAAAATCATTAATTGAGGATCACGCTTGGTAAACTCTGCCTTCCTTCTCTTGGAATTCCTCTGCCAGGCAGATACATTGGGATAAAACAAAGAAAAGAGTCCTGGATCAGGTCCCAAGGAAACTTAGAGCATTGGTGAGTATAAAGTTACAGCTCAGGCTGCAGCAGCAATTTTATTTTATTTTATTTTATTTTTAATTTTATTTTATTTTATTTTATTTTATTTTATTTTATTTTATTTTATATTTTATTTTATTTTATTTTATTTTATTTTATTTTATTTTATTTTTTACTTTATATTTTATTTTATTTTATTTTTAATTTTATTTTATATTTTATTTTATTTTAAATTTTATTTTATTTTATTTTATTTTATATTTTATTTTATTTTATTTTATTTTATATTTATTTTATTTTATTTTTTACTTTATGTTTTATATTTTATTTTATTTTATTTTATTTTATTTAATTTTTTTTTTTTTTTTAATTTTAATTTTTATTCCTTGCAGCAGTTGCTCTGGCAGCTCCTTTAGTGCATCCAAAAGCTTTTAGCAAAGCAGGTCTGTGCAAATCCCAAGGAATGACTCCCAGGGTGCTTGGATGCCTCCTGCTTCAGTGATTTCATGGAATTTCGGATTGGTTTGGGTTGGAAGTGACCTCAAACCCACCCAGTGCCACCCCTGCCATGGCAGGGACACCTCCCACTGTCCCAATGTCCAACCTGGCCTGGGACACTGCCAGGGATCCAGGGGTGCCACACCTGCTCTGGCAATTCCAGCCCAGCCCAGGATTGGAGTGGGATGCTGCTGTTTTACACCACAGTGACACAGACTCTGAAATTCAGAAGACTAAAAATGACTCATTTATTTAGGGATGTGTCTCCCTTTTATTCTATTTTCACAGATCAGTTTGATTGGTGAAACAAAGGCAAACCTCTCCAGTCACACTGGTCAAACCAAGGGACATCAGGAGGAAACCCCTCCTGTGAGAAGGAATGGATAACACAGGTACAGACACAAAAACATTTCTGTTGTTATCAGAAACTCACCTGGGAAAGGAATTTCAGAACCCAAAACATCTCAGGAGTGAAATCAGGGTACACTGAGCATCCCAGCAGTTCTCCTGCATGGTTTGCAATCCAACCTGAGCTCAGAGAGCAGCTGTGAGCTCTGGGAAAAGCCAATCCAGAGTTTGGGGGCTGTTGGAAAGCAGAATTCACTCAGTGCCTTCACACCCCTGCAGGCATCCCTCATTCCTTCTGAGATTCACCTGCTTTGTCTCTCTGGCGGCTCCAGATGGGACCTCTGGCTAAAAGTGGGAAAACCCAGCCCGATCCCTGAGCCTGGGTGTGTGCAGGAAAGCCCCGGGGAGCTCCCTGCTGCCCCCTCATCCTCATGGTGAAACCTCAGGGGTGCTGAGGACACGAGTTTGTGCAACTCGAATTTCTCCCTGCAGCTCCTGAGGCACATCAGGGGATATTTTAAGGAAAAGAGCAAAAAAAACCCCTTAATACGAGAAGTAATGGGATTTTTTTTTATTTCCTCTCCCCGTTCTTTACATATGCCACGGTGTGGAAATCTCCTTTGTACCTTTGTAGCTCATCACAGGCTCATTTTGCAAGAGGAAGATTGGAGCTTGATTCTGCTGTAAATCCCAGATCTGGGCACCCCTTGTGTGCCTCACGTGGAATTTCAGTGGATCACAGTGAAAATTGGGGTGGGAATGGAGCTTGGATCACCCTGGCTCACACCAGGCAGGCTCTGGGGCTGTGCAGAGGAACCAGAGCTGTGCCCCAGCCCCTCAGAGCAATGCCCAGCCCACACATGATGGCAGCAATAATAATTAAGCTAATTTAGCCAGCACTCCTCATTATTGCTCCTGGTCTCCTCTGAGTGGCCTCAGCTCTTATCAGTGCTGGTGAGCACAGGGGAGGGGCCGGGCTCGGGTGGGGTTGGGGAGGTGGGGATGTGCAGATTGTGGAGCATTTGCTTTGTGTGATTGGATTTTTGGTTTGTTCTAACAATCAAACCGATCTGAGCCTGTGAAATGTGGGGTTCATTGGGGTTTCTCTGGGTGCAAACCGACCTGGATGTGCCCATCCTTGCAGGAATTCTGTGTCAGAGGAACGCCCTGGGCTCAGCTTCCTCATTTCTGACGTTAAACAGGTGAGGGGAGGTTCCTCTCCAACCAGAATTTAAATCCTTTTCCTTTAAATTCAATTCAAATCTCAAAAAGCTGAATGTGCCTTGTGTGTGACATCCTTGGAACTGCAGAAATGTCTGCCTGGAAATGTGGGACTGGGATTGAATCCCCTCTGCAAGGCCCTCCTGGCACCCAGCAGCTTCCTGGGCCTGCTGGGTTTGGGGTGGAGGAATCAAAATCCTAAAACCTACACGAGGTCCCCCTTCCTCTGGTGGTTTCTCCTTTTTCCAGGAATTTCTGGGAGGGACACATGAGCTCAACCGTTGTGCTCTGCGTCTTTTCCTGGTTCTCGGTGTCCAAAAATGTTTTCAAACCCTGAGTAACTTTACAGCAGCTTCAAATCATTTAAATCAATCCCCCAAAAGCATTTGATAGCCCAGGCTGTTGCTGCTGATGGATTAAAATGTGGGATTGGGGTGTTTGGGCACCTGCAGCAGGCCCTGATGTTCACACCATCCCAAACACAAACAGATTTATTTCCATCATCCAAGTGACAGTGGAATGTCCCTCTCCAGCACAAATTGATCTGTTTTATTAGAGGATTTCTGTGTGGAACCTCATTTATTCCCCATTTCTGTGCCATCCTCCTTGGGGCAGCACCTCAGCCCTGCCCAGTTCCTCCTGGCATTTCTGGCTGTGTTTCCCTTTTGGCAGCAAATTCCCTGCCAGGGTTTGGTTTGTTCCACCAGCAGCGGCTGCTTTACACTCCTGGGAGCTCTGGGAATGAAATCCCACTGGTGCTGGGGGTCTCTGGGCAGAGCTGCATCCACAGGGCTGGGCTCCTCTTCCTTCCATGGCCTTCAGATTCCTGGGAAATCAATCTTGGATCTGTGTTTGGGACAGGGGAAGGGTTCCCTGCCCCCTGCACGGGTGGGGCTGCTGGGGTCCTGTCCCTTGGGGTCACAGCATGGGATCCTCTCCCTGCTGGCAGCTCCGGGATGGAGAGCGGCCCCACTGCTCCAGCTGGGCACAAATAACTGGGAATTGGGAATTCCTGGCTGGGCTGGAATTGCCAGAGCAGCTGTGGCTGCCCCTGGATCCCTGGCAGTGCCCAAGGCCAGGTTGGACATTGGGCTTGGAGCAGCCTGGGACAGTGGGAGGTGTCCCTGGATGGGATTTAAGGTCCCTTCCCAAGCCAAATCCTGGGATTGAAGAAGGATTGAGAAAAGGCATCACTACAACTCCAGGCTTTTCATTATCAACCAAGTCTTTCACTTTTAGGAAATGATCAATAGAGATGGAAAAATTCAGGATTTGCCTGTCCAAAGCAGCATCTCCCATTTCCATCCCCAGCCTTGGGCACTCACTGATGGCTCAGCTTGGATTTGGGTGGGAGATTGGGAATTGGGAATTCCTGGCTGGGCTGGAATTGCCAGAGCAGCTGTGGCACCCCTGGATCCCTGGCAGTGCCCAAGGCCAGGTTGGACATTGGGACAGTGGGAGGTGTCCCTGCCATGGCAGGGGTGGGATGGGTGGGTTTGATGATTTTTAACCCAAACCATGCTGGGATTTGGGATTTTGGATCCCCTGATCCTACAGAGGAGGGAAATCGGGCAGGGAACCCCAAACATCACAAAGGGTGTTTGATACCAACAAACCAGAGCAGAGCTGAGCTCCTGCTGTTTTATTTTGGGGTTTTCCAGCTTTTAGCCCTGCATTTAACCTGCTCCGTGTTCCTGAACTCACCCACACTGTCAGAATTCCATCTTTTTTTAATTCTGACTTTTCACAGCATGAATGTTCCCTCTTACTCATGAACCTCAGTGATCCCTCAAAAATCCCTCCTGATCTGTTTAATCCCAGTTTTAAACCTGCCTGGTAAGGCCAGAGCCCAGACTCTGTGTTTGGAAAAGCCAATTTAATAATTGTGCCCTATTCAACCTCTGCACATCTTTTGGGATTAAAATCCTTTTTGCCCTGTGATCATTTCTGCTGGATTTTTTTTCCCCCAAACCAAAAAAATCCTCAGAGTTTCTCACCCTGTGGGGTTTTTTTTCACCCTTCTCCTGCTTTAGAGCATCTCCTGTTCCAACAGGTTGGCTTAGGCTGTGAAAACATCTGTATTTCATTTTAATTTAGATTTTATTGCTTGTTCCCCGCTCTTCCCTTTGATATCTGAGTTGTCTCTTTGTCTGCTGCAGGTTCCAGCAAATCTCTCCAAAGCCTCTGCTCTCTTTCCTGGAGGAAAAACACGGATTTAATTCCTGGTTTTGTGTACAAAAGGCGCAGGTTTTTATTTCTCTGGGAATGACAGAAATTCTGAGGTTCTGAATTTCATCCTCCCTTTTATTGCCCTTCAAAGCTTCCCCCCCAAGCAGGAGCGATTGGATCATTTGGAATAAATTCCCTGCAAGCCTGGCAGATCTGATCTCTGAGACCATTTCCAGTCCCATCCTTGGAATATTCCAATATTCCAGGCTGGAAATTCCGAAGGAAATGTGGGCTCTGTTTCTTGGCACAAATAATTCGGGGTTTTTTGGGGGTTTTTTTGTCTCTTTATAGGCACAGAGCCACTGGCTGTGGGGTGGAGCAAATCAAGATCTCGGCATAAACAAAGGGAAAAACCCAAAACAGCAACAAAAAACCCAAAAATCCCCAAAAAAACAAAAAAAAACCCGCCAAAAAACAAAAAACCAAAAACCAAAACAACAACAAAAAAACCCCCAAAATCCCCAAAAAACCAAGAAAAAACAAAACAAAAAAAACTCAAAAAAACCCCACAAAACCCCCAAAAAACCAAAAAAAAAAAACCCCAACAAAAAAACCCACAAAAAACCCCACAAAACCACAAAAAAGCAAAAAAAACCCCCAAAAACCAAAGCAAAACAAAAAACAAAACAAAACAAACCCCAAAAAAACCCCCACAAAAACCCCACAAAACCACAAAACAACAACAACAACAAAAATTAAAATCATAAAGATGAAAAAAAAATTGGGAAAGCTGCGGGAAACAAGGGATGAAAATCAAAGGAAAAGGTTGGATCAGGGAAAACAAAAACTGGTTTAAGCTTTTGAGATTTTTTGAGCTTTTTGAGAGTTCCCCAATAGGCACCATCCCAACAGAGAATAAAATAGAAATAAATTTGAGTTTGAGCCAATATTCAAGTCTGAGTTAAATTATATTTTAGCCTTCTGTTAAAGTTAAGAATAATTTCTGTATAATTAAGTTTAAGTTAATCATTGCTCAGTTAAATTGTTTTATTTTAAGCTTTATTTCAGGTTTAGGCCCTGATAAGTTTATGTTACTTTTAAGCTTTAAAGATTTATAAAGTTGAAGTAAAAATAGGTTTAGATCTTATTAATTTAAATTTTATTCCCTCTAAGTTTTAAAATATCTTGCACTTTGTTAAAATATGCTTGTCTAATTTGCAAAATTTCGTTGTTTTCATTGAAACAGCATTGAAACTGAAAATCCTGTTTATAAATAGTTTGGAATAATTCTGGAATTTGGGACAGTGGTGAAGGAGAGAGGTGGAATTTTTCCAATTTTTGCTGAAGCCTGTGAGGGTGGAGCTCCGTGATTTATTTCCACTTTAAAGATGATCCCAGAGTTTATTTGGCTGGATTAAAGCAGCTGCTGACAGAGAGCGTGGAAAACAACCTGGGAATGGGAAAGGTGCATCCAGGGAGCACAAAGTGCTTTGTTCCCACTTCATTCCTGCTTTTTTCCTGCTTTCTTCCTGCTTTTTTCCTGTTTTGTTCCTGCATTTTTCCTGTTTTATTCCTGCTTTATTCCTGATTTATTCCTGCTTTTTTCCTGCTTTATTCCCGTTTTGTTCCTGTTTTATTCCTGCTTTATTCCCGTTTTGTTCCTGTTTTATTCCTGCTTTCTTCCTGCTTTTTTCCTGTTTTGTTCCTGCATTTTTCCTGTTTTTTTCCTGCCTTATTCCTGCTATATTCCTGCTTTTTTCCTGCTTTATTCCTCCTTTCTTCCTGCTTTTTTCCTGTTTTGTTCCGGCATTTTTCCTGTTTTATTCCTGCTTTATTCCTCCTTTCTTCCTGCTTTTATCCTGCTTTTATCCTGCTTTTTTCATCCTTTCTTCCTGCTTTTTTCCTGCTTTACTCCTGCTTTGTTCCTGTTTTATTCCTGCTTTATTCCTGCTTTGTTCATGTTTTATTCCTGCTTTTTTCCTGCTTTCTTCCTGTTTCATTCCTGCTTTTTTCCTGTTTTTTTCCTGTTTCATTCCTGGTTTTTTCCTGTTTCATTCCTGGTTTTTATTCCTGCTTTTTTCCTGTTTTGTTCCTGCATTTTTCCTGTTTTTTTCCTGCTTTATTCCTCCTTTCTTCCTGCTTTTATCCTGCTTTTATCCTGCTTTTTTCATCCTTTCTTCCTGCTTTTTTCCTGCTTTATTCCTGCTTTGTTCCTGTTTTTTTTCTGCTTTTTTCCTGTTTTATTCCTGCTTTATTCCTGCTTTTATCCTGCTTTTTTACCTGCTTTGTTCCTGCTTTATTCCTGCTTTATTCCTGTTTCATTCCTGCTTTTTTCCTGTTTCGTTCCTGTTTTTTTCCTGTTTCATTCCTGGTTTTTATTCCTGCTTTATTCCTGTTTCATTCCTGCTTTTTTCCTGCTTTATTCCTGCTTTCTTCCTCCTTTTTTCCTGTTTTTTTTTTTCCTGTTTTATTCCTCCTTTCTTCCTGCTTTTTTCCTGTTTTGTTCCTGCATTTTTCCTGTTTTATTCCTGCTTTATTCCTCCTTTCTTCCTGCTTTTATCCTGCTTTTTTCATCCTTTCTTCCTGTTTTATTCCTGCTTTATTCCTGCTTTTATCCTGCTTTTTTACCTGCTTTGTTCCTGCTTTATTCCTGCTTTATTCCTGTTTCATTCCTGCTTTTTTCCTGCTTTTTTTCCTGTTTTATTCCTGGTTTTTTCCTGTTTCATTCCTGGTTTTTATTCCTGCTTTATTCCTGTTTCATTCCTGCTTTTTTCCTGCTTTATTCCTGCTTTCTTCCTCCTTTTTTCCTGTTTTTTTTCCCTGTTTTATTCTTCCTTTCTTCCTGCTTTTTTCCTGTTTTATTCCTGCATTTTTCCTGTTTTGTTCCTGCATTTTTCCTGTTTTATTCCTGCTTTATTCCTCCTTTCTTCCTGCTTTTATCCTGCTTTTATCCTGCTTTTTTCATCCTTTCTTCCTGCTTTTTTCCTGCTTTATTCCTGCTTTGTTCATGTTTTATTCCTGCTTTTTTCCTGCTTTCTTCCTGTTTTATTCCTGCTTTATTCCTGCTTCATTCCTGCTTTTTTCCTGCTTTCTTCCTGCTTTTTTCCTGCTTTATTTCACTTTATTTCCTGATATTTCTCGGGACCAGCTGACTTTGCCCACCAGAGTGACAAGAACCTCCCAGCTGGGCATTGATCCGACCATCGGAGGTTGAATTGTTGGGCCAAAAAAAAAAATCAATTTAAAAATCGACCTTCCCGACCTGGTACCGAGGTGTGAGCAGCAGGGGAACAAACGGGCCGGGGAATTATTTGGGGAGTGAAATGAGTGGTGAAATTCCCTTTGTGCAGTGGTTTAGCAGCACTCCCAGCCCCTTGGATTTGGGATGAGGATGAATTCCCACTGCCCTGGGTGCAGGAATGATCCCTGCCCCTGCTGGAACAAACACGGAGCAGGAACAGAGGCTCCCTGCTGGATTTTGCTGGATTTTCCCTGATTTTGCTCAATTTTGATCTATTTTACATAACAGCTGTCAGATCCACTGGAGCTTTGCCTTTTTGCTCCTTCCTGTGTTCCTGCAACTTTTTTTTTTTGGCTTTTTTTTTTCAGCTGCGTTGTAGGAAAAAAAATAAAATCACAGATTGTATTTCACCAAGCACACAAACAATTAACTCCTCAGCCCGGGCTGACTTCATGTGCAACTCATTTATTTTGTATCTGCTGCAGAGGCA
This sequence comes from Acrocephalus scirpaceus scirpaceus, assembly GCA_910950805.1. Lineage (NCBI taxonomy): Eukaryota > Metazoa > Chordata > Aves > Passeriformes > Sylviidae > Acrocephalus > Acrocephalus scirpaceus. The sequence goes on from OU383780.1 coordinate 900,450, forward strand.
GCGCTGGAATCAATAATACAAACACAGCCCAGTTTTTAATCTATTGCTGCCAGGAGAGCAAAGCAAACAAAACCTCATCAAAGTTTAATATTTCATTTTTTTTTTTAAATAATGGATGCGCTCCGGAAAGGCCACGTTGGAGTCTTGGTTTTCCAAGAGTTCAGGGAAGATGGTTCTGATCTATAAATCAGAGCAGCTAAACCCAAACAAAAAACAAAACCAGCTTCCTTGTCTTAGTCTTGGTCTTAGTTCAGAACTTCATTTAGCAGAAATTTCCTTGGATTTTTCTTTTTTTCTTTTTTTTTTTTTTTTTTTTGTGGTTTTTTTTTTTTGGTTTTTTTTTGGTGGTTTTTTGGGTTTTTTTTTTGGGTTTTTTGGGTTTTTTTTGGTTTTTTGTTTTTTGTTCCCCCAGAATTGTTGACGTTTCGGACATTGAAATTTTCGTTTCAGGTTTTCAAGGGAAAAAAAAAAAAACCAACACCTTCTCCTGCTTTCCTGCTGATTTTTCCTGGAAAAGGAAAAATTCTTCCACCAAATCCCACTGGGGTGGTTATAAATCAATCAATCCAGGTTTAGGAGCGTTTATCACCAATGACCCTCACCATGTCAATGCCCTGGGACTGATGGAAAAATCTACGATTGAAAGATTCCCCCAGTGGGATTTTAAGGGAGGTTTCAGATGGATCAAAGCTGGGATCAAAAATAAAGGAATTTTTCCTGCCTCCCTGACCGGGGGAGCTCCAGCAGTGGAGATGAACTCGGAGGGAGCTGCTCAGACCTTTGGGAGATGATAAAAGTCAGGAAAAGTTGTGGCACAGATCAAGGTGTTGTTCCAAGGTGGCTGTTCCAGCATTTTATCACCTTTCCTTGGAAATTCTTGTGTTTTCCTTGCTGCCCCTAAATCCTGAAGCTTTTCCCTAATCCCTCCCTCCAGCACAGGGAGATGATCCTGATTTATCCGGGGTTTTTCACATTCTGGGGGTGATTTCCCTTCCCCTCACAAGTCACATCCTCTGGATCTGTCCCCTCTCCCCTTAATTAATTAATTAATTTGGATTTTGTAGAGCTCCACTTAATAAAGCTTGACCAGGAATTTCCTCTTCCTTTATGAACCCTCTCCCCACTGTGACCACCTGAAGGTTCCCAATCCCCTTTCTCCTGAATATTTAATTTTTATTCAATTTTATTTTCCAGTGATGTTTTGTGCTTATTAATTTTCACTGATTCCTTTTTGGATGCTTTTTCTCCGCTGCAGATGGAACTGAAGTTTCATTTTTTGTATCCAAAGGTGTCCTGGTTTTTTGTCTTCCAGTTTTTGTAGTTGTCCTTTTTTTTTATTTACCTCATTCAGGAAAACAGGGAATGAAAGCACAAAAATCAGGGAATTTTGTCTCTCCTTCCCCTACTCTGTCAGTTTAAGAATGTAATTAATTTTTCATGGAGTTTTTCCCTCAAAATATTTTGGGGAATGAGAATGTAGAATGATGTACAAGAAGTACTGTCAAAATCATAAAATAACAAAATATTTTCTGCTTTTCTGACCACAAGACTCACGGCCAGGAGCAAAGGGAGTTAAATCCCTCAAAATCCAAACATTTGGGTTGGAAAAGAGCTCCAGGATTGAGTCCAACCTGGGGCTGACCCCACGGTGTCACCCAGCCAGTCATTACTGGGATTTAATCCAGTCATTAAAACCTGAAGATTATAAAGAGGTCAAAGTTTTCTTTTAATACAGAAAAAACCAAAATCACTTCTGAGCAGATAATTTGCATTTCATTTGCATTTCATTTGAGGCCGTGGTTTATGGTGCAGGGCAAGCAAAATGTTGGGGTCCTAAAAGGAATCTGTGAGGGGAAGGACAGGGATGGATGTGGGGATTTTGTGGGTTCAGCCCTGCTGGAGGGAATTGCAGGGCTGGGAGCTGCAGGGACGGGGCTGCTCCTCCACCCTGGAGCCCAAACCCAGGGCAGAGGGAAGGATTGGGATAGAAAAACATGGATGGGATGGATGGGATGGGATGGATGGGATGGGATGGGATGGGATGGGATGGGATGGGATGGGATGGGATGGGATGGATGGGATGGGATGGGATGGGATGGATGGGATGGGATGGGATGGGATCCATGGGATGGGATGGGATGGGATCCATGGGATGGGATGGGATCCATGGGATGGGATGGGATCCATGGAATGGGATGGGATGGGATGGGATGGGATGGGATGGGATGGGATGGGATGGGATGGGATGGGATGGGATGGGATGGGATGGGATGGATGGGATGGGATGGGATGGGATGGGATGGGATGGGATGGGATGGGATGGGATGGGATGGGATGGGATGGGATGGGATGGGATGGGATGGGATAGGATGGGATCCATGGGATGGGATGGGATGGGATGGGATGGGATGGGATGGGATGGGATGGGATGGGATCCATGGGATGGGATGGGATCCATGGGATGGGATGGGATGGAATCCATGGGATGGGATGGGATCCATGGGATGGGATGGGATCCATGGGATGGGATCCATGGGATGGGATCCATGGGATGGGATGGGATGGGATCCATGGGATGGGATGGGATCCATGGGATGGGATGGGAGCAGGATCTGTGCTAGGCATTGTCTGAGGGATCACAGTGGGACTGGGAGAGAGGGAAGAAGGGGCTGGAGCTCTGGGCTGGGGACAGGGTGGGGATCAGGCACAGCCGAGACCTTGGAGCTCCTTTCCATCCTGAATGATTCCAGAATTCCAGACTGCAGAGCTGAGCCTGGATGTTCTCCTTCCCCACGGGGATGGATCGGGAGCTCCGCGCTCCCTCAGGAATCCCTGGGGGAATCTCTGTCCCTCTGTCCCCGTTCAGGGCTCTCGCTCCGCGTGTCCCGCAGCCCTTCGGGGTGGCTGATTAATGAGGGAGGGGATCCAGGGAAGGGAAGGGAAGGGAAGGGAAGGGAAGGGAAGGGAAGGGAAGGGAAGGGAAGGGAAGGGAAGGGAAGGGAAGGGAAGGGAAGGGAAGGGAAGGGAAGGGAAGGGAAGGGAAGGGAAGGGAAGGGAAGGGAAGGGAAGGGAAGGGAAGGGAAGGGAAGGGAAGGGAAGCACACGGGGGTTCTCTGGCCCCCTTTGTTAATTCCATTTCGGACATTCTGGCTGAGCATTGTTCGGGGATCAGCCCCCTCTCATCAGGTCACTTTTAATTAATCAGGGAATTGGAGATTTCCTGGATTCCGAGGCCGCTTTTAAATCCATCGCTCAGCCCGGGTGGTCTGACTTGCTGTTGTTTGCCTGAAAATAAAACATGCCCGGAGTTGTCTTTGATTTCATTTCTCTCTGTGTCCTGTGTGTTCTGTGAGATTGGCTCCAGCAAATCGGGAATTCAGCCCTGGACACCACGCTGGGATCAGTGGGGCAGTACAGGACAGGGTTGTTTTTCTTTGCCTGTGGAATTTGTGGATGGGAATGCGAATTTTCCAGCGTTGTGATGAATAGAGAGCTGTAGGAAAATGAGGAACAGCCCCAGGATCCCAGAGAAAATAAAATAAAATGAAATAAAATAAAACTATAAAAAATATATTTTAAAAAGATAAAATATATATAATAATTAAATCTATATTTAAAATATTTAAAAATAAACATAAAATCAAAAAATAAAAATAAAATAAAATAAAAATAAAATATAAATAAATAAAGTATAAATAAATAAAATAAAAATGAAAAATAAAAATAAAATAAAAAATAAAAATAAAATAAACAATAAAAATAAAATAAGATAAAACAAGATAAAATAAAACAAGATAAAATAAAATAAAATAAATATAAATAAATAAAAAATGAAAATTAAAATGAAAATAAAAATTAAAATTAAAACAATAAAATAAAATAAAAATATAAATAAATAAAATAAATTTAAAAATAAAATAAAATAAAATAAAATATTTACTGGGTACCATGATTTATGGGATCATTCTGGAAGTGAACCAAGTACAACCCCAGAGTTACCAGGGGATGTTTCAGAACTTAATTTTAAGGAGGAAGGGATAAATTCCTTAATAAGGACAAGGCTTGGATGGATGGAGCTGATCTCCAAAGAGTTCTTCTGAAATCCAATTTCGTGTTTGGTTTGAGAGGAATTCCTTGGATTTTCCAGTGCAGTGTGTTTAGAGGGACCCTGCGCAGTTTGTTGTGTCTGGAGCTTTTCACAGGGGCAGGGCCAAAGCACCGCCCTGCCAGGAGATTTGGGGAAGGGAAAGAGAAAGAGAAAGAGGAAGAGGAAGAGGAAGGGGAAGAGGAAGGGGAAGGGGAAGGGGAAGGGGAAGGGGAAGGAGGAGGAGGAGGAGGAGGAGGAGAAGGAGGAGGAGGAGAAGGAGAGAAGAGAAGAGAAGAGAAGAGAAGAGAAGAGAAGAGAAGAGAAGAGAAGAGAAGAGAAGAGAAGAGAAGAGAAGAGAAGAGAAGAGAAGAGAAGAGAAGAGAGAAGAGAAGAGAAGAGAAGAGAAGAGAAGAGAAGAGAAGAGAAGAGAAGAGAAGAGAAGAGAAGAGAAGAGAAGAGAAGAGAAGAGAAGAGAAGAGAAGAGAAGAGAAGAGAAGAGAAGAGAAGAGAGAAGCACACAGGGGTTCTCTGGCCCCTCAGCCCTGCTGTCCCCAAACTCAGATGGAATTGGGAATCCCTGGGTGATCCAGTGGGAATAAAATGCTCAGCAATGTGGGAGAGGCTCAGGAGAAGGAGCTGCTGGGGGGTTTCACCTCTCTGGGATGTTCCCTGTGGGAACCAGGCATCACTTCCCTGCTCCCCTCATTCCAGCCCGGCTCTCATTAAACACAACTCATCTCTCACCTCCGACACCTCCATCCTTTCCTCCCGCTCTGCCCGGCCCGTGAGCAGCGCTGGGCTCGCTGTGCGAGCCTGGAAAAGGCGGGGTTGGCGCAGGGAAGCGCTGATCAGTCACCGCGAGCTCTCCTGGCCGCCTGGAATTAATGAGCTTAGCCCAGAGGTGGAGCAGGACGGAGGCAGAAATACTTCTCGGGGTGATCACCGGAATAAATCGCTCACGTCGCTGAGGTTGATGAACTGGCCGGCAGGCAGGAATCTGAGATTAATAACCCCGACTGCCTCACTCACTCCTCGTGCTGCCGGTGGCCTCAGAGGAAAGTTAAAGCTGATTTATTTACTGCACAACCCCGCGCTGCTTGCAAGGACGGCCCCGTCCGGTGCCCCTGATCCATCACTGGGCGCAGCAGCACCTCCAGCTCACTTATCCCAGGGATATTTTGTTGTTAGGGAATGTTTTGGGGGTTTATAAATAATAAAGGTTGTGGATCCGGGGTGAGGGATGTCCGGGAATGTCGCTGCTCATTGTGGATGTGTGCTCACCACGAACAACACAGTTTGTTCAGCTTTTTATTTTCTTGTACAAAAGAATAAATGGATGGGGGTCGCTCAGGGCTTCTGCACACGAGGGGGTGAAGGAAATGGAGATTCCTGGTTCCCAAAAGCCCAACTGCATTCCTTTCCAGCACTGGTGGAATATTTCCTGGCAGCTCCGTGGTGGGAGCACAAAACTCTCCATTTTCGGGTCTGTTTGGGAGGTGTGAGGTGTCCCCGTGTCCCCGGGCAGGTCTGTGGCTGCAGGACACCGGGATGTCCCAAAGCCCTGAGGAAACTTCTCCTTCGGAGGCAGAGATGGGAATTCCCACCCGGAATTCAGCTCTGACCCCGCGTCTGCTCTGAGCTCAGAGCTCCCAGCAGAGTTGGAGAATGGTGGAATCACTGAGCCTGGAAAAGCTCTCCAAAATGAGACACAGGGAATGGCTTCCCACTGCCAGAGGGCAGGGAGGGATGGGAGATTGGGAATTGGGAATTCCTGGCTGGGCTGGAATTGCCAGAGCAGCTGTGGCTGCCCCTGGATCCCTGGCAGTGCCCAAGGCCAGGTTGGACATTGGGCTTGGAGCACCCTGGAATACTGGGAGGTGTCCCTGCCCATGGAATTGGTGGAATTGGGATGGGATTTAAAGCCTTTCCCAACTCATTCCACGATTCCTGCAGAACCCTGGAATTGTTCATGAATCCAAGTGAACACTGAGTAACTGGGTTTTATTTTGTTTTCCCCGTGTGCTCATCTGACTCCTCCAGTGTCTCCCAGGGGCTCCATCCCAGCTCCCAGAAATGCCAAACCTCGGGAAGAAAACGAGTTTAAATGTTTGCTCTTCACCCTGCCAGCGTATTTTTATTCTGGCCCTTATGGTTCTCCCTTATTTTCCTGCTTGTTGAGAGGAGCCTCATCTCGAGTGAGTATTAATCTGTTTTTAATTGTGCTGTCTAAAATGATTTAACGTCTGCCAGCGACGTCTGAGACATAAAATTTAGACGTTTCAAATGGGATTCACATGAAATGGAAAAGGTTTTACTGTTTCAAAACATCTCAGTCATCCTGGCAGCCTGCCCAGCACTAATGCCTATCTCCAGAAAACAAATGCCAAGAGAACTTGAGTTCTGGTTTTTGGAGGAAATTGGGGTCTCCTCAAGGCAGCCTTGGCATGGTTTTCTCCTCAGTTAATTTTTCCTGTTCAGTTTGGAGGTGCTGAGAGGAAAGAAAACCCCAGAGGCACAGAAACCTCCTGGTCCCTGTGGTTCCCAGTGAAGGTGTGACAGCCAGCTGGGGAAATGTTCCAAAGAAATGGGGAATGGGATCGGGAATGGGATTGGGAATGGGATGGGAAAGGAGAGGCTGAGTCACAGAATTCCAGCTCTCTCTCCTGACAGCCACGCCCAGTTAGTCTCAGCCTAGGCTCAAACCAGTCCAGCTCAGAGCCAGAGCTCAGCGCCACATCCCAGACTAAATCCGTGGGGTTGGGAATGTGTTTTCCATGAGGGTGACGTCCCCAAGTCACTGCCATCCTTTCCTTCACCCAGAGCTCTTCCTCACCTCTGATCCATCCTCTCCCCGTGGCCATCAATCCCTTTCCAGTCCCTTGCTCCCACCAGCTCTGCACATCCCTTTTCCCAACATCAGTCCAGTTTTCCCACCCTTCCATCCAGGTTTCACCTCCCACGCAGCCCAGGGCCCCTCTCTCCATGATCCATGCTCATCCCAGCCCATCATTCCCTTTCCTTCCTGTCTCCATGCTCCATTCCCATCCCAGCCCATCATTCCCTGTCCCTCCTCTCTCCATGATCCATTCCCACCTTTGTCCCACCAGGAGCCCTCTGCAGATTCCTCGGGGCTGGTCCCAAACTCCTCCTCTGCAGTCAATGTCCTGCTTTATCCCAGATTTCCCATATAAAAATTCCCATCCTGCTGCTGGTGGGACTCACTCAGCTGGACAAAAAGGGGCCTGAACCTGGAAAAGATTTCCTGCTCCTCTCTGTTTTCCTGGTTTTCCTCTCTCTAATCCGGGGTGTCCTCCTCAACAATGCCCACGCCTTCCCACTTGGAGCACACCAGATTTTTAGGGGAATATCCCATGTTAACAAATCCACTTCTTGGGCTGCTTCCCTAAAGGATTCATTTAGAATCCTAAGAAATGCTGGGATTTTCCCTCTGGAATTTTCTCCTCCAGACCCCATGTGCTGAGCTGCCCTCCAGGTATGGAAAATAAAACACCATTCCAATGATTGACAATCCATTCCAGTAATTATTATTCTTGGTTTGGAAAGAAAAAAAAAAATAAAATCCCTTTTCCACTTTTAATTTCCCTGATTTTAGCTTCCAACTGCTGCTTCTTATCCTGCCTTTCTTCCTGAGATTAAAGCGTTTTTCCCTTCTCCTGGTGGAAGCGCTCCCATGTTTGTGACATTTATAACATTCCCTCTCATTTCCTCCCTTTTGATGAACAAACCCAGCCACTCCTTTGAATATTTTCAAATAAGAAATTTTCCTTAACCTTTGAGTTATCCTGGCAGTTTTCTTCTGGCTCTTCCCCAGCTTTTTCTCCCGTGCAAATAAAATTGATAAAAAAGCTGCACACGTCTCTCCCAGCGCGGAATTCGGAGGTCAAACATTCCCATTTAATCACACTCTGCCTGCCTTTCCTGGTGAAATCCATGGATTTCTCCGCCATCCTGTTATTCTGGGAGCTGATGGAGCTGTGTGGAAATGAGGAGGAATCAGTAAAAAACGGATTTATTTTGTGTCCTGTAGCTCAGGTTCTCTTCTCTGAGTTGTTCTCCGGTGTTGTTCCTTTTTAATATCAGTCACAGCAGGAATGGGAAAACTGTCCTGGAAGCATCCCAGCCTCATGAAATCATGGAATGGTCCTTAGAGATCATCCAGCTCAAATCCCAGGGATTTAAGGTCCCTCTGACCCAAACTATTCCATGATTCTGTGTTAATTGAACTGAGGTGAGGCTGTGGTCACAGGCTCCTGGTAAATATTGACGTGGTAGAGGAGGATTTTAAAATCTGATTTATTTGTGAGAAGTTCTGTGCAAAGCTTTCAACAAGGCTGAAATTCCGTTTATGGCGCAGGATTCTCCAGGATTTTCTCCTGGTTTTTGTGGTGGATCTGAGGAAATTTAATCCCTGGCTCGCAGCAAGTAGCGAGATTTCTGGCTGTGGTCACAGCCTATCTGAGTTCAGCCCCTTTGGGATCTTCCTGGCTCTTAATTCAGCCCATTTGGAATCTTCCTGGCCCTTGGGATCTTCCTGACCCTCGGCTCAGCCCCTTTGGGATCTCCTGACCCTCAGTTTATCCCATTTGGGATTTCCTATCCCCCAGTTCAGCCCATCCGGGATTTCCTGGTCCTCAGGATCCCCTTTGGGATCACCCTGACCCTTGGCTCAGCCCCTTTGGGATCTCCCAACCCTTGGTTCAGCCCATTTGGGATCTTCCTGGCCCTCAGGATCTTCCTGGATCTTAATTCAGCCCATTTGGGATCATCCTGGCCCTTGGGATCATCCTGTTCTCAGTTCAGCCCCTTTGGGATTTCCTATTCCCCAGTTCAGCCTTTTTGGGATTTCCTGGCCCTCAGTTCAAACCCTTTGGGATCTCCTGTTCCCCAGTCCAGCCCAGTTGGGATCTCCTGGCCCTTGTGCTCGGATCACTTTCGATCCCGATCCAGGAGACGATGGATGCTGTGGCACAGACAGACTTGGAGCCTGGATTTGATCCTCTTTCCCTGGAGCTCCTGCCCTGGTGGAAGGAATTAAGGACAAGCTCCCTTTGGAGCGATTCCTGAATATTCAGGGAGGGCTGGAAGCCCCTGGAAGGGGCTGGACATCACTCCTGGAGTGCCTCAGGTGCCACATCCACAGCACTTCCAGGGATGGGGATCCCACAATTCCCTCTTTTCGTGATGGGGATCCCTCCAATTCCCTCTTTTCATTCCAGGGGTGGGGATCTTACCAGTTCCCTCTTTTCGTGCCAGGGATGGGGATCCCACCAATTCCCTCTTTTCATTCCAGGAACAAGGATCCCACCAATTCCCTCTTTTTGTACCAGGGATGGGGATCCCACCAATTCCCTCTTTCGAAAATTTGCCAAGGGACAGAGTTTTGCACCCCAACTGTGCTGCTTTAATGGTTGCTCTTGATGAGCTCCAAGGCCTTTTCCAGCTTCTCCTTTCCAGCCAGGACTTTTTTCCCCCTAACAAAACAATTCCCTCTTCTGCTGTCAGAGATGAGGATCCCACCAATTCCCTCTTTTGAAAAAGTTACCAAGGGGCAAAGTTTTGCATTTTTGCAAAATCCCAATTTTTGCTGTCTTAGTGGTTGCTCTCGATGAGCTCTGAGGTCTTTTCCAGCTTCTCCTTTCCAGCCGGGATTTTTTTCCCCAAAGTCTTTTCCAGTTTCTCCTTTCAAGCTGGGATTTTTTTCCTTGAATTCTTTTCCAGCTTTTCCTTTCCTGCCAGGATATTTTTCCCGTAACAAAACAAGCTCACATCCCGTCTCCTGCTGTTTTCCATCTATCCCAGTTTCTCCTGGCATTTTCAGGATGCTTTACACCCTGCCTCGATGACATCGAGGTTTTTACGATGTTTGTATCTTGTTTTTTCCTCTCCTGTTCGCTCTTGGAGACTGGGCCGGGCAGAGACGAGGCTGGGATGGGCTGGGGTGATGGTGAGAGGGATAAGCGAAGGGAGCCGGTGAATTCTGCACATTCCTGAGCGTTCACCTTGAGGGAGCAGCGGGATCCGGGGATGGATGACTGGTAAGGACCTTGGACAGCAGCTCCGTGGAGATTATTTATTTTTTATCAGCGCGGTCCTGGAGGAAGATGAATTATCAGCCGGGAGGGATCCGGGTTTGTTCTCCTCGAGTTCCAGGACAATAAAAGTGACTCTGTTCTCCTGATGAGCTGTTCGAGGCACTCCGTGAGCGGGATTATCCAGCCTGGAGATGGAAATGAGGAGATTTCACAGCTCTCCCTGGATTTTCTGACCCTCACTGAGCCTGGGAGAGCAGCTGAGCTCTGGGATATTGATCACACCCAGCCAGGATCATCCCTGAAACGCCAATCCCTTCCTTAAGGGGACCTGGGCGGAAGTGATTCCAAATATTCCTGAATCCCTGAGGTTGGAAAAGCCCTCCCAGTGCATCCAGTCCCAGCTGTGCCCACCCTGTCCCCAGCCCAGAGCTCCGAGTGCCACCTCCAGGAATTCCTTGGACACCTCCAGGAATTCCTTGGACACCTCCAGGGATTCCATAAATTCCATTTTCACCGTGAAAATTTTAAAAGAATTGTGTGTTCCTGCAGTTTGGGGTGTCACTCATGCAGGGAATGTTTGCACTGGCTGAGCAACAATTCCCACAAGGATTTGGGACAGCAGAGTTCCAGCGTGGAGCCGGGATTGGAAATGTGCTCTGAACAGGCAGAAAGTTCAGGAGCCGTGCAGCACCAGGGAAAACAGAGCAATGGATAAGACAGGAGTGCAAATTCCCTGTTTTTTACCTTTGGATAACTTTGTTTTACTTCCCAGAATAAATAACACGGCGCCTTTGCTGGAGGGGAGGGAGCCACGGGAGATATTTCAGATAAATCAACATTTGCTTCCCGGAGTTACAGCGAGGATTTGTGTGGCCCCGAGGCCCTGGGAACAAATAGATGGGAAGGAGCACCAAGGGGCTGGGAGGGGTTTGAGAAACCTTCTCAGGATTTTAATGTCTCTGTTCCCTGCTCCAGGGGGAAGGATTGGGATGCTCCACAAGGGGAGGCGTTCGGTTCCTGATCGTTCCTGGATTTAACCTCAGCTCAGCGTGGGGAATAATCCCGGCTGTGGGAGAGGGAGGTTTGGAGATAAATCAGATCCTGGACTGGTAAATCCTTCCGTGGAGGTTTTTATGTGCAGGTATTTCAGGATGCTGAGGGAGGATGGATAACCTAAAAGAGGAGAGATTTAGGTGGGATGTTGGGAATTGGGAATTCCTGGCTGGGCTGGAATTGCCAGAGCAGCTGTGGCTGCCCCTGGATCCCTGGCAGTGCCCAAGGCCAGGCTGGACATTGGGACAGTGGGAGGTGTCCCTGCCCATGGATGATCCCTAAAATCCCTTCCAACCCAAACCATTCCACGATTCTTTGATAATTCTCTAATTCATTTCCTTTGGAATTCAGCTTATTTTATACAAACTGCATAACGCAAAATTAAATTTTAAATCACGGCCCTCCTCAACGTCTCCATCCTTCGACCCAATGAATAATTAAATCAGTGAAACAAAATAAATGAAGGATTTCAAAGCTTTAAAAAAAATTAAGGGAAAACAAGAATGTTAATCCATCCTGGGGCTCCCAAACCCAGCTGGGAACTGCCACAGGACAAACTGGGACAGTGGGAGGTGGCAGGGGTGGGATGAGATGAATTTTAAGATCCCTTCCCACCCAAACCATTCCATGATTCCACGAATAACCAACCAAACCAGTAAATAAATACTGTTTGTAAATAAACTTGTAAAGACTGATCCTTCCGCCCAAAGGTCAAAAACACCCTTGGTCAAAACCACAAAATTTTGGAGAATTCCAGTCTGGGACTCCAAGTGCCTGTAGGATTTTGTGCAGGATTCTGTGTTTCAAAGCTTTGCCCAAATGTTTCTTGTCAAAACCACAAAATTTTGGAGAATTCCAGTCTGGGACTCCAAGTATTTGTAGGATTTTGTGCAGGATTCTGTGTTTCAAAGCTTTGCCCAAAGGTTTCTTGTCAAAACCACGGAATTCCGGAAAATTCCAGTCTGGGAATCCACCTGCTTCCTTTACCTTGATTTTTCAGCATAAAACACAGGAAGTGAAGTGCAATTTCTCTATTAAAGTTTTGTCCATTGCAGAGAAGCACAACTCACATAATAGGAAATTAATGAGGGAGATGGATTAGGGCATTATTTTTCCCCTGACAAATTAATGGATGTTACAATGGATTTCGAGCCGGCGTTGTTAGCAAATGAAAAAATTGCTCCAATTAAAAATGAGCCCTGAGGCTCAACCATCAAAACTCCATTGTCAAAATGGAAATATTTCCCGTGGAGTGTTTTAGAAAGGGGAGGAGGAGAAGGATATTCCAGACAATTGCAAAAATGTGGCACTGCAAGGGCAGAAGGATGAAAAATGTGTCTCATTTCAGGTGGGACGTTTGGGTGGTTGTGAGAGGGGACTGGGAAGAGGCTCCCAAGGTTGGTGAAGCCAAATTTTGAATGGAATAAAGAGAAGGAAGTTTCTGTCTTCCCACATCTCCATCAGCTTCAAAATCTGAGCCTGATACCGCAGAATTCCAGCTGGGTTTTTCCTGGGAATGACGCTCTTCTTGGCTCCTGCTTTGTGTTCCTCCTCCAGCTGGAATAGCCGGGTCCCACCAGGAATTTCATGGTTTTCCACCCAGTTTAGGGCGAGCTGGAGGAGCCTTTGGCTGACCACGATCCCAGCTGGAATTGCGAGGGCCGTGGAGCAGGTTGGGATGAGTGAAGGGATTTGCTCAGTGCTGGTGTCCTCTGGAAGGAGGTGGAGTCCTTTGGAATTATGGAATCCTTTAGGTTGGAAAAGCTCTCTGAGATCGAGTCCAACCATTCCCCAGCACTGCCCAGGCCACCCCGTGTCCCCAAGTGCCACCTCCACAGGGATTTAAATCCCTCCAGGGATGGGGACTCCACCACTGGGCCACCCTTTCCATGACATTTTCCCAGTTATCCCCTGTTGGTTTCCCAGCTCATTCCTTGAGCTGTTCCATTAATTCCCGGTGCTTTTCCTCCCTGATGGAGGAGTTGGATTCCTGAATTTATCAGGAACATGGGCTGGGAGATGAAGATCCCAATACAATTCCACACAGGAACAGCTGAGCTCAGCCTCCAGCACTGCCCCAGCCTTGCCTGCTGTCACAGCAGCTCCGGTGCAGCGATTCCCTGTGGAAAATGTGAGGATTTGGGAAGGAATCGGAGCGTCTGATCCCCCTCCAGGTGTCCTGGATTTTGGAGCTTCACCCAGGGGTCTGTGGGACTTCCTGGCTCTCTGCATCCGGGAGTTACCCCTGGATGGGATGGAGGCTCCTGGTGAAGCTTCTGCTCCCTTCCCACCTCTTCCAGGACCTCCAGGCTGGTTTCCCTTTTGAATTTTCCAGTCCTCCTCTCTTGCCTTTTTCTCCCCGTGGATGTTCTTTCCCAAAGGAATCCCATTCCCTTTCCAGCCAAGCTCAGCCCGGGGCGTTTTCCCAATCCTTGAGTAATTCCTTTCATCCTTTTCCAGGCAATTTTCCAACCTCCTTCTGGGAATGGCTCAGCATTGGAGTCTCAGCTGCACCACTGCCAGCTCTGCAGGGAGAACATTTGTTCCTCTTTGGGCACATCCAGGGATCTCCACGGCCCAAATCCCAGCTTTTCCAAGGTTTCCTGGTGCTCTCCTGTTTTGTTCCCCAGGCTTTGAGCTTTGGGTGCTCCCTGCTCACATCCTGGATTTACCGTGGGGAAAGGACAAGGAAGGAATTCCTTGGGACCTCGCAGGGCACCGGGCTCTCCCAGTGATCCCACGGGACATCCATGACAAACTGGTGTCCACTGGGAGCCTCTCCCACCCAGAGCCACCCATTCCATGGGCAGGGACACCTCCCACTGTCCCAATGTCCAACCTGGCCTTGGGCACTGCCAGGGATCCAGGGGCAGCCACAGCTGCTCTGGCAATTCCAGCCCAGCCAGGAATTCCTTCCCCGAATCCCCCTAAACCTCCTCTGGAAGTTTGAAGCCATTCCCTGTGTCCTGCCCTTCCTTATCCCTCTGCCCAAGGGAATCCTCTGTGGTCCTTGTGCCCCCAATCCCCATCCCGGGACAGATCCCTGACCACCTTTGCACCCCCAAACACCCCCAGGGGAACCAGGGATTCACTCCAGGTGCTCTATCACGTACATTTAAAAAAAAAAAAAACAAAACAAAAACAAAACCAAAAACAAAACAAAAAAAAAAACCCAAAAAACCCCCCCAAAACCCCCAAAAAACCAAACAAACAAAAAAAACCCCAACCCCAACCAACCAAAAAAAAACCCCAAAAAAACCCAACAAACCCCAAAAAAAACCAAGCAAACAAAACAAACAAAAAAAACCCACCAAAAAACAAAAACCTGGAAGATGTGGAAAATCAATCTCAGCTTTCCAAAGGTCAGGCCTTGAGATGCTGTTGATTTTTTGCCCAGGACACCAGGAGCTCCCGCCCAGGCAGGGAGGGCTGGAGGAGCCGCGGCACTCGGAGCACAAAGTTGGATAAAGTTCATTCCCTTTTCCAAAGAGCAGGAGGAGGCGGGAGCTCGCTGAGCCTCCTGCTCTTTGTCCTTCATCATCGGCTCCCTGACAGCCCAGGGAAGGCGTCGGGAATGTCAATGGGGATTTCCTGGAATTCCATCACCCTCCTGCCCTTTGGGTGCCACCAAATCGCAGCCAACCCTCACCTCCTCCTCCCCTGGCTCCCCTGGCACGGTGGGGATGTGGCCTGACCTGGGAAAGGGGGTTTTAGGGAATAAAAATCAGGATTGTTTTGCACACGGACAAGTGGATCCAGGAAAAAAATCAGGATTATTTTGCACACAGACAAATGGAACCAGGAAAAAAAAAATCAGGATTATTTTGCACACAGACAAGTGGAACCAGGAAAAAAAAAATCAGGATTATTTTGCACACAGACAAACGGAACCAGGAAAAAAAATCAGGATTATTTTGCACATGGACAAGTGGAAACAGGAAAAAAAAATCAGGATTATTTTGCACATGGACAAGTGGAAACAGGGAAAAAAAAAATCAGGATTATTTTGCACACGGACAAGTGGATCCAGGAAAAAAAAATCAGGATTATTTTGCACACAGACAAACGGAACCAGGAAAAAAAAAAAATCAGGATTATTTTGCACACAGACAAGTGGAACCAGGAATAAAAATCAGAATTATTTTGCACACAGACAAACGGAACCAGAAAAAAAAAAATCAGGATTATTTTGCACAGACAAGTGGAACCAGGAAAAAAAATCAGGATTATTTTGCACACAGACAAACGGAACCAGAAAAAAAAAAAATCAGGATTATTTTGCACACAGACAAATGGATCCAGGAAAAAAAATCAGGATTATTTTGCACACAGACAAGTGGATCCAGGAATAAAAATCAGGATTATTTTGCACACAGACAAGTGGAACCAGGAAAAAAAATCAGAATTATTTTGCACACGGACAAACGGAAACAGGAAAAAAAATCAGGATTATTTTGCACACGGACAAGTGGATCCAGGAAAAAAAAAATCAGGATTATTTTGCACACGGACAAGTGGAACCAGGAAAAAAAAATCAGGATTATTTTGCACACAGACAAACGGAACCAGGAAAAAAAATCAGGATTATTTTGCACACGGACAAACGGAACCAGGAAAAAAAAAATCAGAATTATTTTGCACACAGACAAACGGAACCAGGAAAAAAAAAATCAGGATTATTTTGCACACAGACAAGTGGATCCAGGAAAAAAAAAATCAGGATTATTTTGCACACGGACAAACGGAACCAGGAAAAAAAAATCAGAATTATTTTGCACACGGACAAACGGAACCAGGAAAAAAAATCAGAATTATTTTGCACACGGACAAACGGAACCAGGAAAAAAAAAATCAGGATTATTTTGCACACGGACAAACGGAACCAGGCAGGGTGGGTGGAGCGACCCTTTGGAATTGCTTGGGTTGGAAAATCCCTCTCAGCTCACCAAGGTCCCCAAGTGCCACATCCACAGGGCTTTAAATCCCTCCAGGAATGGGGGCTCCACCCCTGCCCCGGGCAGCTGCTGGGAGTGAAAAATCCTTTCCATGAAGGAATATTCCCAATATCCAACCTGAACCTCCCTGGGGGAAATTTGAGGCCGTTCCTTTCATCATTTGATCTATTTTCATAGAGCAGATAAACAGATTTTAATCACCAAAGTATTTAAATTAGTTACTCCTCATGGTAATTACGGTGCTGGCATTAATTATAACAAAACCACTAAAAATATTCCCAAAACTGCTGTTCCTAAACTCTTACAAGCAGCACATGAATTTATGGGGTAAAAAACACTTCAATATTTAAAACTGAATAAAAAAACCCCAAGAATTAGCAAAACTGGGTCCAATTCCTGCTGAAATAAGGGAGATAAATTTAGGATTTGTGTGAAATCCCAACAGCCACTTTGGGAGCAGCAGAGGCGATTTGGGAGCAGGCTGTTAAATCCCACTGGAATTCCAGCTTGGACACTCTGGGTTCCCTGCAGCACCAGGAAAAAACATTTCTGGGAAGGTGTGAACAACACCTGGATGTTATGGGGGGATGGAATGGTCCAAGGCAAGAGAAATGGGGAAAATCAAGAGAATTTTGGCACATCCAGCCTCGGGGTGTTGCTGGGATAAGGAAAACCAGGATTGTCCTGTGGATGCTCAGCCCCACAACATTCCCGGGATAAGAACAGGTATCCCCACACCTCTGCCCTGCTGCTGGGAGCTACAACAGGTTTGGGGCACGTGGGATCATTTCCCAAGCAATAAATGTAGAATTCCATGGAATCTCTTCCCTACAAACCCATCGCATTCAGGATTTCCACACGGTTTTCCAATCCAAGTTCCCTGAGAGAACTTCCCGACATTTCCTGGGATGGAAACGCCCAAGGTGGGCAAAACTGTGGGGAAAGCAAATAAAAACTGGGAAAGGTAAGGAAAAACTCAGTGCAGCCCATGGGAACACGGAGAAACCCATGGAAAAGGGGCTGGGGGACGTCAGGTCTGAGTGAAATCGTAATCACAATGAAAATGTGGGAACACAAAACGCTCGGATCACACCAGCCTGGTACCGGTTGCTCCTCGCTGATGTTTTCTCTTGTCGCTCTTTGATGCCACCCTGAGCTCCGATATTACAGGATTGTTAGCATTAAAAAAAAATAAAAGGATCATTTTGGAGGCTCCTTCCCATCAGGCAGGGATGTAATTATTCCTTATCTGCCGAGACAGCCAAGCCCAGGAAATACAATTACCCAAATTTATGCTCGCTGGAGTGTGAAGAAAGAAGTCATAAACGGAATATTGTATTTATCCCTTTGCTTTTGCAGTTATTAAAATGCACCAGTGACTTCCCCGACTCTTCCTTTTGAAGAACTCTTGGCTGGAATTGGTTTTGGCTTTGATTTCCTGCTTGTTTACAAAGCTTTTCCCACCTCTTTGAATTCCAGAGGCTCCCAGCCATAACAAAGAGCTTTCCCTTCTCCCTGATAACCACCCCGCACCAGTGGTTGGGGAATTTGCTGCCAAGGTGGGAAAAGCTGCGATTTCCCTGGAGCTGCTGTTGGTCCTGCTCATCCCATGCCCAAAATAAACACTTTTGGCAGCTGGGTGGAACTGGATGAGATTTAAGGTCTCTCCCAGCCCAAATTTGTGATTCCTGATGCAGCAGATCGATTCCTACAGGAGGATCCAAAGGAGCTGCGTGCTGCTGGAGCAGGGGAAATCGGGAATGTCCCACCCTGGAGGAGCCGGGTCCTGAGGGGCCTCAGTGAGCTCAGACCTCAGCCAGAACAGAGCCACCAAAACCTCCAGGGAATCACAGGGAGCTGCTGGAGCAAACCCAGGGATGATCCAAGGGATGGAGCAGCTCTGCTGGGAGAGCTGAGATTGTCCAGCCTGGAAAAGAGACCAGGAGTGACCTCATGGTGGCCTGACAGGACATAAAGGGGCTCCAGGAGAGCTGGAGAGGGACTGGGGACAAGGATGGAGGGACAGGACACAGGGAATGGCTTCAAACTGGGAAAGGGGAGATTTGGGTGGGAGATTGGGAATTGGGAATTCCTGGCTGGGCTGGAATTGCCAGAGCAGCTGTGGCTGCCCCTGGATCCCTGGCAGTGCCCAAGGCCAGGTTGGACATTGGGACAGTGGGAGGTGTCCCTGCCCATGGATGGATTTAAGGTCCTTTCCAACCCAAACCATCCCAGGATTCTGTGATTTCCTCACCGAAACACCTCTGAACAGGTCTCATTTCTGAGCCTGGCTCAGGACATCTGTATTTTTCCATCTCTATTGATCATTTCCTAAAAGTGAAAGTCTTGATTGATAATGAAAAGCCTGGAGTTGTAGTGATGCCTTTTCTCAATCCTTCTTCAATCCCAGGATTTGGCTTGGGAAGGGACCTTAAATCCCATCCAGGGACACCTCCCACTGTCCCAATGTCCAACCTGGCCTTGGGCACTGCCAGGGATCCAGGGGCAGCCACAGCTGCTCTGGCAATTCCAGCCCAGCCAGGAATTCCCAATTCCCAATCTCCCATCCATCCCTGCCCTCTGGAAATTTGAACGTCACCACTCTAAAAATTGGCGATTTCTTTCCAATATTCCCACTAAATTTCCCTCCCTGCCATATTTACAGCCCCCAATCTCACTTCCATCCCTTCATTTCCACGTGGAAATCCCCAAATAATCCACAAAAACGACTGAGTTTATCACAGATGTGCAAATGCAAACCTCTCCTGGAATCTGGAGATGACCAAACCCTCCAGGAGGAAACCCAGAATTCCTGGATATTCCTTTTGGTCCCATGATCCCCCCTGGGAGCAGCAATTCCTCTCCCAGCTCCCTCCTGACCCTGCCAGGTGTTGCTGTGCTCACCCGGAGATGGGGAGGCTGAATTCACCCCCAGCAGTGAAGCCCAGGGAAATGTTGTGATTTTTAAAAAGTCATTTCCAAAGGGAGACATCACTTGGCAAAACTTTGAATAAAATAAAACCCCTCATTGCAGGAACAGGCTGGGAGGGGGAGAATGAGTGAATAAACTCAAATTCAGGGTTTAGCCTCAGCTCATCGATTCTCCGTAAGTTTTCCTTGGGTTCCAGGAGGTTGGAACAGCAAAATTTCCCTTCAAACACCCCAATTCACACATTAAAGACTTTTTGTGCTGCAACAGCTGTTTTTTTCTTTAAATAATTCTTAAATAGAGCCTCAAACTTAAGCAAACCTCAAAGACCACAGAGCCTCTTCATTTCAGGAGTCCTCAGAGAGGTCGTTCTCCTCTCAGAGATTCAGGGAACGGTGATTTCAGCATTGTGAGATAAGCAATTAATTCCCCAATTAATCCAAACATTTGGTATGCAACTGGGTTCTTATTTGAATAAGCAATTATCCTGAAGTCCTTTGATTCCAAATTAGCACAAAATCCTCATCCTGGAACGGACAGATTGTTCCCAAAGTGTTTGTTTGGATACAAACTCAGGGTGTGTGGAATGGGAATGCAGCCACGGGATGGAATCCATCGAAGCAGGTAGAGAGAACTTCCCAAAATTCCCTCTGCAGGTTCCCAATGGGAATATCCCATCCCTGTCCTCAGAGGCTCTGGGAAAACATCCAGCTGGGTGGGATCATCTGCTGGAATTGCCACTGGGTGCTGCTTTTAAATAAAAACCACAATGAAAGAAAAGAAATCCACCTGAGAGGGAATTCGGGTGAGACTCCCCAGGGAATTCAAACACATTGGGAGACTGGAAAATGGGATCCCAGGCTGGTCTGGGGCATTTCCAGGGAATAAAAGGGGAAGGTGGGAGTGGATGAGACCCCTCCAGGCTCCAGGGAGCTGTCACTGCTGCTCCCAGAGCTCTGTCCCAAATCCATCCCCAGCTCCGTGGGTTTTCCTCAGCCCTCCTGGCCGATGGAAATGAGCTCTCTCTGAACCACGGGGCAGTGAGATCTCATTTCTTATTGACTCCTCTCGGTTTGTTCCTCACCCCTGAGAGGTGCTGGGACAGCCCAGGCAGCACCGCAGGGATTCCCAAAAAATTCCAAGGCTCTCCAGCCCCATCCAGGTGATGGCAGAGACAGCAGTGAGGGATGGCTGGGGACCACAGAATCCTGGAAAATGGGATTTTCCATCCCTGCCATGGCAGGGACACCTCCCACTGTCCCAATGTCCAACGTGGCCTTGGGCACTGCCAGGGATCCAGGGGCAGCCACAGCTGCTCTGGCAATTCCAGCCCAGCCAGGAATTCCCAATTCCCAATCTCCCACCCAAATCTCCCCGTTTCCAATTTGAAGCCATTCCCTGTGTCCTGTCCCTCCATCCCTTGGGAATTGTCTCTTTCCATCTTTCCTGCAGCTCCTTCAGGCCACACTGGGGTCACTCCAAAACTTCTCCTCTCCAGGAGAACATTCCCAGCTCTCCCAGCCTTTCCCACAGCAGAGCTGCTCCATCCCTTGGATCTACTCCATCCCTTGTGTTATAAATGGAGATCTGTATGTCCAATTCAACCAACCACAAAGTTAAATTTTGTAACAATTTTAATTGAGATGAAATAATTGAGATGAAATGCAATATAAAGTTTGGCAGGGATTAATTGAGTATAATTTAGGTTTGGATAACGCAGAAGCAAAACCGACCGTACAGGGCAGGATTACCTCAAACAGAACTCACACACGATGTGCTCACACATATTCATTGATATTTCCAGGAAATCTCCTCCTGTTTTCAATTCCCAAAATCCACCTCACTGCTCTCCATGGCCCACGCTTCACTTGTTGCTCAGGGGTTTTCTGCCTCCTTTGGTGCTCTTTGGGATGAAGGCTCCTCCTCATCCTCGTCACTGCCCTTTGAACAGCCCCACCAATTGTGTGTGCACACCGAGCACTGCGTTATAGAACTGAGCATTGCTCCAAAAACAAACCCTGTTAAAGGCACAGCTCAGGTTCCATACCTGGACTCATCCCAAATTTGTCCATCTCAAGGCCAAATAACAATTTTTCCATCTCACTTATCTCCCTACTCCATCCTGTATCCCACTTTCCCACGTAGCACCTGCAAAAGGGGCCCATTTGTAACACTAATTACTTACACTTTCCTTTTTTACTTTATAACAATTATTTTCTAAAATATTATTATAATTACAATATAATTAGCATGAATCACATCCATTTACAACCCTTGGATCCTCTCTCTGCTCTGTAGCACCCCAAAGTCCCTCTGCTTTCACCCCTTCCATCTCTCCCTCTCACCGATCCCAATCAACGCCCAAATGATTTTTAATCACCACCAAGGGCTCGAGATGAAACCTCAGGCAAGGCAAGAGTTTTGAGCGAGAAAAAGAAATAAAAAGAAAAGAAATAAATAAAATTACTGGCTTCCAACTGTGCCTTTTATAACTCTGAGGAAAAGAGGAGAAAATAATTTTACAGCTTCCCCCAGAAATCAGGAGCTGTTTCTTGACCTGATGCAAATCATTTTTCAATCCTACAAAGTCCCGGTGATAAACAAAGCCCTGGAGCACGCCCTGGTGCCACTGCCCATCTCCCTCTGCAATTAATGCTTTTGATTTCCCCCAAACAGAACTGGGTGAGAATCGACTTCTCTCAATTCCAGCCTTCAGTAATATTTCATTTTTTTACAGCTCACATCGCGTTTGACTTAAATTGGGGTTGTCAATGCCTGGTCCCGGCCCGGGGAGCTGCAGCACATCCCGATGAGCTCATTTGGAGAGGCAGGGCTGGGGCTGGGAGGGCTCCGAGGAGCTGAGGGTCACCAAAGGGGAGAGAGGAGCCTCAACCGCGCCCGGCGCAGCCAGCAAAGCACAGCTCTGCCTCCTGAATCCTAAACAGAGATTATGAGCAGCACAGGCACAGAAACCGTGATTGTTTTCAATCTTTAAACCCCGGGAAAAGGTCAGCGAGGTAATTGCTGCAAGAAAAGATCACAGGTCAGGAGAATTTTCTTTTTTTTTTTTTTTTTTTTTCTTGAAATAATCAGACCAAGTGCCAGGAAAAGAGTTTGCGACGGGAGGAATTAAAGAAGGTGTTTAATTCTGTCTCTAATTCACAGGAAATATCACAGAGATGGAAATTCTGGTTGTGAAAAGCACCTGCCGACATTTCTGGGTCTCATTCAGTATTTCTGGGTCTCATTCAACCTTTCTGGGTCTCATTCAGTCACGGAGGAGCAGGAGGCGAAGGGTGGGCTGGAATTCCCAGAGCTTCCCCTGGATCCCTGGAATGTCCAAGGCCAGGTTGGACATTGGGCTTGCAGCAGCCTGGTATGAAAAACGAGGTTCACTTTCTTGGAAAAATTTAGAAGTTTAATAAAAAAATAAAAAGAAAATAGACAATTAGGAGAGACAAAAGCAAAATACAATTTCTCGGCCGAGGGTGCCTGGCACAGAACCAGCCAGCACCCCATTAACAAAGAGTTTGTTCTTTAAAAGTCTCAGCCTGTTGCATGTTTATAAATTCACCTGCATGATTCAAACATTCCTTTTGAGTGGGAATTTCTTTGTTTAGTCACAACTCCCTCCCCAACCATTTTATCTGGTAGATAAAATGGTGGCTCCATTCCATCTGATATCCCAGGTCCATAAATTCTTCTCCTGGGGCTCTGGTCATCTTCATTTGGACAAGACATTTGAAAACAGAAGTTTAATTGCTTTTTTGGTCAGCAATCTTCATGCAGGAAAACACAAGACCCCAGTCTTCTAGCACTAAGTTACAATCATAAAAAATATATGTATTTATCACATTTCTAACTTCTATTAATTAAAAGAAAATACAGTGCAATCTTCCTACGTTACACATACAACATTCATTTTAATATTTGTGGGAAGCCAATTTTATACAATGAATTTATAACACTGGGACAGTGGGAGGTGTCCCAGCCCATGGAATGGGGTGGGATGGGATGATCCTTAAAGTCCCTCCCAACCCAAACCATCCCAGGATTCTTTGGGGAAAGGCTGGACAAACATTCCATGATCCCATGGCTGGGCAAACATTCCATGATCCCATTCCCGCACTGACAGGAGCGCAGCCCAGCCTTCCTTCCCCACCTCCCCAATTCCTCCTGCCGCAGCCCCTGGAACGCGGCCCCATCCGCATCAATTTGCCGGCGAACAATTACAGTTAATTAAGCTAATTCATCACTTGAAAAGAAAGCATCTTATCAGCAGGTATCAGCCTGTAGAGCAAACAAAGAACGGGGGCGAGGGGGACTCTGCGCCCCCTCAGACACCGAGTGACAAAACCTTTTCTCTGCCAGGCTCCGTGGGGCCGCTGCTTTGTTGTCAGAGTAATTAACAGCCATTAGTTAATCACTCTCTGAAACTGCGTTTGTGACTCCACCATTGACTCCTTTACGCTTTGGCTGCATTCCCGCTTGGAAAAGTGATAAAAAGTTGTGATAACAGCTCGGAGTTCTTGTCCTGCGGCTGGGAAGAGCTTTGAGTGCTCAAGGATGCTCCTCCCTGCTGCTTCCAAGGATTTCTGTTCTCTCCTGAATGCTCTGTCTGCAGGGACTGGAAAAATAATGGATTTGGGGGAAGAAAAAATCTATTATTTTCACTGCTCCGTGCCCCATCCAGCCCGGCCTGGAACTCTTTCCCAAATGGCCTCGAAATTCCAGGCAGGCTGCCAAGGTCCACAGCACTGCCATGGTTGGGAATTAGTGGGAATACTGGGAATTATTGCAGGAATTTTGAGATTTTGATTAATTTTTTTCCCAAGGAAAGTAAAAGACCAGGAAAAGCTGAGGTTGCAGAGCTGCATGTCCAGGCCAGTCTCTTGCAGCTAAATAATGAATATAAAATTATTTATGTTTGCAAATATTTAGCAAATAAATATTTATCTATATTTATAAATAAATATTTGCACCATGATGACGGTGATGATGATGATGATGATAATAATAACAATAATTTATTTATATTTGCAAATATTTAGCAAATAAATATTTGCACCATGATGATGATGATGAGGATGATGATGATAATAATAATAATTATTATTAATAATAATATTAATATTAATATTATCTGCAGGGAAGGCAGGAATGACCCGAGCACCTAATGAGGGAATGGGCTAATTAAGCATTTCCCTGATGATGGAGGGCATGGGGATGATGTCACGGCTCCACCAGGATCAGAATTCCAGCATCCTTTAGGCTGGAAAAAAGCCGAGTCCTAACTAAGGCCAAGCCCTAACTAAGCCCAGCCCAGCCCAGTTTAGCTCCCAGTATCTCCCAGTTAAAGCAGTTTCTCACCAGCTCCCAAGTCTTTGCACAACTTTTGGTTTCCCACTGAGCTGTTTGGGTTTGCAGTTGGGAAATTCCCAATTTCCAGCCCCTTTTCCCACGGAATTCCCAAGCAGCCAACATGAAATCCCAGGATTTATTTGGGCAGGCAGCCAATCCAGTGAGCAACACTTCGTTTCTTTATTTTGCACCGGGGTCGCCACCTGCTCTGCTCCTGTCCCAGGGTTGGCAGTGATTTAAACTCGGTGTATTTTCACAAGCTGGGCCTAATCTCAGGCATAAATCACTCAAGGACGTTTCCTCCTGCCTGTCATGGATGGGGAGATGCCATCAGCAGAACAATGTGCGATTCCAAGATTTGCTGATTCCAGAGGCAGCGCATTTTAATGAGCTCTGGGCTGGCAGAGGCCGCGGTGCTGACGCTAATTGCTTCCCCTCATTTAGGGCTTTGCTCATTAATGAAGGACAGCTGCACTTCGGTGCAGTTTGTGCAGAGGGAACGGGGCTGGCTGGGCACGTTCTGCTTCCCACAGGGATCATCACCCCCTTCCCAGGATTTCAGCTCAAAGCAGGGGCTGCCCTGGGCTCAGCAGGGAATTCCAGAATGATCTAAGGCCTTGGGAAGGCTGAGCTGGAACAGAGACTGGGCAGAGCTGGAGAATAAAGCAGAGATTTATTGAAAGGACTTTAGGGGACACCTTGGGCAGGACAGGGCCTGGGCAGGGCTGCACCCAAGGTGGGCCCAAAATGGACACAAAATGGACCCAAAATGGGCAGAAAATGGGCACAAAATGGACACAAAATGGACACAAAATGGACACAAAATGGTCACAAAATGGACACAGAATGGACACAGAATGGACACAAAATGGACACAAAATGGACACAAAATGGACACAAAATGGACACAAAATGGACACAAAATGGACACAAAATGGTCACAAAATGGACACAGAATGGACACAGAATGGACACAAAATGGACACAAAATGGACACAAAATGGACACAAAATGGACACAAAATGGTCACAAAATGGACACAGAATGGACACAGAATGGACACAAAATGGACAAACGGTCCCCAGGTCTCACCCTTTGATCAGTTTGGGTCCATTTGCACATTGGGGTTTCATTGTCCAATCCCAGCTCCAGCTGATGCAGTCCCACCCTTCTTGTTCTCTCCCTCCAGCCCCCGTTGTTGGTGCTTTGGGGCCTGGAAACTTGTCCCAGTTGTCCTTGGTGTGCAGCAGGACAAGGATTTGTTTTGTGTCCGTGCTGTGTGCAGAGAGCTCAGTGACCCTGACTGTGAGCTCAGAACCTGAAATTCATGGAAGCTGAAGCTCAAGGCATCACATTTAGGCTGGAAAAGCCCTCCAAGATCACAAATCCCCAGCTGTGCCTGATGCCCATCCTGTCCCCAGCCCAGAGCTCTGAGTGCCACCTCCAGGAATTCCTTGGACACCTCCAGGGATGGGCATTCCAAAGCTGGATCTCCTCTGGAAAACGCTCCCTAAGGTTTCCTGTCCCATCCTGATGAGTCCCTTCCCCGTTCTCTGAGCTCTCCATGTCCCTGTGGAGCTGCAGGAATTTCCTCACTCACAGATCAGGGTCCCCATCCCACCTCCCTCCCTTCTATCCAAGCTGCCAATTCCATCCTCATCCTCCCTCCCTTTCATCTCAGCGGAGCTGAGGCGATCAGAACAGCAGGAACGGCGCTGAAGGAAGGAAAAGGCACAAATTCCAGTTAATGATGGAGCTGCTGGCTCTGCCCCTCTCAGACAGCCAGGCCTGCCCGTGACACCCACAGCTGCTGCCTGCCTGGATGGATGGATGGAATTAAAAGCCAGTGCAAGGATTCCTGAGATCATTTGAACAGCACAAAGCAAGAGTTCCTTGTGCAAATCCCATTAATAACCGCTCGGAAGCGGCAGCCTGCAAAGCCCATTAAATGCAGACAGAGATATTTTAGGCAAAAGCTGGAACTGTTTGAACTTTGCAGTGTCTGCGAGGCTGCCGGAGCCGAGCAGCAAACAGAGCATTTCTAATCCAGCCCAGATGAGAGAAGAGAGCAGGGAGGGCAGAGTTTTAAAAGAGAGGGAAAATAAATATCAGAGAGGAGCAGAGAGCCACGGAGGCAGGGATGGGTGAGAGCAGGGTCAGAGTGACACTGGGAGGTCACCTCACCTTCCCTGGGCTGGAATTGCCAGAGCAGCTGTGACACCCCTGGATCCCTGGCAGTGCCCCAGGCCAGGTTGGACATTGGGCTTGGAGCAGCCTGGGACAGTGGGAGGTGTCCCTGGATGGGATTTAAGGTCCCTTCCCAAGCCAAATCCTGGGATTGAAGAAGGATTGAGAAAAGGCATCACTACAACTCCAGGCTTTTTATTATCAACCAAGTCTGTCACTTCTAGGAAATGATCAATAGAGACGGAAAAAGTTCAGGATTTGCCTGTCCAAAGCAGCATCTCCCATTTCCATCCCCAGCCTTGGGCACTCACTGATGGCTCTGCTTGGATTTGGGTGGGAGATTAGGAATTGGGAATTCCTGGCTGGGCTGGAATTGCCAGAGCAGCTGTGGCTGCCCCTGGATCCCTGGCAGTGCCCCAGGCCAGGTTGGACATTGGGCTTGGAGCAGCCTGTCTCCAGGCTTTACCTCCCTGACCCTCCAGGCTGTAGGAAAGGGGCTGCAGCCCCTTTACAAAACCTGTCACAAAATTCCAGCGTGGTTTGGGCTGGGAGGGACCTTCTCAAGGTCCTCTAGTCCAACCTCCACGAGCAGGAGGCTCCTCTTCCAGAAAATATCCAAAAATGAAGGTATTTCAGAGCAAAGCTGGGGTTTTGAAATAATAGATTCCAAACCATTCTTCCATCTCTCAACCACTGACAACTCCTGGATATTGATCTGAGCATCCTGGACTTCCATGAATTTTTCTGGAGTGAATCTCTCCCTGCAATCCTTGCAGTCCCAAGATCTCTGCCAAGAGGTCCCTGTGGAAATATTCCTGAGGTTTTATTGTCCTCCTGCAGCACAACCACCGCAGCCCAGAGGAGCTGTGAGGGAACAGAGCAGCAGGAATTCACCTGGGAGAGTTCAACCTGCCAGGAAATCCCAGGAAACCTCAAGGTGAAGAGGGAAATCCCAGGAAGTCTCAAGCCAAAGACTTCCGCTTGCCAGGAAATCCCAGGAAGTCTTGAGTTGATGAGTTCAACTTCCCAGGAAATCCCAGGAAACCTCAAGCCAAAGAGTTCGGCTTCCCAGAACTTCCAGGAAGCCTCAAGCTGAAGAGTTCAACCTCCAAGGAAATGCCAGGAAGGCTCAAACTGAAGAGCTCAACTTCCCAGGAAATTCCAGGAAGCCTCGAGCTGAAGAGGGAAATCCCAGGAAACCTCAATCTGAACAGTTCAGCCTCCCAGGAAATCCCAGGAAATCTGAAACTGAAGAGTTCAGCTTCCCAGGAAATTCCAGGAAGCCTCAAGCTGAAGAGTTCAACTTCCAGGAAATCCCAGGAAGCCTCAAGCTGAAGAGTTCAGCTTCCCAGGAAATTCCAGGAAGCCTCGAGCTGAAGAGGGAAATCCCAGGAAACCTCAATCTGAACAGTTCAGCCTCCCAGGAAATCCCAGGAAGTCTTGAGTTGATGAGTTCAACTTCCCAGGAAATTCCAGGGAAACTCAAGCCAAAGAGAGTTCAGCTTCCCAGAAGTTCCAGGAAGGCTCGAGCTGAAGAGTTCAACCTCCCAGAAAATCCCAGGAAACCTCAAGCTGGAGAGTTCAACCTGCCAGGAAATCCCAGGAAGGCTCTAGCTGAAGAGTTCAGCCTGCCAGGAAATCCCAGGAAATCCCAGGAAATCCCAGGAAATCCCAGGAGCTGGAGGCTGCCTGTTTGGTGGCAGTCCTGGGTGAGTCCCTGGTCCCCCTGTGAGTGCAGAGGAGCACCAGCACAATTCCTGCCTGCCCTTGCTGCCTCTGACCTCGGCTGCTCCCTCCTGCTGCTGTCCCCTGCTGTGGGACACGGATCCTGCTCCAAAGGGCACTTTGGGAACCAGCCCAGCCCCGTTCAGGGAGCTCCAACTCCCCCTGTGCTCCTTTAGGCTGAGCTGAACGAGCCTGATGGGAATTCTGGGGGGTGATGATAGCTGGGCAAAAACCACTCTGAGAGGGAAAAACATGGAAAAGCAGCCAGGGCCCATCCAAGCACCTGGATTGTGGAATTGCACCCCCCAAACCAGGCTCCAGGTCGGGATGGATCCCACAACACCCAGAATTCCCACTGCAATCACCACTGCCTTCATCTGATGGCCTGGACATAATTATTGCAGCCCAGGCCAAAGGCAGTAATTAGCTGAGTGTGTAATTATCTCTCTCAGCCCGTCTGCAGTTCAGGCTCTGCGAGGGATTTATTTCCTGAAGGGCTTCTGGGGGGTTTTGCAACTCCAGAATGAAATTTGTTAACTGTTAATAACTCCCAAATTAGCTCATTTAGGCAGAGTTGGAAATAACTCAGCCATGTCAGCCATAATCAACAAATTATCTGGAAATTTAGCAAGGCAAAGGAAAAAAAAAAGAGATCTTGAACCATTCTGCAGTTCAGGGCAGCAGTGGGAGGACATTTGTCACTTCTGGGCTGGAATTCCCAGATTTGCTGCCCCTGGATCCCTGGCAGTGCCCAAGGCCAGGTTGGACATTGGGGCTGGAGCAGCCTGGGACAGTGGGAGGTGTCCCTGGATGGGATTTAAGGTCCCTTCCCAAGCCAAATCCTGGGATTGAAGAAGGATTGAGAAAAGGCATCACTACAACTCCAGGCTTTTTATTATCAACCAAGTCTGTCACTTTTAGGAAATGATCAATAGAGATGGAAAAATTCAGGATTTGCCTGTCCAAAGCAGCATCTCCCATTTCCATCCCCAGCCTTGGGCACTCAGTGATGGCTGAGCTTGGATTTGGGTGGGAGATTGGGAATTGGGAATTCCTGGCTGGGCTGGAATTGCCAGAGCAGCTGTGGCTGCCCCTGGATCCCTGGCAGTGCCCAAGGCCAGGTTGGACATTGGGACAGTGGGAGGTGTCCCTGCCATGGCAGGGGTGGCCCTGGGTGGGGTTTGAGGTCCCTTTAACCCAAACCCTTCTGGAATTCCGGGATTGGCCCTCCCGTGGTGCTCTCAGAGTTTGCTCCCAGTGAGTTTGGGTTGGTGTTTCTCTTTTTTTGAGGAATTGTTTTAGAGCTCAGCTCCTTCTCCAAGCCAAGCCCAGACTGAGGGATGTGAATTCCCTGGGGACCTCCCATGGGTGAGGTCAGGAGCTGAACAGGAACAAACCCCAGCCCCTGTTTGGAGCAAATCTTTCCCTTTATCAGCCCTTGGAATAAATGTGCAGATCCAGTGGATGCCAGGAAGAAAATCCTGGCCCCGCTCTGGTTTTGCCTTTCTCAGTGCCAGAACCATCCCCTGCCAACCAAATTCAGTTCGTTATTAAATTACTCATTAAGGACTCAGACAACTCAGGATTCCTTTGGAGGGAGCTGAATTCCATCCCCTGCCGCTGGGATGAGGAATTTGACAGGAATGAGTGAGATTTTGAGGCTAAAGGAGGAAAATTCTGCTGCGTGTCATGAACTGGGCATTCAAATTAAAGGAATCTCCATCAGATCCCTGTAATTTTGGGAAAAACGAACACATTTCTATTTTAAACCCAACCCTTACAAATGTCCCTTCTCCTGCTCTCTGGTG
Source organism: Acrocephalus scirpaceus scirpaceus (assembly GCA_910950805.1). Taxonomy (NCBI): domain Eukaryota; kingdom Metazoa; phylum Chordata; class Aves; order Passeriformes; family Sylviidae; genus Acrocephalus; species Acrocephalus scirpaceus. The sequence goes on from OU383780.1 coordinate 930,608, forward strand.
ACCACTGTGCCCTGCCTGTGCACAAATATTTTTCCTCGGAAGTCTTTCCATTGTTCCCGTGTCACACCTGAACAACAGGGACACCCACGGAAGCAATTCAATTCAAAGCCTCTCCCAATGGATTTGGAGGGAATAAAGGAAATATTACATGAATTAAGGGGGAAGATGGGCTGCAGGGCTGTGGGGGAAGCTCTGAGTGCTGGAATTCTGCTGGATTTATCCCCAAATAAATTTTGAGCAGCTCCAAGGGGCTGCAGCTCTGAGCCTGGAGCTCAAAGCATTCCCAATCCCTGTGGGAACCTTTGGGCTTTGACCACCACTGAGCTTCCATTCTGATCCAGAGAGGGCACAAATCACATTTCCAAATCCTGGGAGGGATGAGGAACCCCTGGAGTCGGGATGTGGGCCGTGAACACACAGCTCCCTCTTTGTCATTGAGGATGTTGGGAGGTGAAAATAAATATCATCCCTTCCTACGAGGCGGTTTTTGCCTCCCCAGATGAATCTCGGAGATAAAACAGGTGTATTAAATACATTAAATCTTGTCGGGTCGTTTATTTCCCTTCCCAGTGGCAGAAATCCATTCGGAGTAAACAAATCCCTTCTCTTATCAGGGTGCTGTGTCTGGAGATAAAGGCACACTGATTTATCACGGCCACGGTTTAGGAAGGCAGGCGAGCTCCTCTCCCCGTGTGCTTGGGCTGCTTTGTGAACCTTTAACCGTGGGGAAGGAGAGGCTGGGAGCTCTCTCCACGCAGGATCCAGCGGGATGCTCACTCCTCACTCAAAAACTCAATTTAAACCCTTCCAAGTCAACGCAGGACACCTCTAAAGCAAATTTTACCCATGATTTGAGATGGGAGTTACCTGCAGGGAGACTCCACAGGTGCTGCTCTGCTACCTGGGGCACCTCTGAGAATGAAGAATTGGAAAATCCATCAGCTCCGAGATTGCCTCGCTGAACTCAGGGAGGAAATGGAGACAGGAGAGGGAATTGCAACTCAAAGCAAGGAAAGAAGGAGAGGGAAATGTTTGTGTCAGTGTGGCAGCAGGAGCAGGGCAGTGACTGTCCCCAGGGCTGGCACTGCTGGGCACCACCAGGGCTGGGCCCGGCTCTCAGTTCAGGGAGGACACTGAGGGGCTGGAGTGAGTCCAGGGCAGGGAACAGAGCTGGGAAGGGGCTGGAGAATTCCTGAGGGAGCTGGGAAGGGGCTGGAGAATTCCTGAGGGAGCTGGGAAGGGGCTGGAGAATCCCTGAGGGAGCTGGGAAGGGGCTGGAGAATTCCTGAGGGAGCTGGGAAGGGGCTGGAGAATTCCTGAGGGAGCTGGGAAGGGGCTGGAGAATCCCTGAGGGAGCTGGGAAGGGGCTGAGCCTGGAGCAAAGGAGGCTCAGGGGGCCCTGGTGGCTCTGCACAAGTCCCTGCCAGGAGGGGACAGCCGGGGGGGTCGGGCTCAGCTGGCAGGGACACAGGGACAGGAGGAGAGGGAACGGCCTCAGGCTGGGCCAGGGCAGGCTCAGGGTGGGCAGCAGCAGGAATTTCCCCATGGAAAGGGGGCTCAGGCCTTGGCAGTGCCCAGGGAGGGTTGGAGTGCCCATCCCTGGAGGTGTCCCAGGAATTCCTGGGGACAAGGTGGGCATTGGGCACGGAGATTTTGGGACACAGAATTACCAACATTTTCTTATTTATTTAAGTAGCACAGTCTGGAGAAGTTCGGGGAAGGACGTTATCCCATTTTTTCTCACTGTGCTTTACTCCCTTGGCTCAGGTGAGTCAAAAGGATCATTTTGGTGAACATGAAACATTTCCTAGAAGACCAAATGCGTTTTGGGGAGGAGGAGGAGGAGATGGGTCCCACAGGGCCGGGGCTTGGGGCACAGCTCCTGCCTCCAGAGGGTCTCCAGGCGGGGCTGGCTCAGGAAGCAGCTGTGGCCCCACCTTTCAAACCTTTCCTGGGACAAGCTGACATTTTGGAGCTTCCAGCTGTCACATCAATGGATCCTGCTTAAAATTCCAGCTCAGTCAGCGAGTGCCAAACCTCGGGGTGGCCATAAGACTGAAATGTGGGAAGCCATCAGCGGAGCCCATCAAAGTGTTTACAGCCCAAGCACTCGACCTCCAGCGGCGGAGGGATTGTTTTATCTCCTTGGCCAGGGCTTTGCTGCCCCTCGTTAAACGCGACAAAGCCCAGAAGAACAAAAGCAGACTGAGCACTTGTCGTTTCCGTGACCTTTTTGTTCCCTGCCTGGAATGGGGCCATAAATGAGCGGCGCTGGGCAATCCCTGGTGATTCCTCTCTGTTCTTGGGCTGATAATCACCTGAGATGTTTGTTAAAAGTCCTTGTCCCAAGCCCCGGTGCCAGAAGAGAGAGTCAGGATGGGTCGGTTCAGGTTCTCAGGGTTGTTTATTGTTTCTTTTCTGCTACATTTTGTTCTCACCCTTGGGTGCTGCTGCAGTGCTGCTCATCACCTGACTGACCACCCCGAGGGCAGGTTGTAATATTTTATCCCAAATATTCCGTGCTCTGTGTTTATAGTGAGATACCAACACCTCTCACCTGTGTCAGACACTGCACTGCTGTGCTAAACCAACCCAAAAGTGCCACCACCACAGCAGAACATGGAGGGCAAGAAGGAGAAGGAGAAGGAGAAGGAGAAGGAGAAGGAGAAGGAGAAGGAGGAGAAGGAGAAGGAGAAGAAGAAGAAGGAGGAGAAGGAGAAGAAGAAGAAGGAGAAGAAGAAGAAGAAGAAGAAGAAGAAGAAGAAGAAGAAGAAGAAGAAGAAGAAGAAGAAGAAGAAGAAGAAGAAGAAGAAGAAGAAGAAGAAGAAGAAGAAGAAAAAGAAAAAGAAAAAGAAAAAGGACAGGGGCACACCCAGATTCCTCCATCTTGCCTCCTTGAACCTCCTTTATGAACCCCGAAATTCTACATTAACACCCAGTAATGAGCTAATTATTACTCTAATTAAACTCTCGTGGTTTGCAATTCTTCACACAAGGTTGGTAATGGCTCCCATGGGCTAAAATCAAAGGCACTTTGGTATTTTTGACTTTGTGCCAGGGTCTCTGGAGCCCTTGCCAGGGTCTCAGACCACCCAGGGCAGCCAGAGGGATGTTCTGGGTTCCAACACTTCCCGGAGCCTTCCCGGCCAGGCTGGGCTCCCATGGGATCCCTGGGATCCCACGGGTGGAACCTTGGACAGCAAACAGGGACCTGGAGCACACAGCTGTTTTGATTGTGGCTTTTTCCAATTTTACTTTGATTATTTAATAAATTCCTTTCATCATTAAATTGGCTGATTCATTTATAGCACAGGCATGTTGCAGTGCACCCCCAGAGTTTAACAAGTGTTCCCATATTCAGAAAGAGTTTGAGTTTCACCCCTGAACTTTTAAGGAAGAAGAACCAGAAACTTCCATGCTCCTCTCACCATAACTGTCCCAGTGCCAGCACAAAGGCACCTGTTGGACCCTCGAGCTGTTCCTCAAGGGATGTGGCTGGTTTGTGTTGGGCAGCGAGCCAAAAACCCCTCCTGGATCATTAAATACAGAACAGAGAGCTCGGAGATCCTCGGGGCTCTTTGGGGTGTCTCAGCAGGTGCAAGGGCCCTCCCTGCACTGTGCACGGCTTTGATTCCTTTATTCTCTATAATTTGTTATTTTCTCTTTAATTAAAACATTTTTTGCCTTTTCAAAACACCTCCAATCATGGATTCTCACTAATTATTCTTCAGCCATTTCTGGGAGGCTGCTGGCAGCCCTCAGAGTGTGATGAACCTTGGTGGGGCTGATAACACGCTGGCCTCAGGCAGAATTGTATTGCAGAGCTGGTGGGGTGGATGTTATTAACAACAAGTGCCATAAAGGATGAAAATTCTGCTTTTTGGGCTGATTTCCCAGTTCAGGGAATCACAGAATGCTCAAGGTTGGGAAAGACCAGATCAAGTCCAGCTTTGTCCCAGCTCCTCGTGTTCTCCAGGCTCTTCAGTGCCAAATCCCTGAGGTTTTTTGAATGTTTCCAGGGATAGAGACTCCACCACCTCATTGGCTCCAACCTCCCAGAAACCCAGACAGCTCCAGGGAATTCCCTCAAATTTTGGGATTGAGGCAAACAATGATGTCACCCTTCCTGTGCCAGCTCCAAACCCAAACTTTGGGAGTGAAGAGAGATCCTTTGCCAGCCCTGGAGAACTCTCAGAAGAGTTTCCATTTCCAGGCAGTGCCCTTCCTGACAGGAGACTTTTCCAAACTTTTCCCAAAAAGGGAAGTCTCACCTCCACGAGGCTCCAACTCTTCCACCCAACTGTGCCCGCTCTCCTTTGAACTTTTTAAAATGGATGCACTTAAAAATTCCCCCCTTTGTGTCTCCTTCCTCATTAGCTGTGCAAGGCTGGGCTTTTGTCTTGGCTCCCTGTGAATTCTTTGTGCGTGATTCCTGTGAGCCAGGATTCCTGATCCAATTATCCCATTGTGCTCCCTTCTCCTCCTCATGGGCCTCTTGTCTTCTTTATAGGAGATTAAAGACAACCTTAGAGCCTGGCACAAATCAGGTCATGGATTGGTATTGCCCTGGTGTGCCTGAGGGGCTGGGAGAGCTGGGAATGTTCCCCTGGAGAAGGGAAGGATCCAGGGAGAGCTGAGGGTACCTAAAGGGGCTCCAGGAGAGCTGGAGAGGGACTGGGGACAAGGGCTGGAGGGACAGGACACAGGGAATGGCTTCCAACTGGGAAAGGGGAGATTTGGGTGGGAGATTGGGAATTGGGAATTCCTGGCTGGGCTGGAATTGCCAGAGCAGCTGTGGCTGCCCCTGGATCCCTGGCAGTGCCCAAGGCCAGGCTGGACATTGGGGTTGGAGCAGCCTGGGACAGTGGGAGGTGTCCCTGGATGGGATTTAAGGTCCCTTCCCAAGCCAAATCCTGGGATTGAAGAAGGATTGAGAAAAGGCATCACTACAACTCCAGGCTTTTTATTATCAACCAAGTCTTTCACTTTTAGGAAATCAAAAATACAGATGGAAAAATTCAGGATTTGCCTGTCCAAAGCAGCATCTCCCATTTCCATCCCCAGCCTTGGGCACTCACTGATGGCTCTGCTTGGATTTGGGTGGGAGATTGGGAATTGGGAATTCCTGGCTGGGCTGGAATTGCCAGAGCAGCTGTGGCTGCCCCTGGATCCCTGGCAGTGCCCCAGGCCAGGCTGGACATTGGGACAGTGGGAGGTGTCCCTGCCATGGCAGGGGTGGCACTGGATGGGATTTCAGGTCCCTTTCCACCCAAATCAGTCTGGAATTCCTCTGCCTGGCTCCCTTCCCACTCTGGTTTTTGATGAGGAGGAAAATGAAGCACAGCCACAGCCAAGAGTGGGAACTGAGCAGGAGGGACAGACTTGGACAAGGACACCGCAGCCACAGAATTCATTCTGGACCTGCAGGACCCAGAATTGCCTGATTAATTCATTGATTACAACAGAATTGATTACAGCTGCCATGCAATGCCACAATAAATCCCACGGAGCAGCAGGAACCGTAAATGAACACCTGTTAATTGGGAATTAAACCCCCCCACGACGCTGGGGCTGATCCCAAGCTTGCAGGGACCAATCCTTTTGTTTTCTGAGTTTGGACACGACCTCGGAACCATCAGGATTTAAATCCAGCATTTCACGCTGCTCTTTGGAAAGGTTTTGTTCATTTGTTCAGATACCAACGGCGTAAACAATGCTCATTAATCAGAGGATAAATGATTCGCCAGGACTGCAGGGATTGTAATGAATTTTAAATTTTCCGAGCCATATCTTTCAGTCCTGAAGAATTACAGTAGCAAATTGATTCGCTGTGATTCAGGGGGATCCATGGGTTTGATTCCTCCTGATCAGAGGAACTCCAGGTATTTATTTACAGTTTATTTCTACAGCTTTTCTTAAAGGTGTCAAGGGACAGAAAGCAAACTCAGGGAAGGCTGTGGTGAGTGCCAACAGGAATTAGGTGAGGCTGGGGCTGTTCCAGGAGGACAGGGAACCCTTCCCTGTTTTTCACAGTGTCAAAGGGTTGGGACAGATCATTTTTAGGTTCTTTTGCAACCCTGCACAGATTGAGGTGCTGGTGACATCCATGACTCACTGAAAACTTCCAAAAACTTTCCAAGGCCAGGCTGGATGGGGCTTGGAGCAGCCTGGGACAGTGGGAGGTGTCCCTGCCATGGCAGGGGTGACCCTGGGTGGCCTTTAAGGTCCCTTCTCATACAACCCAAATCTAAATCAACTCAGAGCCCAAAAAGGATCTTATAAAATAACTTGTGAGCTCATCTCGCAGAGCTCTGAGCTGCTGAGCCTCAGCCAGGCCCATTAATCAAAGTTATTCCTTTATCTCAGATCTGAGGTGCTTCAGATCCTGCTGATCTGTGTGGAAATTACAGCCAATCCCAGGCCCTCAGAGGGCAGAACAACGCCAGGAATTTGGGATAAAACAGCTCAGGACAGGAATGTCAACCCCGGGGTTCAGCTCCTTATCTGCAGCTCCCTTTGCCTGTCAGGGGTGCCACTGACAGCAGCACTTCTCTGTTTATCAGCATCAACAAAATCTCCTCCAGGATTCCAGAACCTTCTTCGTTCATGGAATCACAGAATCCTGGAATGATTTCCATTGGAAGGGACCTTAAATCCCATCCAGGGACACCTCCCACTGTCCCAGGCTGCTCCAAGCCCAATGTCCAACCTGGCCTTGGGCACTGCCAGGGATCCAGGGGCAGCCACAGCTGCTCTGGCAATTCCAGCCCAGCCAGGAATTCCCAATCTCCCACCCATCCCTGCCCTCCTCCAGCTCCAACCCTTTGGTGGCTGGCAGCAGAGAACCTTTTTTGTCTGCTTGGGAGGACAATTGGGAAAACCCCTCTGACCTGAGCAAGGTGACAAAGGGAACCAACCCTTCTCTGGGCCCTGAACACAGAGCACACAAACTGCTTTTATTCCTCTCTTCTCTCTAACCAGATTTATTATTTTATTTATTATTATTTATTATTTATTTATTAAGGCAACGCTGCCCTTAACCTACAGCAACAGCAATCACAGCCCAGCACATCTGTGTGTTACCTGGGGAATGGAAACTCATGGAAAACCTGGAGATGTTGGTGAGATGATCCATTAAAAGCTGCCTGCAGAGCAAAGGACTCAACCAGTGCAGAGCATGAGTGAGGAGTTGTGAGAGCATCTCTGGGTCAGCTCTTTCCAAGTGTTCAAAGCAAAAAAACCAAAAAAACCCAAAAAAACAAAAAAAAAAAAAAAACCCACTCCTAAAAAGAAATAGAATTATTTTTGTTATAAATGAATCAGCCAGTTTAATGATTAAAGGAATTTATTTAAAAAATCAAAATAAAACTGGAAAAGCCACAAGCAAATTCAGCCCTGAGCCGGGTGATCAGTGCTGGGTGAGCTGGGATGGGACAGCTCTGTACCCCTGGCAGTTCATGAGGTAACCCTGATTTCTCAGGGTCCTTTTTTATCCTGTTTTCAGGGATTCCAGGGGTCTTCCTGTTTTCCTCTCGTTGATCTTGTCCCTTTTCATATATTAATGCAAGTCCTTTCTTGTGGTGCTTCTAACAGGAGTTTTCCCTGGAATATTCTGATTTCTGACATGGAATATTCTGATTTCTGACATGGAATATTCAGATTTCTGACATGGAATATTCAGATTTCTGACATGGAATATTCACATTTCTGACACCCTACTGGACGGTAATCCCTTCCAATATCTTGTCCTGGTGACGAAATTTATCTTATCCTTAATGCACATTTCTGTGGTCTCACTGGATGGAAATAATCTTTTGGAATAAACATTTTGAGACAGGAATTCATCCCCTGTGTATTGCTCTTTCCTGTCACTTGGTTCCATTTTAAAAGATAAAAAAAAAGTGTTTTTTATTTCTTAGCACGAATTTATTCTAAATCACACATCACAGTTTTCCTTTGTGGCCAAGCAGAGGAAGGAGTGGGGCTGATGGAGAGCAGCACCCAGAGGGGCTCCCAGAGTGCCTGGGATCAGGAGTGGCCCTGGGGCTGAACTGGGAGCGAGGCTGTGGTTGGACCCCAAACAGGGCACGGGGCCAAGGAGCTCGGCCAGAGCCAAGCTCAGGTTCCCCCCTTGGTGAGAGGGACCCGAGATGGAGCAGCTGCAGCAGCCAGAGCTGCACCAGGCCCTGCTGGGACACAGAATTCCCTTGGGAAGGCAGGCAGGCTCCCCAGCCCCACAGAAACCTGGATTCAGCTATTCCAGAGGCTCTGCTGGGTCACAGAATTCCCTTGGGAAGGCAGGCAGGCTTCCCAGCCCCACAGAAACCTGGATTCAGCTATTCCAGAGGCTCTGAGCCCCAGCAGGATCATCCTCATCCTTCCCTCATGAGAAATGGAGCCCCAGGTCCAAACCTCACCCCTCCCCTGAGGTTTGGGGACAAACTCCCAGGGAGCTCTGGAGTCCTCCCCCATAATAATAATTTATTATTAAATAAATAAATTTAATAAATTCATTTATTAAACCCTGCTCTGACACCCTGCAAACAACCCCAGGGACAGGGGGGCTGGAATCCCCGAACAGATTAACCACAATATTTGTCCACTTCTCCACTTCATTTGCTCCCCTCATCAGCTCCATCGGTGCTTCAAACCCAGCAGGGCGGAAAATTGGAGCTGCTGGAGCGAGGCCAGGGGAGAGCAGGGATGCTCCGAGGGCTGGAGCTGCTCTGGAGCCAGGCTGGGAGAGCTGGGAATGTTCCCCTGGAGAGGAGAAACTCCAGGGAGAGCTGAGGGTGCCTAAAGGGGCTCCAGGAGAGCTGAGAGGGACTGGGGACAAGGGCTGGAGGGACAGGACACAGGGAATGGCTTCCAACTGGGAAAGGGGAGATTTGGGTGGGAGATTGGGAATTGGGAATTCCTGGCTGGGCTGGAATTGCCAGAGCAGCTGTGGCTGCCCCTGGATCCCTGGCAGTGCCCAAGGCCAGGTTGGACATTGGGACAGTGGGAGGTGTCCCTGCCATGGCAGGGGTGGGATTTGAGGTTCTCCCAACCCAAACCAGTCTGGGATTGGGATTGAGAAGAGATCCTGGGTCCTGCTGCAGTTTCTGTGCCTTGCCACACCAAGGATTCCTGAGGCTGAGGGATTGGGGATCACGGAGCAGCTCCCACATCCCTGAGCAGCACAGGCAGCTCCCAGCTCCTGTCTGGGGAAAAGCAGGAATGAGGCCCCAGCCCCGGATCCCCAGGGATGCCCCACAGGCAGCACAAGGTCCCAGAACAGGGCTGGGAGCTCAGTTTGGGCTAAGAAGGAGCTGCAGGCCTGGGGCAGGCTCAGCTGAGCATGGACACATCTCTCCCCCTGCTCCAGGCCACAATCACTTCCCAAAATTTCCTGCTGCCTGTGGGGGCCATGGCCAGGCTGGCACCCAACACCTGCCAAGGCCTGTGAGGGTTCAGAGTGGGCACACAAAACTGATCTGAATGTTTCATTAACACAATCAAACCTTGGGTTTTTATTGCAATGATCTGCCCTTGGAGAGTGAAATTTCCTTCGTGTGCACCCACAGAGTTCCAGAGTGGTTGGAAGGGACATTAAAAGTCACCTCATCCCACCCTCCTGCCATGGCAGGGACACCTCCCACTGTCCCAGGCTGCTCCAACCTGTTATAAATGCACAGTCTATAGTTGGTTTTTTACAAATATTAAAATATTAAATTTTACACAATATTAAAATGAATACTGTGTGTATAATGTGGGAAGATTGTACTGTATTTTCTTTTATTAATAGAGTTTAGAAATGTGATGAATGGATTTTTTTTTATGATTGTAACAGAGTGTTAAAAGTAAAAGACTGGGGTTTTTTTCTGTAAACTAGCAAACCAGAAGGAACGGGAATCATCCTGCATTCCTGCATGGAGATTGCTGACCAAAAGCCATTAAATTTCTGTTATCAAGGATCTCATCCAAATGAAGATGACCAGAACCCCGGGAGAAGAATTTATGGGATCAGAGCGAAAGGACCACCTGCAGATGGATCTGCCAGATGACATGGCTGGGGGGGAGTTGAAACTGAACAAAGAAATTCCCACTCAAAAGGAGTGTTTGAATCATGCATGTGAATTTTTAAATATGCAACAGGCTGAGACTTTTAAAGAACAAATGTTTTGTTAACGGTGTGCTGGCTGGTTCTGTGCCAGGCACCCTCAGCTGAGAAAACTATTTTGCTTTTGTCTCTCCTAATTGTCTATTTTCTTTTTAATTTTTATTAAACTTCTACTTTTTAATTTTTATTAAACTTTTTGTGAAAAAACCTCTTTTTTTCACAAACCTCAATGTCCAACCTGGCCTTGGGCACTGCCATGGATCCAGGGGCAGCCACAGCTGCTCTGGGCACCCTGTGCCAGGGTTTTTTTCCTTTTACAAGGAAAAGGTGGAGCAAGAGTGGGGGAAAGAGACCCCCAGGACCTCCTGGGGTGGCTGGGGTGGATTATCCCTGTTCCCAGGGCAGAGCTGCCAGCAGCACTGGGAACTTTTTGCTTTGAAAATTAAACAAACAAACTCCTTTCCCTCTACCCTCAGGTCACAGATTCCATTAGAATCCTTCTCCTCCTGAATCCAGAGCAGGGAATAATTGCCTTGGAGTGAGTGGATGGACTGCAAAGCACGGAGGGTTGGTAATTTGGAGGTCATTATCTCGCTGCTGAACTCGGGAGCCAGCCAGAGCTGCCACTCGAGAGCAAATTCGGGAGGCAAACGCTTTTTAAAGGGAGCTCTTCAGTGGTGAACCTCCAAACACAAATGTAAGGCACTGATTACAGGAATGAAAAACTTTTAACTGCTGCGAGGTCATGGAGGCAAATCGGCTTCCACAGGATCCCAGAATGGTTTGGGATTAAAGGGACCCTAAATCCCATCCCCATCCACCCCTGCCATGGCAGGGACACCTCCCACTGTCCCAATGTCCAACCTGGCCTTGGGCACTGCCAGGGATCCAGGGGCAGCCACAGCTGCTCTGGCAATTCCAGCCCAGCCAGGAATTCCCAATTCCCAATCTCCCACCCAAATCCAAGCAGAGCCATCACTGAGTGCCCAAGGCTGGGGATGGAAATGGGAGATGCTGCTTTGGACAGGCAAATCCTGAATTTTTCCATCTCTATTGATCATTTCCTAAAAGTGACAGACTTGGTTGAGAATAAAAAAGCCTGGAGTTGTAGTGATGCCTTTTCTCAATCCTTCTTCAATCCCAGGATTTGGCTTGGGAAGGGACCTTAAATCCCATCCAGGGACACCTCCCACTGTCCCAGGCTGCTCCAAGCCCAATGTCCAACCTGGCCTTGGGCACTGCCAGGGATCCAGGGGCAGCCACAGCTGCTCTGGCAATTCCAGCCCAGCCCCTCCCCACCCTTCCAGCCAGGAATTCTTTCCCAATATCCCTTTTAACCCAGTTCAAAGCCATTCCCTCATCCACGGCCTCTCAAAGCCCCCCAGACTCTCCCCAATCCCTTCCCAATCCCCTCTCCCTGGGTGCTGCTGGATCCCAGACCCCCCTGGAGCCCAGCACAGTTTTATTTTTTAGATTGCTTTTTTACACAAACCAATCCATCCCACTCTTCGATGAGGAAAACAATTATTAACACTTGAAAACAAGCTGTAATCTATTCCCTTATAATTTCTCGTTTGGCTGTCAAGGAGCTAATTTGAATTTGAACAAAGTTTGCAGCTCCCTAATTGAATTTGCTCGAAGGATTTTTCTTATCAGAAGCACAAGGACCGGTGTCATGGAATGATTTTCTGTGCTATGTGTGGATGAAATGATTTCTGTTGCACATCCTGGCCAGAATAAAGCAACACCTTCATCCTCTAACACTGAAATGTTGGAGTTTGTTTGTTTGTTATTGGAGAGTATTTGGGTTTTGTATTTGTATTTTGTATTTGTGGCAGTATTTGTATTTTGCATGTATGCAGTATGTAGTATTTTTTATGTATGCAGTATGTATGTAGTATGTATGTAGTATGTAGTAGTATGTAGTATTTTGTATGTATGTAGTATGTAGTATTTTGTATGTATTTGTGTGTATGTAGTATGTAGTAGTATTTGTATTTTGTATTTGTGGTAGTATTTGTATTCTGTATATATGTAGTACTTTTGTATGTATGTAGTATTTTGTATGTATGTAGTATGTAGTATTTTGTATGTATTTGTATGTATGTAGTATTATGCAGTATTTGTGGTAGTTTTTGTATTTTGTATGTATGTAGTATGTAGTAGTATGTAGTGGTTTTGTATGTATGCAGTATGTAGTATTTTGTATGTATTCGTATGTATGTAGTATGTAGTATTTTGTATTTGTATTTTGTATGTATCTAGTATGTAGTGTTATACAGTATTTTTGTATGTACGTAGTATGTAGTATTTTTGTATGTAGTATTTTGTATGTATTTGTGTGTACGTAGTATGTAGTAGTATTTGTATTTTGTATTTGTGGTAGTATTTGTATTTTGCATGTATGTAGTATTTTTGTATGTATGTAGTATGTATGTAGTATGTAGTAATATTTGCAGTTTGTATTTGTGGTAGTATTTGTATTTTGTATGTATGTAGTATGTAGTATTATGTAGTATTTTTGTATGTACGTAGTATGTAGTATTTTGTATGTATTTGTGTGTATGTAGTATGTAGTAGTATTTGCAGTTTGTATTTGTGGTAATATTTGTATTTTGTATGTATGTAGTAGTATGTAATATTTTTGTATGTATGTAGTATTTTTGTATGTATATAGTATGTAGTATTTTGTATGTATTTGTATGTATTTGTATGTATGTAGTAGTATTTGTATTTTGTATTTGTGGTAGTATTTGTATTTTGTATGTATGTAGTATGTATTATTAGGTAGTATTTTTGTATGTATGTAGTATGTAGTATTTTGTATGTATTTGTATGTATTTAGTAGTATTTGTATTTTGTATTTGTGCCACTTGTGTAGAAAACATACCAGTTAAAAACGTTTAGAAGTTTAAACATTTAAAGTTTTGTATAACTTTAGCCAAGTTTGTTCACCTTTGCCCCGAGGGAAGAGAACTGAAGATTTTTTTTCCAGGGTGTTGTTCCCCTAAGTAAAACCTGGTGAATTTAACAAACCAACGGACTGGGAGCAGCCCAAAGTCACCCAGAAAGGTGAAAAGCCACGAGGAAACATCCTCAGAACATCAGTGGCCGTGGAACACCTACCCCAGACTGCCTCTGGCAGAGTAGAGAATCTCCTCTGGAAAAGAATGATAAATAATCAAGGAATGAAGATTTAATTAACACCAGAAGTGAAGAAATCCAGATCCAATAAGAGACCAAATGCTAAAAACTTATTATTTGCAACTTGGCACCAATGAACGCTGACCCAATTCATTTGTGTGAGTTTGGACTGTATAAAAGCTCTAAAAAAATCCAGTAAATGTCACTTGTCATGGAATGATTCCCTCTGCACACCTGGGCTGTGTGTGGATGATTTCTGAGCTACATCCCAGCCAGAACAACATCCAGGCCAGACAATAAAGCAATGCCTTAACTCTAACGTTAATTAAAAATGCTGTTGGAGGGGTTTTTGTTTTTCCTGCACTTTTTTTTTTTGTTGTTTTTCTGGGTTTTTTGTTTTTCTGGTGACACTTGGGCTGCTCCTCATGCAGACTGTGAGGCCAAGGGGGATCCTGGGGTGAGCCTGGGTCCTTTGGGCTTTCAGGATGTGTTTCCCACAGGAACATTCCCACAGGAATCCTGTGGGGTTTGCTCTCCTCACACCGTGCCTGGACAAACCAAATGACAGCCTGGGTTCTTTCTCCCAGCTTTTCTGTAGCTCTTGATCTTCAGCTGCTTAGCAGAGCTCATCATTATTTATTATTAATTAATCAATAATTATTGTTGATTAATATTTATTTATTTATTTATTTATTATTAATTAATCAATAATTATTGTTGATTAATATTTGTGTATTTACTTATTAATCAATAATTATTATTCCAGCTCTCTGTGCCCCTTTATTGGCTGCTCAGCACAGCCACAGCCTCAAAGTCCACTGAGGAATGGAGAAGCGCTGGGTCATGGATACAGCTGGGAAAATCCTGCCATTAACAGCGGGTTAAAGGCAGGAATGTCCACCTGGATGATTCCTCAGGAACAGCCAGGGGCAGGCCAGACCATGGGAACAGCAGCTCTCACTAAGGGAGGAGATTGATCATTAATTAAGCTTCTTAATTCCTGCTTTCTGGTGAGCTTGCAGCTCCACCAGTCAGAGGAAGGGTGACATTCCCAGATTTTGGGGTTTTGACCCTGGTCAGAGGAAGGGTGACATTCCCAGATTTTGGGATTTTGACCCTGGTCAGAGGAAGGGTGACATTCCCAGATTTTGGGGTTTTGACCCTGGTCAGAGGAAGGGTGACATTCCCAGATTTTGGGATGCTCCAGCCCCAAACTCCCCCCAGGAGCAGCTGGAAAGGCTGGGAGTGGTGCTGATCCCTGTCCCCCACCCCAGCAGGGATGGAAAACTGAGGTGGTGGGAAACTCCTCCCTTGCAATTCCCTTTCAATCCCATCTTCCAAAGGCTGAACTCCCAGGAGAACACTTGGGACCTCATGGAGTGGCTGGGGTGGGATGTCCCCGCTCCCCAGGGAGCTGCCAGCAGGACTGGGAACATTTTGGAAATTAAACAAACAAACTCCTTTCCCTCTGCCCCTCAGGGCACAGATTCCATTAGAATCCTTCTCCTCCTGAAACCAGACTCCATCATGGAATCTTGGAATCCCAGGGGGGGCTGAGGCAGGAGGAGCTGAGTCTCCTCCTGATGCCCATGTGTCCATCTCAGCCACCATCCCCCAATTCTTGGGTCATCCTAAGGACACCTCCCCCTGGAGCAGGATGCTCCAAGCCCTGCCCTGCTCCACATCTGCTCCACCTTTCCCAGAATCCCAGCCTGGCCCTTCCCACATCCCCACGGATCCTCCAGCAGGACTCATCCCCACTGCTGGAAAGTTCACCCTGCCTTGCCCCAGGCAGAAATCTGGTGATGGCCTCAAACCTCCCAAATGCCACGGGTTTTTTTTTTCCCCTTAATTTCAGCACAACATTCCTGACATTTCAAATCCCTGCTCAGCCAGGACTGGGTTTAAATGAGAGGTCACTCAGGGCTGGTCCTGAATAACTGCAAACTTCCCACCTGCCACCCCTGCAAAGCCCAGGAACGCTGCACAATAAAGGAGCTGCAATCCTGACAAACCTGGAGCCACTGATCAAATTCCCATCCAACCCCATTCCATTAAAACCCTGAGAGATAAACACAGACTGCAGGTTAATTGTGTTTTGGGAGCGGGGCTGTGTGTTCGCCTCCCACAAAACGTGTGCCTGATTTTGATCAAAACCCCGAGTTTTGCTGTTTTCCTCTGGTTCAGATTCTAAATGCAGCTGGTTTATTAAATGCTTGTTAAATTCGTTCCTGCAGCAAGCACCTGACACCTGTTTAGTGTGCTCCAAACGTTGTATTTTATAATAAGATCGTGGATTTTGTGATGATTCTGGAGGAGTGCAAATCTGCCAGCAAGGAGCAGCAGGTTCACAGTTACAGAAAGGGTGGAATTGGTTTTACATCACTGAGACAAAGCAGGGCAGCTTCCCCTGGAGAATCCACAGGGATGATTCCAGCTGGGGGCTGTCCAACTTCCCATTTTCCAGCTGCTCCAGCAGCTCGATGCCACTGGGGCCACTGGTCAGGGGCACGAGCTGGGTCTGAGGAGTTGAATTGATATCATGGGAGGGCTGAGCTGGAGCAGAGACTGGGCAGAGCTGGAGAATAAAGCAGAGATTTATTGAAAGGCCTTTAGGGGACACCTGGGGCAGGACAGGGCCTGGGCAGGGCTACACCCAAGGTGGGCCCAAAATGGGCACAAAAGGGACCCAAAATGGACACAGAATGGGCACAAAATGGACACAAAATGGACACAGAATGGACACAAAATGGACACAAAATGGGCACAAAATGGACACAAAATGGACACAGAATGGACACAAAATGGTCACAGAATGGACACAAAATGGACACAAAATGGACACAAAATGGACCCAAAATGCACAAACGGTCACCAGGTCTCACCCTTTGATCAGTTTGGGTCCATTTGCACATTGGGGTTTCATTGTCCAATCCCAGCTCCAGCTGATGCAGTCCCACCCTTCTTGTTCTCTCCCTGCAGCCCCCGTTGTTGGTGCTTTGGGGCCTGGAAACTTGTCCCAGTTGTCCTTGGTGTGCAGCAGGACAAGGATTTGTTTTGTGTCCGTGCTGTGTGCAGAGAGCTGAGTGACCCTGACTGTGAGCTCAGAGCTGCACCCTGGGCAGCGCAGAGAATGGAATACAGGGAAGCTGGAATTTAAGGGATCAAAATCAGTGAAAGAGACACCAATTTATTGAATCCAAACAAGGTCAAGCTTGGGAAATTCTTATTTTCCTTTGCAGCCCCAGCTCAGTATTAATGTTGTTTGTGTTGGTGTCAGTGACAGGAAGCAAACTGAGCAGGCAGGGAAAGAATCCCAGAATCCCAGACTGGTTTGGATGGGAATGGACCTCAAATCCCACCCAGTGCCACCCCTGCCATGGCAGGGACACCTCCCACTGTCCCAGGCTGCTCCAAGCCCAATGTCCAACCTGGCCTTGGGCACTGCCAGGGATCCAGGGGCAGCCACAGCTGCTCTGGGAAACCCAAGGATTGAAGAGAGGGAGACAAACCCCTTTGTATCCATGTCCTTCCAAACATCCACTAGGCTTTTGATTAATTCCCAGATTAATTTCCTTATTCACTCCAACCCCAGTGTACGCAGATTAATTTATTACAGGTTTTTTGTTAATCTTCAAAACCACTGACGAAGCAAAGGCTTTGAGGCCAATCCTGAATGCGTCATCTCCAAACCTTCCCTTGAACTTCCAGGTTCCCTTTGAAGGGGCAAAGTATTTTTAAAAGTTTCCTAAGGTGACAGGAAACTTTTGGTTTTAGATCCTTTACAATGAACCCTCTTTTCCCGCTCAACCCACGGCGAGATCTGAAACTATCAAGCAACAAGTCCAGCTGTTAAATCCTGGGGCTTTTGTTGGATATTTCACCGGCACAAAGTCGGAAATTATGGAGCCCCATTGTCCAGGAGATCAATGTGTTCCCCCTGGAAAACCTTTGGAGATTTGAATAGCAGATTCCGCCTCGTAGTTTCTTGCTCCTTTCTGGATGCCCAGCGCTGGCAGCTGCTTTGAGGTTCTTTATCTTGTTTCATCCTTTCTTCTTTAAGGAGCGATTTTTTGTCCTTCCTTGTGCTGGGATGAGCCTTCCCGCGGGAATGCGTGGGCACAAAGGATCAAAGTGTGCAGAGCTGAGAGCACCGGGCTGACAGAAACCTCCGTGGGCTTCCAAGGGCGCTGAACCCACGGCTCTGCCTTCCAGGTCTCCCTGGATTGTCACTGCCTCGGGAATTGTGGCTTGGAATGACAATTCCAAGACACAATTCCAATGACAATCCCTGGGCTCGCCAACCCTGCGGAGGGCTGAGGCCGTGTCTTGGTTTGGAAAGACAGGGAAAGCCAAAGCTTCCCTTGGAATAGAGAATGTAAATCCCCTTCCCTCCAAATTATTGTAATTTTGCAATTAGGGGCATTCAGGCAAAAATGTGGGAATAGGAGTAACGGTTCTTTAATAGGAATAAAAAAAGAAAATACCAATGTAGTAGTACAAAAAAACAAGCAAGCAAGCAAACAAAAGTCCTGGTAAAAAGACCTGACGGGGTCAGGGATACGACCTGACACCCTGCTGGTCAGGGTGTTGGGAGCAGCCCAAATAAATCCTCCTGGAGTAACAGATGTGGTTTTGTGGAGTAGAGATGATGGAGTAGGAAAAAAAGTCCAGCAGTGGCAAGATGGGTCCGGCCTTCCTCCTGGAGCCCAGTGGAAAGGCCGGATTCCCAGGATGCCAGCTGTTCCTGAGTCCCAGTTTTTATCCAGGTAGGAACACTTGGCTCCGCCCCCACTGGGTGGAGCATCTCCCAATGGGATGATGTCGTGTGTGATGTCATTGGTGATGTCATGGCCCATTATCAGCAGATATCCCTGATGATGTCATGTGTGATGTCATTGGTGACATCATGGGCCATTATCAGCAGATATCCCCCAGAGGATGGACGGGTGGTGACAGAGATAACAAACCCTGCCCCAGAGATAAGAAACTGCCCCAGCTGGCTTTAACGGCTGGCCCATTATCAGAAGGCATCCACCCCGTCTGCCCTGATAAAGAAAAGAGATAAAGAGATAAAGAAAAACCATCTCAACTGCTTCCAACAGATGAAATAAAATACACATTTTTGGTTACCTAACCCAAGACAGCACCTGGAGCTGCCAATCCCATCCGTGGAGCTGCTGGAGATGCTTCTGAGGGAAGTAAAACCAGCTCTGTCCCACAGGGACATGGAGAAGTCCGTGTTTTCTCCAGTAGGAAGTTTCCACTGAATCCACCGTGCTCCCATTCTGTGGTGGGAAGAGGCTGATTCTGGTCCCTGCATCCTGCAGGAGCAGCAGCACCCAGAGGACACAGGGGGCTCCTTCCCAAGGTGGGTTTTCCCCTGGGAGCAGCCCAGGGACATCAGTGATCCGAGAGGAATGAGCCAGGCCACCAGGCCAAGCTCCACAGGGAAAAGGGGGATCCAGCCCTTCCCACTTCCAGGAACTTCTGCAGGCACAGAAACCAGGGCACAGTCACAGTCTGGGTGAGACAAGGTGGGAATTCCCAGGCCTGGAATCTTCTCAGGCAGCTTCGGGAAGCTCTCCAAGGACACCAGGCAGCAGCAGTGACCCCAAAGCCACCACAGCACCTCCGAGATTCCCGCTGCTCCCCAGCAGCCCAGAGGGATCAACCCAGCTCCCAGGGGCTTACCTGGGCATCTTCCACTTCCAGGGTCCCATCCAAATCCAGGATTTCATTTTTCTGCACTCAGGGATAACACAGAGAGCTCCCTTGGGACACCTGACCTCTCTGGCTCTCTCCTGGCACCCAGTGCCAACCGCCTGAGGTGACCCCAGGTCCTGCCCAGCAGAATGAACACAGCAAGTGGAGGTTTCATCCCTGTTTTTCACCAGGAACACTGCAAATCCCTCATTATTTGGGAAAAACAAGAGACTTTGCTGGGTTATGACAGGACAAAGAATTCCAGGACCTACTTAGATCCTAAAAGCTCCATCCTCACAATCCCTCTCCAGTTTTCCCAGTTTGGCTGTGGAATTGCCGGTCCCATGGGAGCAGGGGTCCAGCAAAGGCTGTCAGGAATTCCAGGAGTGCAAATCCCACCTGGGCAGGTGGGCTGGGCACCCCCTGTGCCACTAATGGGAGCATTAAGGGAAGAGAACTTTTTTCCCCATAAAATATTTAGGCTGGAACACATCCATATTTATCACTCTAATCAAACAGAATGAGAGAGTTCTTCTTGCTTCAGCTCTGGCAAAGCAAAACAAGCCTGCCCTGACAACTGCTCTTTTTTTGGTTTTTTTCCAGCAAGAAAATAAAAAGTTTGGGGAAGAAGAAATGTTTGGAGCACATAGTTTGGGAATCATTGCCCGATCCAGGCTTGGAGGAAGTACAGGAAAGAAATCCAGGCAAAACCTGACCTGGCCCTGGGCAGCCCCTCCAGCCAGGAAGGGGGACCAGATCATTCCAAGAGCTCCTGACAAGACCCCAGGGATCTTCCATGAAGGGTAATGAGGTTCCCATCCCTGCAAGTGTCCCAGGCCAGGTTGGAAAGGGCTTGGAGCAGCTTGGGTTGGGGGAAGGTGGGCAGGGGGGGAATGGATGGGATTTCAGGTCCCTCCAACCCAAACCATTCCAGGATTCTGTGATCCAGTGGATGCATTTTACCTGGAACTGTGGCATCAAAGGTAACGGCAGGGCTGGGTTGGGGTCTTGGGTTGCAATGGAAGATGTACCCAGCAGTGTGTGTGCTGTTAAAGCAGCTGGGGCAGGGTTCTTTATTCCTTCCAGGACCCATCCCTCATAACTCTGGGGGGAATCTTCTGTTAACCCAGCTGGGCAGGGTTCTTTATCCCTTCCAGGACCCATCCCTCATAACTCTGGGGGATCTCTGCTGTTCAAACCAGCTGGGGCAGGGTTCTTTGTCCCTTCCAGGACCCACCCTCCCTCCAGGGGATCTCTGCTGTCCATGGGCCATCCAGGCTCACTGCAGGGCTGATACAATTCCATCATTCTTTATCCCTTCCAGGACCCATCCTCCCTGCAGGGGATCTCTGCTGTCCATGGGCCATCCAGGCTCACTGCAGGGCTGATACAATTCCATCATCCCATTGAGAGATGCTCCGCCCAGGGGGAGGAGCCCAGCATTCCCAGCTGGATAAACCCTGGGATTCAGAAGCCCAGCCCAGCCTGTGTGCACGGCATTCCCAGAGGGAGCCCGGACCCATCTCACACCCCTGGAGCTGCAGAGGAAACTGCCCCTGCTCCAGGATCATCTCTGCTGCACCAGAGCCACACCTGGGACTGCAGGAGGGCTGGGCTGGGCTGCACCAACACCTGAGCAACGGGGGCCAGGCTGTGTCTGACTCTGTTTTCTTTTTTTGTACTACTACATTTGTATTTTTAATATTCCTAGTAAGGAACTGTTTTTCCTATTCCCATATTTTTGCTTGAAAGCCCCTTAATTTCAAAATTATAATATTTGGAGGATGGGGTTTACATTCTCCATTCCAAGGGAGGCTCTGCCTTTCCCTGGCAGACACTTCTTTCCAATCTGGGACATGTGGCCACTGACATTCCTGAGGGACAAACAGAATTTATTCCCACCTGGAATCAGATCCCACAATTTTATTCCCTATGAATAAACAAAATCACTCATTATTAAAAAAACCCAAAGGCAATCCCAGACTTTTCAGATTGTGTGGAGGGATGGAGAGTGAATCCCTGTTCCCAGGACATCAATCAAACCCAGGCTCAGTTTAATGATGTTACCAGTCATGCTCAGCTTTCCAAATCATTCCAAGAGTTTCTCCTGGCGCTGTTTGATCTCAAGCTTCTTGTTCAACTCCTCAGCACTATTTCAGAGAGCTGTAAAGTCTGAGAAGCTCCATGTCCTGAAGAGGGAAGGAATTACAGCACTAATATTCCTATTTATTTTTTTTTCCCCCTACTCAAGCCAAGTGAAATGACATGCACAGAGATCTGGGCTGATGAGAGGCACATAAATGCCAGTGTTTAGTGTCTGGATTAGTCACAGCAGAAAGCAAATGATGAGTTTGTCTCTCCGAGCTGCCAAGCTGCTGACAAAGTCTTTCAGAAACCAGGCTGGGAAATAATGAAGCCGAGTTTATGAATGAAGTTTGTGTCAAGGTAAGCCAAGATTCCCTTCAGCAGCACAAACAGGGCTTTGATGAAACTTTCATAAACAGTTTAATTTTTCTCTTTTATCTTCTGCTGCTCTCCCCTCTCTGTTCTTCGGAGCAGCAGGAGCAGCAGCTTCAGGAGATGGAGACCCTCCTGAAGGGTTCAGGCTGAGCTTTGGTGGAGGGGAGAGCTCAGTTCTGGCTGTTTGAAATGGGCAGAGAGATAAAGTCGGCCTGGCACAGGGACAAACATCCTTCCTTTGGGATGGGACCAACCTGGGTCTGTGCAGGCTCCTGCCATCCTCCTCTGGGTCCCCTCTGCTCCCTGGGTGGGGCTGAGCATTCACTGAGGTCAAACCTCAAAGGAGGAGGAGCAAACCCCACTCTGAAATGGGAATTGTGGCCCCAAACTTCAGTGAGAGGATGCTGGGTTCCAGCCCTTCCCTGTTAAAGTTTGTTCCCCGTGGAGCTCAGGGCCTGCCCGGCCCCAGAAATCCATGGGGAGATCGTGGGGCTGCCGGGGAGATCCCAGCACAGGCACTGCTGGGGGATTTCATTTCCCCTTTCCTCTGCAGAGCCAGCTGGGCCTGGATCCCTCTGATCTCCAGCACCGACCGTTCCTGCAGCCACAGCTTCTCTGGGAATTCTGTGCCAGGGCCTCCCCACCCTCCCAGCCAGGAATTCCCAATTCCCAATCTCCCATCCATCCCTGCCCTCTGGCAGTGGGAAGCCATTCCCTGTGTCCTGTCCTTCCAGCCCTTGGAAATCCTCTCTTTCCAGCTCTGTCCGTCTTTCCTGTCGTCATAGAGCTGGGAATGTTCAGTTTGGGAAAGAGAAGGGTCCAGGGAGACCCCAGAGCCCTTTCCAGGGCCTAAAGGGGCTCCAGGAGAACTGGAGAGGGACTGGGGACAAGGGATGGAGGGACAGGACACAGGGAATGGCTTCCAACTGGGAAAGGGGAGATTTGGGTGGGAGATTGGGAATTGGGAATTCCTGGCTGGGCTGGAATTGCCAGAGCAGCTGTGGCTGCCCCTGGATCCCTGGCAGTGCCCAGGGCCAGGTTGGACATTGGGCTTGGAGCAGCCTGGGACAGTGGGAGGTGTCCCTGGATGGGATTTAAGGTCCCTTCCCAAGCCAAATCCTGGGATTGAAGAAGGATTGAGAAAAGGCATCACTACAACTCCAGGCTTTTTATTATCAACCAAGACTTTCACTTTTAGGAAATGATCAATAGAGATGGAAGAAGTCAGGATTTGCCTGTCCAAAGCAGCATCTCCCATTTCCATCCCCAGCCTTGGGCACTCACTGATGGCTCTGCTTGGATTTGGGTGGGAGATTGGGAATTGGGAATTCCTGGCTGGGCTGGAATTGCCAGAGCAGCTGTGGCTGCCCCTGGATCCCTGGCAGTGCCCCAGGCCAGGTTGGACATTGGGGTTGGAGCAGCCTGGGACAGTGGGAGGTGTCCCTGCCATGGCAGGGGTGGCACTGGGAAGTTTTTAATGTCCCTTCCCACCCAAACCAGTCTGGAATTCCATGAAATCAATCCAACAGCTCCTGGAGGAGCACAGAAAGGGCCTTGCTTTGCAGGTCCCCTCTGTTCAATGCTCATCCCCGGCAAATCCTGGCTATGGAGCACAGAAAAACCACAAAAATGCTCCCTCAGCCATCCCAGCTCCCTCAGCCATCCCAGCTCCCTCAGCCATCCCAGCTCCCTCAGCCATCCCAGCTCCCTCAGCCATCCCAGCTCCCTCAGCCATCCCAGCTCCCTCAGCCATCCCAGCCTCCTCTCCACGAGCGTTTCAAAGCCCGGGAGGAGCAGCAGGGTCGGCTCTGCGGGGACTGAGCCGTGCGTGGAGCCACAACAGCAGAGCCGCGGGTGGAAAATATGAAAGGGAGAAGCTGCAAAGGCTGCAGAGCCTCCCCTCTGCCCATCACAGCTGCCCGGCTGAAGAGAAGAAGGAAAACGCACTTCAAGAGAAGATTCCTTTGAAAGGAGGCAGAACACGGGCGCAGAGAGATGAAGGCGGCGGCTCCTGAAAGGGGCACAGCCCGCCGGGAGCAGGAACGCTGGGAACAATGGGAATTTCACAGGAATTAGATCAGAACGCCAGCGAGGCTGCTGGAAACTTCAGCACAGGCAGAAGGGTGAAAAGTGCCAGACTTTGCTGGATTTTTTCTTTTTTCCTGTCGTTTTAGTGAGAAGGAGGAGGGGTGAGAGCCAGCAGAAATAATCAAGAATATTCCAGTCAAACAGGGAAATTACAGAAATACAAAACAAGCCTGTGTCATCCCTGCTTTCCCCCAGTCAGGCAGAACCTTCAGCTGGGCTGATTCCCAACAGGAATTTCATAACCCAGATGTGTTTGGAGGTACAGGGGTCAGGAAAGGTAAAACTTGGATTTGATGAGGATGGGACCCTGAGGGACACATCAGACACGGCCCTCTGGGTGATTTCTAAAGCTCAGTACAAAGAGGTTTTTTTTTAGGTGAGATCTCTCTGCTCTGGAGCCAGGCTGGGAGAGCTGGGAATGTTCCCCTGGAGAGGAGAAGCTCCAGGGAGAGCTGAGGGTACCTAAAGGGGCTCCAGGAGAGCTGGAGAGGGACTGGGGACAAGGGCTGGAGGGACAGGACACAGGGAATGGCTTCCAACTGGGAAAGGGGAGATTTGGGTGGGAGATTGGGAATTGGGAATTCCTGGCTGGGCTGGAATTGCCAGAGCAGCTGTGGCTGCCCCTGGATCCCTGGCAGTGCCCAAGGCCAGGTTGGACATTGGGCTTGGAGCAGCCTGGGACAGTGGGAGGTGTCCCTGGATGGGATTTAAGGTCCCTTCCCAAGCCAAATCCTGGGATTGAAGAAGGATTGAGAAAAGGCATCACTACAACTCCAGGCTTTTTATTATCAACCAAGTCTTTCACTTTTAGGAAACCAAAAATACAGATGGAAAAAGTCAGGATTTGCCTGTCCAAAGCAGCATCTCCCATTTCCATCCCCAGCCTTGGGCACTCACTGATGGCTCTGCTTGGATTTGGGTGGGAGATTGGGAATTGGGAATTCCTGGCTGGGCTGGAATTCCCAGAGCAGCTGTGGCTGTGCCCAAGGCCAGGCTGGTGCCACCTGGGATGGTGGCGGGTGTCCCTGGTGTGCACAGACAGAAACGAGCTTTGCATCCCCAGTGCCACGGGCAGGACACAGAGGGAGCTGCAGGGCAGTTAATTGCAGCAGGGTAATTAATTGCAGCAGGGTAATTAAGCTGTTCCAGCGGGGTGGATCTCCGGGATCACCCCGGGCAGGGAGAGCTCCACTCTGATCTCAGTTCCCCTCCCCAGCAGAGCTCGGAGCTGTCTCAGCCTCTCCGGGGATCAGCACCGAGAGGTCAAGGACAAAGCACTCTCCCATTCCATTGTTTGCATGCTCCAACAACCCCAAACAGGCACCACTGGGAAGGGGAAGGGAGGGAAACCTCAAAATAGAAACAGTTTCTGCTTGGAATCACTCCCGCTTCGTGCCGCAGGAGCAGCTTCTCTTTTCCTTTGCTTTTTATTGTTCTCCAGACACTTTCTGGCCTTATTTAAAGACTCAGCAAAATAGGATATCATCCATGTGGAAAGGAGGGAGGAAAAGGAGTGAGCACTCTTGGCGCTCTGGAAACTTCTGGATGTCTTTCCAACAATTATTTGGGAAGGATTTGCTGGTGCAGAATCTCCTACCCCACCTTCCAAAGTGTAATTAGAATTAATTTCAGATAGTTTCATCAGATTTAATTTCAGACAACTGCTCCCTTTCAGAAGAAAATGGCCAGGAATGTTTGGCTGGGCCACCTCTTCCTGCAGGAGCTCCACTGGAAGTCAAGGTAATGATGAAGTTGCTTTTATACATCAAAAACTGGAATTAATTTACCTGGAAACTCATTTTCCATGTTTTTTTCAATTCTACCACAATTATTAATACTGGGGCTGATAGTTCTGTAGGATTTCTTGATTATGTATCAAAATTCCCAGAGAGTAAATCCCATCCTCACTCTGGATGCTGCCAAGGCAACAATTAAATCTATTTATGTGAGATTAAACAAACTCATCTCCACACTCACGATCTGTTCTTTGTCCAGAGAAAACCTGGAAGTGTCCGAGGCCAGGCTGGATGGAGTTTGGAGCAGCCTGGGATGTCCCTGCCTCTGGATAATCCCTAAAATCCCTCCCAATCCAAACCATTCTGGGGTTCTGTGAATGCTGGAAGGGCACTGAGGGGGGAAAAAGGAACATTTGATTGTTTTCAGTCCATGGAAACTGAGTCCTGGTGCCAGAATTCCAGCCTGGACTCCCCTTGCAGCTTGGGGAGGTCACTCAAAGTCCTGGAAGCATAAGAGGGGTTTCAGCAATAAAATAAGAAAAACATCTGTGTTATTGTAATACCCCAAAAAAGTGCAATTATGTCTTGATCACAGCTCAGGGATTACACGTCTTTAATGAAGTGAACATTGTCAGTGCGGGAAGTAATAAAAATTGGAAAAAAAAAATTAAAAAAAGAAGTTACAGAACTGAAAATTTAATATATATGATAATACACATAAATCTGTCGGAAAAAAAAGTAAAGGAGAATTAATTATGTTTCGGTACCCAGAGGGGGAATAAAAACGGTGAAGAATTAAGCAATAAAAAATTCATCCTGTAATTAGAATTTTGCATACTAAAATTAGAGGTGGTGTTTTCCGATAACATCCAGAACCTTCTCCAACAAAAAACCCGGGATGGGAGCGGGGCAGGGTAATTATGCACGGCAGCCTTAAGGTGTGAAACCTGTACACAGGCTTGGGGAGAGGATTAAATATCCGGTGAGGGGGAGAAACTTTTTAATTTCCCAACTTTTCATTGCCAAATTAACGGGAGGAAAAGGCTGGGGAGCAGCACGGCGGAGCATTATTTATTTAGGGGTTTAATGAATAACAAAAGAGTTGTTCTGTGCAGGCTGCAGGGGAGGCAGGGAATGATTCCTGAGGGATGGATGGCAGTTTTGGTGGCAGCCAGGGGTGGGAGCAGGGAATTCTGAGCAGCTCTGGGATAGAGGGAGGTGTCCCTGGCCATGGGAATGGATGGGCTTCAACCATCCACCCCAACCCACTCTGGGATGGTGTGATGATTCCATGATTCCCCAAGAGTTGCTTCTTATGGAATCCTGGTGTCCCTGGTCATGGGAATGGATGGGTTTTAACCAGTAATTTGGGATTGTGTGATGATTCCGTGATTCCCCAAGTCAGCTCTTGTGGAATCCTGGTGTCTCTGGCCATGGGAATGGATGGGTTTTAACCATCCACCCCAAACCACTCTGGGATTGTGTGATGATTCCGTGATTCTCCAGGAGTCAGCTCTTATGGAATCCTGGTGTCCCTGGCCATGGGAATGGATGGGCCTCAACCATCCACCCCAACCCACTCTGGGATGGTGTGATGATTCCGTGATTCCCCAAGTCAGCTTTTATGGAATCCTGGTGTCCCTGGCCATGGGAATGGATGGGCCTCAACCATCCACCCCAACCCACTCTGGGATTGTGTGATAATTCCGTGATTCTCCAGGAGTCAGCTCTTATGGAATCCTGGTGTCCCTGGCCATGGGAATGGATGGGTTTTAACCATCCACCCCAAACCACTCTGGGATGGTGTGATGATTCCGTGATTCCCAAAGAGTCAGCTCTTATGGAATCATGGAAAGGTTTGGGGTTGGAAGGACCTTAAATCCCATCCAGTGCCACGGCAGGGACACCTCCCACTGTCCCAGGCTGCTCCCAGCTCCATCCAGCCTGGCCTTGGACACTTCAATGTTTAATTCTGGGAACACAGATCCATGGATTTCCCAGCAAAGCTGGATTTTCCCCCACGCAGCCACAGGGCAGCACAGGAGGGAAGCCAGGAGCCACTTCCATGGAGCCTCGGAAGCAGCACCTTCCTGGTGCTCCAGAGTCAGGAACACGGCCTGAAAAGCTTCCAGGAATGATAAATCTGCAGGTTTTAGTGGGAAAGATGAGCCTTGGGAATCTGACCATGCTGCCAGGAGACAGGCTGGGTGTTATTCCCAGGAATAACCCCGGCAGCACCAGGATTGGCAGAGCATTTCCACCACCCTGAGATAATGAAGGATTTGTTCAGTGGACAAAACTGGGAGCCTAAGGCTCACAGCAGCTGAAGCAGTTATTCCCAAATCTGCCTCGTTTATTCCATGGCAGTGGAGATGTGCAGGAATTAACACAGGATGCAGCTCCAGGAGCTTAGAGAAAATAAAAACTGGGAAATAGAAACCATGGGAGAGCCATCCATGGATCTCACGGAGCTGCTGTGCACAGGAGCCCCCAGCACCTCCTGACCCCTGTGCAAACCAACTTTGGATGATGCTATTCCCAGTTTCTGGCCCTGTTCCTGAAAAAGCAGCTCTGTTGGATTCACTGCACAGCTCCGGCAGGAATTGTGCTCAGAGCAGATCCTGTCTGTACATCCAGGCTTCATTTCCCACCTCTCCATGATGGACAGCTCCTGATCTCACCCAAATCCTCCTGGATAAACCTTTGGATAACAGCTGACTCCCTTTGAAGGCAGATCCAGCCAAGCCAAGCTTTGCCAGAGGGGATTCCATCCCAGTTCCGGATTTCCAGGCAGCCAACACCAGACTACAAATTCCTGGATTCCCAAAAGTTCTTCCAGGAGCTCTCCAGTGCCTTCACTTAACCATGACAGCAGTGACACCTGGATTTTAACTTCCTAATGTTCCCCAAAACATGAATTTCCTGACAGAAAATATTGGAAATATTTATAAGTATTTCCTGAGCAGAGTGTGGACAGTTTTTTCTGGAGGTGGCTGCTCTCCCCAAAAAGGGAATTTGTTATTCCAGAGTCATGGAATTGAGCCCTGCCTGCTGCACCTGCACACTGACAGCAGATCAAACACAATCCCTCGATATTTCCAGCACCTCCATGGCTGGGAAATGGAAATGTGGGAATGAAATTCATAATTTAAATGAAACCAAGCCAAACGTGGGGTATTCCCAGCAGGAATCCCAGAGAGGAGCGCTGGGTCTGTCCTCAGCATGCTCCAGACTTTTCACTTGGTTTTTTTTTTCCCAAAGCAGCATTTCCAGGCAGCCTATAAAAGAGGATGTCCCACCAAACTGCTGCTCTGCAGGAAATCACAGAATCCCAGGATCACTGAGGTGGGAAAAGTCCTCCAAGATCACAAATTCCCAGCTGTGCCCGATGCCCACCCTGTCCTCAGAGCTCCCAGTGCCACCTCCAGGAATTCCTGGGACACCTCCAGGGATGGGAAATCCAAACCAGAGGACAGATATTCATGGAATCATGGAAGAATTAAGTTCATCCAACCATTCCCAGCACTGCCAAGGCCAGCACTGCCCCGTGTCCCCAAGTGCCACATCCACAGGGATTGAAATCCATCGAGACATGGGGACTCCAACAAATTTAGGGAAGAAATTTTCCCAAATATCCAATCTAAACCTCACGGAATCCCTGAGGTTGGAAAAGAGCTCCGAGGTCACCGAGCCCCAGCTGTGCCCGATGCCCACCCTGTCCCCAGAGCTCCCAGTGCCACCTCCAGGAATTCCTGGGACACCTCCAGGGATGGGCACTCCAACCCTCCCCAGGCAGCCCCTTCAGCAGCAGGAGCACTGCAGAGAATCCCAGAATCCTGGAATGGTTTGGGTGGGAAGGAACCTTAGAACCCATCCAGTCCCACCTTTCTGATTCAAGGATTCCGGATTCGAGTTCCAGCAGTGGACAGCAGCAGGAATTTCCCCATGAAATCGTGGAATGCTCTGGGAAGGGACCTTAAAGCCCATCTTGTCCCAGTCCAGAAGTGTTCAAGGGGCACCTGGATGTGGCACCTGGCTTAGGGGTGGCCCTGGTGGTGCTGGTTTAATGGTTGGACCCAATGATCTTGGAGGTCTCTTCCAACCTTGAT
The DNA here is from genome assembly GCA_910950805.1 of Acrocephalus scirpaceus scirpaceus. Classification (NCBI taxonomy): domain Eukaryota; kingdom Metazoa; phylum Chordata; class Aves; order Passeriformes; family Sylviidae; genus Acrocephalus; species Acrocephalus scirpaceus. Next base: position 959,953 of record OU383780.1, read on the forward strand.
TCTGTGGGATGAAGGGCTGGAATCACCCTCTGGAAGGAAGATGGAATCAGCCCCTGGCTGGAGGAGGAAACATCTGACACCTTCACCTCCTCGGTGCTGCTGCTGAGCAGCAAACACTGAAATCCCAACTCCAGGGATTCATCTGTCTTGACCCGAATTAATCCAAGCTCCCAAAACCAACAAGTCACCACCCAGCTGGGCTGAGGGGCTCCTGGGCAAGCCAAGAAGGCTGGAAATTGTATCCCCATCCCGGGGAGGGAAGAACACGGAGCTGACAGGAGGGGAGCACATCATCCCCGGCTCTCCAGCCCTCCGAGATCACAAATCTCCGAGGAGCAGGATTTTTACTGCCAGCCCTTTCCCAGGATTTCAGCTGCCCCCTCCACTCCCCGTGGCAGACCAGGAACCAATTAAGGCTGAGCAATGTGGGGAAAGTTCTCTCAGGTTCTGCTTTGATGCCGAAGCACTGAAGGCAGGGACTAAAACAATGAGGCTCCAGCTCCCTCGCCTCCCCTCGGAAGGGCAGGATGGAAGGGAATTATTAATTCCACCTCCTACTGCTCCCAGCACTTTAGGAGGTTATTGCCAGCAAGAGAGCACAAGGGTTTGGATTTGCTACCAAAAGATCTTCAGCTGTCTGATTCCTCTGAAAGATGTGCGAGGAAGAAAAACTTCCCAGGAAAGAGAGGGAAACGTTTTGAGTGCAGAGACAGAATATATTTATTTTTCAATTAAAAAGCCCTAAAACAGTGACAGAGCCACAAGGGTCAGAATAAAGTGTTCCTCCACTAAAGAGAACAATGTTTCCTGTTTGATGTCTCTGAAGTCAGGACTGCATCTTCCCAGGCAATCCTTTGCAAGGAATTTTTTTTAATCAGTCATTGAAATCACAGGCAGAAGGCACAACTCGCTGTTTGCATGTACTGTGACTGGAAAAGCAAAATTCCAAAGCCACGTGTGTCAGCATTAATTCATGTCACAGATCAAAAGAAGCCAGAATAATAACTGCAGCAGGGACAGTTCCACTGGTTTTGTGGAGCTCAGAGGAAAACAAGAGAGGCATTTTCAGGATCAGGGGACGCTGATTTCCCCCATACAGGTTATTCCTCTCCCTTTAAAGTATTTCCTACCAGCAGCAGAGATTTTCATGGATTTACTCTTTGGAGTCCAGCTGCTCCTCATCTCATCAGCCAAAGGAACTGACAGCACACATCGTTAAAAACCTGGGAGAGCTACAGCTCTATCCACAAATCCCAGAATCATGGAATGGTTTGGGTGGGAAGGAATTTTAAGGATCATCCCATCCCACCCCTGCCATGGCAGGGACACCTCCCACTGTCCCAATGTCCAACCTGGCCTGGGGCACTGCCAGGGATCCAGGGGCAGCCACAGCTGCTCTGGCAATTCCAGCCCAGCCAGGAATTCCCAATTCCCAATCTCCCATCCATCCCAGCCCTCTGGCAGTGGGATCCATTCCCAGAAAACCGGAGTTCATCCCTGGGGAGCTCTGGGGTACAACGGATCAAGTCCATGGCCCTGGGAAGGCCCCGGTGCTGCCCCGGTGTCACACAAGGCTGGGACACCCCAGGCTCCTTCTCACCCTGGTCCTGGGGTTCAAATGGAGAAAATCCCAGAATCCTGGAATGGTTTGGGTTAAAGGGACCTTAAATCCCCCCCAGTGCCACCCCTGCCATGGCAGGGACACCTCCCACTGTCCCAGGCTGCTCCAACCCCAATGTCCAACCTGGCCTTGGGCACTGCCAGGGATCCAGGGGCAGCCACAGCTGCTCTGGCAATTCCAGCCCAGCCAGGAATTCCCAATTCCCAATCTCCCACCCAAATCTCCCCTTTCCCACTTTGAAGCCATTCCCTGTGTCCTGTCCCTCCAGCCCTTGTCCCCAGTCCCTCTCCAGCTCTCCTGGAGCCCCTTCAGGCCCTGCCAGGGGCTCTGAGCTCTCCCAGGATTTTTCTCTCTCCTCTCCAGGGGAACATTCCCAGCTCTCCCAGCCTGGCACCACGAACCCCTGGCAGGTGCCACTCTCAGGTGTCCTCAGCTGTCACATGAGGCCACCAAATCCGTCCCTCCGAGGTGAGGCCTGGCAGATCCCAGCCCAGTCCCTCACGATTTAGGATTTTTCCACAGCTCCCGGAGCTGCTGGGATTGGACAGGGAAGAGCTCTGGTGAAGATCAACAGAAATTTTGGGATTTTCCTCTCTACCAAAGATCATTCCCAGAGGAATCCCAGCTCTGCCCCATTTCCCAAGTGCCACATCCGCAGCTTTTAAATCCCCTGGGAACGGCGACTCCGTGCTGACCTGGGAAATGGAAAAATCTGGAAATTGGGAATTTCCCCGTGCTCAGAGCTGGTTTTACCCCAGATCTGAGCTGCAGCAATAATTCCGATGAATTATCAATAATTATTAATAATTATTAATTATTAATTATTCCGATTTATTATTATTATTATTATTAATATTATTATTATTATTATTAATCCAGGCAAGGCTGGAGCATTCAGAGCCACAATTATCATTTTTACCTCTCCTTTCCATCCACACCACAACTCATCTGCATTTCCAAGAGACCAACAAACCTCTTATTTCCCTCTTCCCTCCTGCTCTCATCCTCCAGAGCCACTTTTATCTTTATTAAACCCTGCACCAAATGAAGAATAAATCCACTTTCAACACAAACAATAAACATTAAAATAAATAAACACCTCTGCCTGCTGCCCAGCCGTGAATTTAAAGTGCTGTGGCAGAGCAGAGATGTTCACTAATTAGCAGAGTTTATTTTAACTCGCCATAAACACCTCGAAAAGGAAATATTTGTGTCCAACAAATAATTTCTGATCTTAATCACTTCGTGCTGCAGAAAGAGGAGCAATAAAAATCATTTTATTCCAAAGAGGATTTTTCCAGTGTTTTAATACTTGGAGATTTTTAATTTATTGTGAGCAAATGATGCGTGAAATGCTTTTTAATGCCCGGAACGCTCGATGCAAAATTGCAAAAATAATCTGATTTTGTTTTTACTGAGGGGATTCTAAGGGGTTTGATCCTCGTGTGTGTCATTGAACAACATCAACGTCACCTCTTATACTCCTAATTAATGAGATGAGAATTCCCTCTCCCCCCCAGTGCCAGAGAACCTCAGGATCCAAAATCTGGAGGGATTTGAGGGCCTTTTGTTGGTTGTGTTCCAATTGAAAGGAAAAGAGGAACAACCCCAGGGTCCAACTCCCACCTGGAAGAAGAAAAGGAGCTCCAGGAATGTGAGAAGATTCCAAAGGGAAACTCAGGTTGGAATTTCCTCATGGAAAGGGGGCTCAGGCCTTGGAATTGCCCAGGGAGGTTTGGAGTGCCCATCCCACCACTCCAGGTGTCCCAGGAATTCCTGGAGCTCTGGGCTGGCTGAGGAGATGTGGGACCATTCCCTGTGTCCTGTCCCTCCATCCATTGCTCCCAATCCCTCTCCAGCCCCAGGCAGGGTGGGAACGTCCCTGCAGCCCCAGGAATGGGACACTCCATGCAGGAGCTCCAAAACCACCTGGGAATGGTTCCTGAGGGGCTCCATCCACCTGGAAATTCCCAGTTTTATTTTGTACCAGGTGCGTTGTGTGCAAATCCTCCCAAACCACCTCCTCCCTCCCAAAAAGTAACAATTTTATCATTTTAAAAAGGATATTTTAAAATAGGATATTTTAGGGTATTTATTTTAAGAATAAGGTTATTTATTTTATTTTATTTTATTTTATTTTATTTTATTTTATTTATTTTATTTTTTATTTTATTTTGTTTTATTTTATTTTATAATAAGGTTATTTATTTATTTTAAGAATATCCCTCCCAAAAGTAACAATTTTATCCTTTTAAGAAGGATATTTTACAATATCTATAGGATATTTTAGGATTTTTTTTTTAAGAACATCCCTCCCAAAAGTAACGATTTTATCCTTTTAAAAAGAATATTTTAATATATCTATAGGATATTTATTTTAAGAACATCCCTCCCAAAAGTAATGATTTTATCCTTTTAAGAAGGATATTTTAAGATATCTATAGGGTATTTTAGGATATTTGTTTTAGGAATAACCCTCCCAAAAGTAACAATTTTATCATTTAAAAAAGGATATTTTAAGATATCTATAGAATATTTTAGAATATTTCTTTTAAAAATATCCCTCCCAAAAGTAACAATTTTATCATTTTAAAAAGGATATTTTACAATATCTATAGGATATTTTAGGATATTTGGTTTAAGAATATCCCTCCTAAAAGTAACAATTTTATCCTTTTAAGAAGAATATTTTAAAATACCGATAGAATATTTTAGGATTTTTTTTTAAGAATATCCCTCCCAAAAGTAACAATTTTATCCTTTTAAGAAGGATATTTTAAGATATTTATAAAATATTTTAGGGTATTTATTTTAAGAATATCCAGGCTTAGCTGGAAGTGGAACCTTTTCATCCTGGAGAACTTTGAGGAATATCGAAATTTTATCAGCACAGCTTCTCTGGGAATTCTCAGGGCCTCCCCACCCTCACGGGGAAAAGTTGGGAAGGTGACCCTGGGTTATTCCTTCCATGATTTGGAGAAGGAATTCAGCAGTGCTCTGGAAAGTCCCTGGAAAAGGAAGAGGGAAGGATGAGGGACGGATATTAACTCCTCATTAACGCTAATGACAAAACCATAAATCACAGCCCGGCTTAATGAGAGGGATCCTGTGTGGAGCTGCCCAGGAGAAGTTTCTGATCGATTTTTGGATCACTCAGGTAATTCCAAGATCAATAGGACACAAAATCCACCTGTCTGTGCCTGTTAGCAGCACAATTAGAGCTTGGAATGGATTCTATTTATAAAACCTGGTCCGTAAGGGAGAGAGGGGATGGAGGGACAGGACACAGGGAATGGCTTCCAACTGGGAAAGGGGAGATTTGGGTGGGAGATTGGGAATTGGGAATTCCTGGCTGGGCTGGAATTGCCAGAGCAGCTGTGGCTGCCCCTGGATCCCTGGCAGTGCCCAAGGCCAGGTTGGACATTGGGCTTGGAGCAGCCTGGGACAGTGGGAGGTGTCCCTGGACTGGATTGGGATGAGCCTTTCCAGCCTCATTGGATGTCCTCAAAGTCCCCACCCAAAGGAATTCCAATGGAATTTGGATGGTGTCTCAGCCTGGGAAGTCCTCACTGGACTCACACTGGGAAAATACTGGAGGCTTGAGGAGGATTTGGTGATCCCTGAGCTGTGCCCATGGATTGGGAATGGTTGGGAATTTCCTCTGCTCCAGCTCCTGCTGTTGATTTGTTTTTATGGAAAATGGTATCAGGATCCTTTAGGAAAAGTGGGAATGAGGTTGTGGTTTTGGATTGGGAATGTGGGCAAGTTTGAGAGGAGTTTGGGATTCATTTCAGGTGGGATGGGAAGAGGAGTTGGGAGCTGGAGATTTGTGGAGCTGGGAATGGGAATCATTCCATGGGGAGGGGCTGGGGACAAGGGCTGGAGGGACAGGACACAGGGAATGGCTTCAAACTGGGAAAGGGGAGATTTGGGTGGGAGATTGGGAATTGGGAATTCCTGGCTGGGCTGGAATTGCCAGAGCAGCTGTGGCTGCCCCTGGATCCCTGGCAGTGCCCAAGGCCAGGTTGGACATTGGGGTTGGAAGAACCTTGGATGGTGGGAGGTGTCCCAGTGGATTGGGATGGGATTTAGGATCCCTTCCAACCCAGTCTGGGATTCTCCATGGAAGCAGCAAAGAAACTTCCCAAGCTGGAGCTGTTCCAGGAGCTGGGAGCAGCCATTCCTGGTGGGACACTCACAGTTCATCCCAGCCACTCCTGAGGAGCCTCGTGCTGGGATCCCAGGCACTGCTTTTCCTCCAAAAACACCAAGGAAATTCCAAATTTAATGCTCATTTTGCCCTGTGATTTATCCAAATTAAGAGGCAGCTCTTAATTACACATTTCCCCTCCGTTTGCATTTTCCTGCTCCACTTGGGAAGGAATTTTTGATTTCATGGGAACAGCAGCACACACAACACTCCAAAAGGACAGGGATGCTGCTGCCAGCCCCAGGGATTTTCGGAGGTTTCTCCATTTCATGGCACAGGGATTATTCCCCATTCCCTGCAAACAGCTCAGTAAATCCAAAAAAAAAATCGGGATTAGCAGTTAGAGCCACAGGAATGTATCCAGGATGGAATTACAGCTGGCTGTGCCCCATCACACTGGGAATTTGATGAATTTGATCCCTTCCACGCTGGGAAATGTTAATTAACAGAGGGAAGGACCAGGTTGGGTCTGGGAGAGCCCAGCCAGGCTGGGGAAACTTTTCCAGGCCTCCCATGGGAGCAGTGGGATCAGGGGGGATGTGCAGCCCCATGGATGCTCCACGGGGTTTTTCCAGCCCTGTCCCAATCCTCACCCTGATCCCAACCTCCAACACCCCGCAGAGACCTTGGAATGTCCCAACATTTCGGGTTTGAGACCCAAATCTGGGATTTTTCCAACAAAACCATCCTCAGATCCACCCTCTCCCTGCTCCACCTCCTCCTCTACATCCCAGGCACAGCAGCTCCCACAAAGATTTTTTTCCCCACTGTTTTCCCAAAAAACATTCCTTATTTTGGAGGTGCCCAACTTCCAAATATATTTTTTTAATATACAATAACCACAAACTTTTCAGAGGAGATCTAACATAAATTAAACGAAGCTGAATTTGAGCAGACTTTATAAAAATGGCACTAAGACATTTTTTTTTTCCCCTCCAGGCCAATTTTAAATAAATAACCCTCTCCCCAAGAAACCTGCTTCCCAGGAAAAATACCTTAGAACCCCCTTGTTTGACATAAATTATAAAAAATTATATGTGATTTCTCTAAGTAGACACAAACCAACAAATTTTAGTTCTATTTTGCACTTTGATTTACCAAGAAAAGCCAATTGGCTGCTCCTGCAGTACTGAGGGAAAGCAAAATATTCAACAATTCTTGGAGGAAGTTTTTCCTGATTATTTTTTTTATTTTTCAGGAACAGAGTGGCCCTGCTGGACAGGGAACATTCACTGCCACCCTTTTTTCCAGTGGGTACAGAAGGGAAAAGCCACCAGGATCCACCCAGCAGCGATTTTTGACTTTTTTGACTCTACATAATTTTTTAAAATACATTTTTTATGATATTTTAGCAGGAGGGCTGCTCTCCCCCTCTCTCCAGTTTCTTCCTTTCCCACTCCTGATGCCATCTGATTTTTTGGATGCCTCCTCTTCCCATCCAGCTCCTCTTATATATATAAAAAGATAAATCTATATCTGTATCTATATCTATATCTATATCTATATCTATATCTATATCTATATCTATATTTATATCTATATCTACATCTATATCTATATCTATATCTATATAAAGACATATATATTTATATATATATATTTATATATAAAAATATCTATATCTATATCAAGAATATATATATAAAGAATATATATAAATAATGTATATTAAAAGAATATATGTATATAAAGAATATATATAAAAATAATGTATATTAAAAGAACATATGTATATAAAGAATATATATATTAAAAATATAAATATAAATATATAAATTATATATATATATATATATATATAAAGAATATAGCTACCTTTCTGAGGAACAGCTAAAGAGACCTGTCAGTGTTTTGGCATTTATTGCCAAATTATTGTCAGGAGGGCACAGAAACTTCTGTTGTTCTTCCCTTGAAAGGTCCTGGGGTGAAACTGAGACCCTTTTCCTTATGCAGAATCATTTTCTGGGTGCAGAGCACCAACAGGGCCCCTGGAGCACTGGGATTCCCATGGGCACAGGGATAATGAGGGGCAGGGAATGGATGTTCCTCCTCCTGCAAGCTCTGGTACCATCCAGGCTGTCACTCCAGGGAATCCCTGCAGACAGGGACACACCTGAGCTCCCTTTCCTGCTCCAACCCCTTCCTCATCCCTTTAAATCCACTCCTTCAACTCCTCCTCTTCCATCTGCTCATCCCACATCTGGCAGCTGCTGCCCAAAACAGGAGAGGCCAACAGGGCTCCACGTCGCCCTGTTCTTGTAAAGCTTTGCTGAGCCTTCTGGTGTTCACATTTATTGTGATGGAGTTCTCACAGAATCACAGAATCAATCACAGAATCAATCACAGAATCACAGAATCACAGAATCAATCACAGAATCAATCACAGAATCAATTACAGAATCATGGAATCAATTACAGAATCAATCACAGAATCAATCACAGAATCAATCACAGAATCACAGAATCAATCACAGAATTAATCACAGAATCAAAGAATCACAGAATCACAGAATCAATCACAGAATCAATTACAGAATCACAGAATCAATTACAGAATCACAGAATCACAGAATCAATCACAGAATCACAAAATCACAGAATCAATCACAGAATCAATTACAGAATCAATCACAGAATCACAGAATCAATCACAGAATCAGAGAATCAATCACAGAGTCACAGAATCAATCACAGAATCAATCACAGAATCACAGAATCACAGAATCAATCACAGAATCAATCACACAATCACAGACTCAGTCACAGAATCACAGAATCAATCACACAATCACAGAATTTCCAGGTTGGAAGAGACCTCCAAGATCATCAAGTCCAACCCAGTCCCAACAACTCAACCCTGGCACCCAGTGCCACATCCAGGCTTTGTTAAACACATCCAGGGATGGTGACTCCACCACCTCCCCGGGCAGACCATTCCAGTTCTTTATCACTCTTTCCATGAAAAACCTTTTCCTGATATCCAACCTATACTTCCCTTGACGAGGGGGAGTGTCCCCATATTTTGTTTGTTCCTAAACTCCCCTGGGTAAATGTTTCCATATTTGTATCCTATTCCTGTAGGGGAATATTTCCATATTTGTGTCCTATTCCTGAATTTCTGTATGGGAATGTCCCCATATTTGTGTCTTACTCCTGAATTCCTGTAGGGGAATGTCTCCAATTTATATTTTGTTCCTGAATTTCTCTAGGTAAGTATCTCCAATTTGTGTTTTGTTCCTCAATTCTTGTAGGTGAGTGTTCCCATATTTCGTTTGATCCTAAATTCCCCTGGGTAAACGTTTCCATATTTGTATCCTATTCCTGAATTCCAGCTCGAGGCTGTGTCCTCTCTTTCCGTCCATTGTTGCCTGGAGGAAGAGCCCAACCCCAGCTGAGCACAGCCACCTTTCAGGAAGTTGTATTGTCATATTTTCATCTAAAAATATCATTGTTTGCATTCTTTCTTGGAGGAGGAGAGAATTGACTGGCTGTTGTCTGGTTGAGAGGAGACAATTCCATCCTCCAATCCTTGATCACTGTTGGAAATCCATAAATTCCGAGGTCTGTCAAACAAACTCCCTCTTTTCACCACGGACATCCGCGTGTGATCATTCCGTGTCCTAGCGCGACGTCTCCGCTCCTCCCTCCAGCAGCAAAACCCCCCCAAAGCCAGGCAGGGAGGCAGGGCTGGGCTCACCCACTCCGAGGGGCGCCTTAATGAGGCAGGAACAAGCGGAATTGATTTTTAATTTCACATTTTAATTTGTCGGGAGCATCTCAGCGGCTTTTGAACGAGATTTAACGCGCGTTTTATTCCGCCAGGAACGGGTTCAGTCGCCGGCTAAAATTGGATTAGCGGCTCCAGTGCTTGATTAGGAAAGGGGTTGGAAGCTGAATTTTGGAATGTTCTGGGCCACATCTCATTAATCCACCCTTGAGGGAACTTTTGGGGTTGGTGTAGGTTTGTACATAAAGGGGAGTTCAGGAATACGACACAAATATGGAAACGTTTATCCAGGGGAATTTAGGAATAAACAAAATATGGGAACATTCACCTACAAGAATTGAGGAACAAAATATAAATTTGAGACATTTACCTAGAGAATTTCAGGAATAGGACAAAAATATGGGAACATTCCCCTACAGGAATTCAGGAATAGGATACAAATATGGGGACACTCCCCTACAGGAATTCAGGAATAGGATACAAATATGGAAGCACTTACCCAGGAAATTTAGGGACAAAACAAAATATGGGAACACTCACCTACAAGAATTGAGGAACAAAACAGAAATTGGAGATATTTACCTAGAGAAATTCAGGAACAAAATATAAATTGGAGACATTCTCCTACAGGAATTCAGGAATAGGATACAAATATGGAAACATTTACCCAGGGGAATTTAGGAACAAATGAAATATGGGAATATTCACCTTCCAGAATTCAGGAACAAAACACAAATTGGAGATATTTACCAATAGAAATTCAGGAATAAGACACAAATATGGGAACATTCCCCTACAGGAATTCAGGAATAAAACACAAGTATGGAAACATTTACCCAGGGGAATTTAGTAACAAATGAAATATGGGAACACTCACCTACAAGAATTGAGGAACAAAACAGAAATTGGAGATATTTACCTAGAGAAATTCAGGAATAAGGCACAAATATGGAAATATTCCCCTACATGAATTCAGGAATAAGACAAAAATATGAAAACAGTTTCCCAGTTCCTGAGGGGAAATTGAGACAGGGAGCCCAGTTAAAGCTGGGCTGGGAACAACCAACACTTCCCTACCTTCACAGCCAAGAATTCCTTCCTAATATCCAACCTAAATGACAGATTTTAGTTTCCAATTATTGCAAAAACTAAGCCACGAAAAATGCAGAAAATTAAGGAAAAAATATTGCAGAGTTTTGGGAGGAGCAGTTTTATTTTCAATTTTTTTTCAGCACATTTAGTTTTTTATTTAAATTTCCAGAGTTTCATTAGGAGTTGGTGGCTTGGATGCTCCTGAATATCCTGTTCTGACTCCTGGGATGAGGTAGGAGCGTGGTTTGTGTGTATTTTTAATCTACTTAGGGTTAATTAAGGTGGTGTTTTCAGGATTGTTATTTTGAGTTCCTTTTTTTTCAGTTTCTTAAAATTTCCAACTTGTTTCTCCCTGTGGTTGGGGGTCTATTCCCTTAAATCCCTTAAATCCAAATTGTCCTGCATTTATGGGACTTGGTTTGACCTTAAATCTGAGTTCCTACAATGTTGACTTTTGATTTTCAGCCCCGTTTTGGGTTGGGTTTGCACCATTTTTGTGTCTTTACACATTAAAAAATGCTGAGATTTGTGACACTCACATTTCCAGCTCAGCTCTACTGAGGATATTGGTCAGAGTTTGAAATCCCTCTGCCATGGATTCATTTCTCTATTTTTATGGAAGCACCAAAGCTCTTTGTGTGCTGAACTCGGTTTTTACCTTCATGAAATAATCAGTGAAGAAAGAATAATTTGGGCTGGGGGAAATTGGGAGCTCAGCTGTTCAGTCTGATACATGAAGAGGAAAAGGAAGCACAAGACAGATGGTCGGAGGAATCTTCTGATCTTGCCAAGATCACCCAGCCCTCAGGAGATGCAGGAATAGGGATTTGCCAAAAAAAAAAAAAAAAAGGAATTATTTTTTAACATTTTTAGCATTTTAATTATTTCATTAATTTTAAATTTTGGTTTATAAAAACCAAAGAGTTTGGGCCACTCTCCTGTGGTGATTATGGATCTGTTAATGAGGAGGGAAAGGAAAAACAAGGAATGAACAACAAGAGAGTTCCTGGGAATTTCCTGGAGGAATCTCAGCCCAGTCATGGCAATAATCCAAGGAAAGGATGTGGGAATGAGGGCGGTAAAAACTTGGAATGAATTTAATTTTGCAAATCGTTGTGCTGTTAAAAAAAAAGGTGTAAATGAGAGATGAATGGGTTTAGAGTGGGGGAACATGAGGGGAAATGAGAGAGGAACTCGGAGTTGGGTGATGAAATCCCTCCAGTTAATGATGGAGACAAATTCCAACGCGGCTTTGGGATCCAGGATGTGCCACCAGCCCCACCAGGTGGAACAGGGCTCAGCACCCACCAGTGCCAGTTTTCCATAGTCCTGGACATGACATGAACTGGGAATGTGCCATGGGCACCGGATGATCCTGCTGGGATTCGGGAAGCCGGGAGTGATGGTTGTGCTGCTCCTGAGGGGACAGGGTGACCAAGGACACGGCCCTGGACCCCGGGGACATTTGGGGTGTGGTGCCTCCAGCAGGATTTTGAAGGATGTGGAGCACAATTCCAGTGGGATATCCCACTGGGAATGGCACTGCTGCTGTGGCTGGGGCAGGGAGCCTTCTCCAGGGGTGGGAGGGGGCTCCAGCTCTGAAATCCTGGGATTAGGTGGCTTTAGGAGAAGATCTTGGCTAAGGCAGGGTGCCAGCTCCTCATAAATCTTCAGAGGAGTTGGGGGTTTTGGCCATAAAGATCAGTTTGGAATCCAGGTGGGATTTCAGGGCAGGACCTTCAAATCGATTTTATATTTTACCAGGAGCAACTTTTATTCTCTGATTTGAGAACACAACTGCAAGGCAAGAGACTTCCAGCATTTAAAGGATGGTTAGAAAAACAGGGAAATCAACTTTGTGCATGGGCAGAGAGGGACAGGACAGGGGAGAGGAGTTTTACACCAAAAAATAATTTAAATTATGTTTTAGGAGGAAATTCTGAGGCTGGAACTGGGTGGGTTTGAGGTCCCTTCCATCCCAAAATCACATTTTGTGACTGTGCAACATCAGACGCTGCAGAAGCTTCCAGAAGGTGGAATGTGAGGGAAAAACAACAATAAACCCCCAATCTTTTCGTTTCCCCCCTTTTCTGGCCCACGTGGCAGCAGAATGGAGCCGTGCCCAGGCTGAGCTCCCGGGACCATCCTGGATTCTGAAGGAAATTTCTCCAGCACCGCCAAACCCTTGGATTCCAAATGAGATCACTGCAGGCCCAGTCATGGAATTAATCTGCTCCCCTCTCTGAAAGCTTTTGAACCACCCAGGAGCCCTGAAATCTCCCTGGAAATTCCCATGGAAAGCCATTCCAGGAGCCATCTCCTGGTTTCTACCCCAACAGCAATTTTCTCCAACCGCGTTTTCCATAAACCAACCAAAGCAGCGCCGCGGGCAACGAGCTGAGAGGAAAAGGACACAAAAAGCAGCAAAGCTTTGGAATGTGCAGCTTTTCCCACTTTTCCCAACATCCCTGTGTGGAAAGGTCCTGCTGGGGTGAGATAAGGGGGTGATAAAGGAGATAAACTGGGCAGGGTTGGTTTCTCCTCAGCTCAATCTGCGCCGGTGGGGCTGGCAAAAAAGCACCCCAAAAATACAAATGAAAGGCCAGGATTTACTCCTGCTTCTTAAATAATAATTAATAAATAATGCTTAATAAATAATTACATGAAGATAAAAAAGTTATTCTCAGGACTTTTGGAGAAACCAAGTGCTGCAACCCCGGGACCATGTTGGCCGGGATTAAGGTGGTGATAAATCAAAGGACGGGTACGATGGAATTTTCTGGAAAGTTAAAAGGGTTTAAGGAGGGAAACAACAAACAGAAGCTGAACTTAGAATGGGACTAATTCCAAAAATCTGGGATAGGGCAGGCAGGATACACGTATAGGGTCGATTGAGGGGCGGAGCCAAGGCTGAGGATCCAACCAGAAACGGGAATTCAGAATATGTAAAATTCTGCACCCACTGACAGCCAATCAGGGAGCAGGAACTGAGGAACCTTCTAGAACCTCAGACTTATGTGAACAGAACTGTCAGCACGTTATTTCCCAGGAGTGGGAGCTGCTCGAATCCTGCTCACCCTAAATTGAGCGTTGGCCAACTACAGACCAGGTTCCCATGGTCAGGCAGCTCAGCTCCCACAGCCGAGGATTTAGAAGGACAAAAACTCATTTCTGAAGGGCAGAAATGGATTTGTGTGTCCTCAGAAGGAGAAGTTCAGGGACAACTCGAGCTGGGTCTGGCAGCTGTGTCCTTCCATCTGTCCTTCCGTTCCCGGCACATCCCGCACGGATTTGGGCCGTTAGCTGGGAAAATCTGGTGATTTGTGCAACCGGGATGAAAAAAATGTGCAGCCAAGGAGAAAAGAGGACAAAATGACAGAATCTTCATGTGGTAACATCACACTGAGTTCCAGGAAAATCCTGTCCTTCATCCCGGGATGGCCAAGGCCAACCAAGGACACCAAAAGCTGTTGGATTTGAGGAATCCGAGTCCACAGGTTCGACTGGGATCAATAAATTGGAGGAACTCTACACCCAATTTGGAAATCTCATCTCGAAGAATAAATCAGGGAGGTGTGAGAAGAAAGGTTGGGTTTGATCCCAAATAAATCTCTCTGGTGATGGATTTGTCCCAGAAAACTCCACTGAACAGCAGTTCCTTCACATGAATCCGTGTGTTAAAAATCTGGGATATTCCTTGGATGCTTTGGGATCATTGGTGGGGTGGGAGAGGAGAAGAGCAGCCCCTGGGGCTGTGCAAACCCAGAAATAACAAATATTCCTGAATTATCAACTGTTTCCAGCCCAAATCCAAAGCACAGCCCCACACCACCAAAAAATCAAATTAATCAACTCCATCCCAGCCCAGATCCAAAGCACAGCCCCACACCACCAAAAAATCAAATTAATCAACTCCATCCCCGCACAAATCCGAAGCACAGCCCCACACCACCAAAAAATCAAATTAATTAACTCCATCCCAGCCCAGATGCAAAGCACAGCCCCACACCAGCTAAAATTAAATTAATTAAATTAATTTATTCTCTTCCAGCCCAAACATCACAGTTCTTTTCCATTTCTGACCTTAAATTCAGATATTTGAGCTGTAAACTGCATTTCTCCACCTGCTCAACAACTTTCCACATCAAGGACCTTCAATCTCAAAGCCTATTAAATGTAAAATACTCCTAAAATTTTAGTTCTCCCTTAAATCACGGACTACAAGAAGCAGCAACCAAAAATATTTAATACATCAAGTGCTAAGCAAAGCAAATCCATCACCTAATGTGAATTAAATTCATGTTTAGTGTTTGCACTGAACTTTCGGGTTCATTAGGAGCAGAGTTTTGGGAGATTAAAGGAGGAATATTTTTAAAGTTACTTCTCACATTGAAAAAAGTAATTTCCCCCCCTTTAAAAAGAAAAACCTTTCCAGATGAAAGATGGAACCAGAGACTGGGATTTGCAGCAGAATTAAAGAGCCTGGAGTCACTTCATTTTACAGGAAAAACTCGAGTAGTTTTGATCAGGGAAAGGCAGAACTGGACTAAAATCCTCAAATTACTTTTTTTTTTATATATAGAACCCATAATTCTATTTTGAATTCATCCTGATATGTGAGGCTGATTTATTACAGCAGACCATGAAAAGGGTGATAAATACAGAATAAATTCTATAAAAATACACGTGAGCTTAAGATTTGCTGTCTTGCAGCCCCCCAGTATTTAACAACTGCTGCATTCTGTATCTGCCCGTGCCCAATCTCCCTGACTGATCTCTCTTATTCTTCACTGCAAATGTATAAAAAAAAAGTCATTTAAAAAGCATTAAAGTGATAAAAAGTTTGATATTCCTCGAAGTTCTCCAAGATGAAAAGGTTTTGCTGCCACTTCCAGCTAAGCCTGGATATCCTTAAAATAACTCCTTAAAAAGATAAAATTGTTACTTTTTGGGGAGGGAAGAAGTGGTTTGGGAGGATTTCCAAAATAAAACTGGGAGTGCCCCGGTGGATGGAGCCCCTCAGGAACCACCAAGACATTCCCACCCTTCTTGATAATTTTTAATTATATTAATTACATTAATTATATTAATTATTATATTATTATAAAATTAAATAATTTTAAATAATAATAATAATAAATAAATCATTTATTATTAAATAACAAAAATAAATAATTTTAAGACGTCTCCCAGTGGTCTCATCTCCTGACAACTTCCCACTCTTCCACATTCCTGAGCTGCAAAGAGCAAGTCCAATCTATGGAGAACTTCGTTCCCAGGGAGGTTTGGATGCTCCCACTTGGTTGCTGGAAGATCCCAATCCCAGTTAATTAGGAATTATTGGAAGATCCCAAGCCCAGTTAATTAGGAATTATTGGAAGATCCCAAGCCCAGTTAATTAGGAATTATTGGAAGATCCCAAGCCCAGTTAATTAGGAATTATTGGAAGATCCCAAGCCCCGTTAATTAGGAATTATTGGAAGATCCCAAGCCCAGTTCATTAGGAATTATTGGAAGATCCCAAGGCCAGTTAATTAGGAATTATTGGAAGATCCCAAGCCCAGTTCATTAGGAATTATTTGAAGATCCCAAGCCCAGTTAATTAGGAATTATTGGAAGATCCCAAGCCCAGTTAATTAGGAATGATCCAAATTAAGAAAAAATGTCTCGCACTTCCCTTAATTCCAACTTCCATAAGCAACAAAGGCTTAAATCCCACGATTTGCATTGTTGGGAACACACAGGATTTGGAGGCATGTTTGGATATGAATCTGACGTGATAGCTTTAGGAAGTTAATTAAGTAATTGCTAAACGTCCTAATTGATTTTTAATCACTGAGCGAGGCTCCAGCAGAGCCCAGCCTGGCAGAGTCCTCTGTCATTATGGAACAAAGGGAACCTTCAGCGTTCCCGGGCTCCCACACGTCCGTGGTTTCTCCTCTTTTCCTGTAAATCCACCAGGATTTGCCCATCCCTTCATTCCCTTCCTGTTTTGGGGATCTTCAGTCAAAAGAGGAAAAGCTGAACAACATCCCAGGAGAAGGAGAATTCCTTAAACTCAGGTTCTTGGAAGGGGAGGTTGGAATTAGGTGATCTTTAATGGCCTTTCCAACCTCAGCCATTCCATAAAAACAAACCCAGGACCTAACCCAGCCAATTCCATAGGTCTGACACCAGGATTAATTTTCAATTTCCATTCTGATTTAGGCTTTCCCAGCTGTTCTGTGATCCCACAAATCCATTCTCAGGAAGCCACCTCCATTCCCTGAGCATGAGAACATCCACAGGAACTCTGGGGAAGGAGTCCTGGAATCTCCTGGATTGGTGGAAAGCCTCAGTGCCTGATTTTCAGAGGTGGAATTCCAGATTGGTTTGGGATGGAAGGGACCCTAAATCCCATCCCATTCCACCCATTCCATGGGCAGGGACACCTCCCACTGTCCCAGGCTGCTCCAACCCCAATGTCCAACCTGGCCTTGGGCACTGCCAGGGATCCAGGGGCAGCCACAGCTGCTCTGGCAATTCCAGCCCAGCCAGGAATTCCCAATTCCCAATCTCCCACCCAAATCCAAGCAGAGCCATCAGTGAGTGCCCAAGGCTGGGGATGGAAATGGGAGATGCTGCTTTGGACAGGCAAATCCTGAATTTTTCCATCTCTATTGATCATTTCCTAAAAGTGAAAGACTTGGTTGATAATGCAAAGCCTGGAGTTGTAGTGATGCCTTTTCTCAATCCTTCTTCAATCCCAGGATTTGGCTTGGGAAGGGACCTTAAATCCCATCCAGGGACACCTCCCACTGTCCCAGGCTGCTCCAAGCCCAATGTCCAACCTGGCCTTGGGCACTGCCAGGGATCCAGGGGCAGCCACAGCTGCTCTGGCAATTCCAGCCCAGCCAGGAATTCCCAATTCCCAATCTCCCACCCAAATCTCCCCTTTCCCAGTCTGAAGCCATTCCCTGTGTCCTGTCCCTCCAGCCCTTGTCCCCAGTCCCTCTCCAGCTCTCCTGGAGCCCCTTTAGGTACCCTCAGCTCTCCCTGGATTTTTCTCTCTCCTCTCCATGGGAACATTCCCAGCTCTCCCAGCCTGGCTCCAGAGCAGAGGGGCTCCAACCATAAATGGATTCCCATTAATGGAAACACCCACATCCCATTATATGGAAAATTCCTCCATTCTGCTGCTGCAAAGCGACTCCAAGAACTGCCCAAACAGGAATTTTTTTTCACCACTAATTACAGGACCCAAAATTGTGAGCAAAGCCTTTCAATCAAATGGAGATTTCTGCTTTATTCCACTTTATCCACAATGTCTCATCCCACAAATAATTATTCCATTCAGATCCCAGTATCTTATGGGATATTTAACATTATAATTGAGATTTAGAAGGAACCCAGGTGTTTCTCCAACATTTTTGACCTCCCAGCTTTGGGAGCACACAGCAGCCACTAGAAAAGAAGGAATTTTTTTTTCCTCCTTCACATCCTGCTCACAAAATTCCCTTTTGTGTGTTTGGAGTTTGGTTGCTGCTCTAAATAATTTACAAATTCATCTTCCAGGAGACACAAAAATCAGCAACTCCCTGATTTGCCTTCCTGTTCTGCCACCAGAGTGGAAAATGCACCCAGGGCTGGGGAAGTTTTATTTTTATTTTCTTTGGTGTTGTTTTAAAACCAAACGGAGCTGGAGAATTGGGTGAGGAATCTGGAATTTTAAAGTTGTCTCCAAGGAATGTGTAATTATCCAGTTTGCAGCTGCAGGGCTTGGAGAACACAATTTTTAAGCTATAGATTATCCCTAAAAATATTTCTGAGTTTTTAAGCCCTGGTCACAGCGGGAACTCCTTTCCCCCCCCTCCCTCCAGACTCTGTGTGGTCTCTTCCCTTTGGAAATATTGCTCCTGGGGGAATTTTTCCTCAGGTTTGATGGAAAATCCCGGTGTCTCCAGGAATTCCGTGACTCTTTGAGCACCTTGGTGGCATTAATGGGCCACAATTCCTAAATAAAGAGTCCCCGGTGCTTCAGATCATAGAACTGAAGGATTGGTGTGGGTTGGAAGGGACCTTAAATCCCATCCCATCCCATCCTATCTTATCCCATGGATCCCATCCCATCCCATCCCATGGATCCAATCCCATCCCATCCCATCCCATCCCACGGATCCAATCCCATGGATCCCATTCCATTCCATCCCATCCCACGGATCCCATCCCATCTCATTCCATCCCATCCCATGGATCCCATCCCACAGACCCAATGCTATCCCATGGATCCAATCCCATCCCATGGATCCCATCCTATCCCATCCTACCCCATCCCATCCCACCCCTGCCATGGCAGGGACACCTCCCACTGTCCCAATGTCCAACCTGGCCTTGGGCACTGCCAGGGATCCAGGGGCAGCCACAGCTGCTCTGGCAATTCCAGCCCATCCAGGAATTCCCAATTCCCAATCTCCCACCCATCCCTGCAGTGGGTTTATATCCCACTATCCCAAACCTGCAGTGTGACAACAAATCCAAGCTTTGGAATTCTCAGGCTTGCAGAGTTCTGCACAATCATTGTTGGAGTAGCAAAACTCTGGGAATTTTCCATTTCTCTGCCCCAGGGATGTGGAGGAGGGAGAGAATTCCCAGAGCTGCATTTTTCCAGGCTCTGGGGCTGTCAATACCCTGACATTTGTTTTCTTACTGGGAACAAAGAGCTGCTCCATGAAATCCCGGATCCCATCTGGGGATTTGCACCAAACTTGAAATCCTACGGGAATTCCCAGTCCAGGGGATGGAGTGAAAAGGCTCTTGAGCCATCCAAGAAGAGCTGTCAGAGGTAAAATTGAAATATTGGATTTGGGTGAAGAAAGAGGAGGTTCCCAGATTGGATCCTGAGCCCCGGGACAAACTGGCTGGGAAGAGGAAGGTGGAAGGTGAATTCCAAGCCTGACCATGGAATACAGAGGTCACAAGCTGGAGGAAGTTATGGAGGAATAAAAAGTGCAGAAAATGGAAAAAAAACCACCCCTTAAAAACCAAGGGAATAACACAGCCATGACCTTCAATAAGGCCAAACCAAATAAAGCCAGAACTGGGAGAGAAGATCCTTTGGGAAATGAGCCCAAATGGAAAAAAAATAAAAATAAAAAAGGAGTTCAGGGAAGTTGGCAGCTCTTTAAAAAAAGCACAGGAAAAATCCATCCCGTGCTGAGGAGCTGCAGGAAGGGTGGGGAGGGATCACAGCAGATGAATCCAGGGATCTGCATTGGCTTGGAGCAGAGGGAATTGCACAGGGAGCAAAAAGGGCTCAGATGGAGGTGAAACCAGGGCTGGGAAATGCTGAGGGACAGGAGGGGATTTAAGGTCCTTTCTATCCAAACCCTTCTGGGATTCTGTGATTCAAATGGATGCACACAGGTCTGAAGGCATCACACCAGAGCAGCAGGAAAAGACACACGGGGAGGAATTGAGCTGCTGCTTCCCACTGAACTTCCACAAGTGACCGCAGTGATCCAACCCCAGCTGGCAGCAGGGCAGAGCAGCTGCCATAAAATCCTGGAATGTCCTGAGCTGGGAGGGACCCACAGGGATCATCCAAACCCCTGTCCCTGCCCAGAGCCCCCAGCAATCCCACCCTGGGCATCCCTGGCAGCGCTGCCCAAAGGCTCCTGGAGCTCTGGGGCTGTGCCCATTCCCTGGAGAACCTTTCCCTGAGATTTATTCCCTCCTTTCGAATCCAAGCAAATCCAAATTTAAGTCACGCCAGGGAGGGTTTCAGTCTGGTTTTTCCATTGAATTGTTCATCCTGGGCAGTGATTTAGCACAAAAAGTTCCTCTCTGATTTAAGATCCCTTCCAACCCAAACCCAAGGAGTCTACACAGCCCAAAGAGAGGGGGGAGATGTTGGGGCACAGATCCCCCTGGGCCCCATTCACACAGGCCCAGGAGTGTCTAAAAATTCTGACTGAATTCCCATTCCCTTTCCTTTATGTGATCCCAGCTCCAGCACCTTCCAGCTGTGGCAGCAACACCTCTGAGTGATTTTCTCCCCAGAAAATCCTTCTGCATTCCCAAAAGCCCCAGGAAGATGAGGAGGGAACCGCTGTGACCCACACAGCTCCTCACTTTTCCTGGGCAAGAACAGGATAAGAACTCTCTTTCCTAGATATCTCTGAGGGACCAGTGTTGGGGAGGATGAAACAGGAAAGCCTTATAAATATAAACTGCTTAGATTTAGAGAATATGAAACCTATCAGTGAAATAAAATTAAAAGCAAGTTTTGATGTCTGAGATGCTGAACTTTAGTTACTGAACAACTGGAAAACAATGGTATGGCCAGCTGAAGGTTAAACAATTAAATTAATTAATTAAACAATTAAATTAATTGATTAAACAATGCCCTTCTCCTTACCAAGAGCCCAAGGGTCAGAGCAGACCCTGCTGGCTCGGCAGGAGGGGTCCCAAGAGTCGTTTTTAGGGTTTAAAATATAACACAGGGTGGGAATGTAATGATTCTTATGGACTGTGTGTAAATGCTGCAGGATTTGTAGTTTTTAGGGTTTAAAATATAACACAGGGTGGGAATGTAATGATTCTTATAGGCTGTGTGTAAATGCTGTAGGATTTGTATTTTGTGCTGGATTGGTTGGGGTAAATCAGAATATTCAGGATAGAAAAGATTTAATGGATTGGGATGGGAACTTCGCTCTCTTTTTCCTCTTCTCCTCTTCTTCTTCACTCTCTCCTTTCTCCTCTTCCTCCTCACTCTCTCTCTGCTCTGAGCTGTGGCAGGGCCCTTCACCCACGCCCTGTGCAATGAACCCCACGCTCCAAACCCAGCCTGGACTCCAGAGATCTCTCATCTCCATCCATCCCATCACCATCCCGTCCAACCTCGTACTCACAGTCCAGCCTTTGCAGAGTAATGGCTTCAATAATCAGCCAGACGGTTCTTCAGGTATGTTTTGTAAAAGCAAAAGGTTTAATCAATGCAGAATAATAACTGTTATAGAAATAAAAGAAAAGCCGAGCCCAGGTGCCTGAGAAGCCTCTGCCCCTTGCTCAGACACCCTAAAAAGCTCCTCGGTTCCTCTGTGCTCTCTCTTCAGTGCTCGATGGCTCAGGGGCTGTTTGGCCCAATGAAATCAGCCCCAGGCTTTGATTTCCACTTTCCAAACCCAATCGGTGCCTCTGTGCTGGCCCTGAGCCAGGTACAGTGAGAGCAGCAAAGAACTTTCTGGGCTCTTTGTTCCTTGTGTAAGGAACACAAGGGGTGAGCCCCAAACCTTTCCCTGTATGGCCTCACTCATGTGTGGGGTGCATTCCTACAGAACAACCCCGCGCCAACGCTCCTGATTTTATTTCCCGCTGCTGTGGCGCCGTCACCAGTAGGAAATTAAATCAGGGGGTGATGTAAACCTGCCGAGGAGAACAGGCAGCTGCTATGGTTCTTTATTGCTTTTTTCATCTGCTGTTGCATTTTGCCATCGTCTGGTGCTCAGCGGAGGGTGTGATTTATTCATAGCGGGCGCCGGCGCAGCCGGGGGGGTTGTACAATAAACCCCTGACAAGGCCCGTGCCAAAAGCCATTAGGAGGAGAGAACAATAATGGAGACACAAAGTATTTACAGAGCGAGTTGGCTTTAATTTAAAATCCTTTACTGAGGCTTGATGATAATTACATCACGCCGCTGACAGGCCCCAGCGTTAAAAAAAATCGGCGGGGATTGAAACCTCCCTGAGAAAGCTGAGAGAAATTCCCGGGATTTTTAAGGTCATGGAGGAACCCGGGGGCTGCTGCCAGGTTGTTCCTAAATTAGTGCCTGGGCTGGCAGAGGGGTTGGAAGGACAGGGAGTGTTGGATGTGGTTGTTGGGATGGATCCTGATCCAGGGTTTTGTTTTCTCCTCTTCCTTCTCCTTCTCTTCTCTCTCCCCATCCAGAGGTGTTTATATATAGGTTTAAAATTTTTGTGTTTTATATCTAAAAGGGTTTTGAAGCTCCTCCCAGGGCCTGAAAGGGCTCCAGGAGAGCTGGAGAGGGACTGGGGACAAGGGCTGGAGGGACAGGACACAGGGAATGGCTTCCAACTGGGAAAGGGGAGATTTGGGTGGGAGATTGGGAATTGGGAATTCCTGGCTGGGCTGGAATTCCCAGAGCAGCTGTGGCTGCCCCTGGATCCCTGGCAGTGCCCAAGGCCAGGTTGGACATTGGGACAGTGGGAGGTGTCCCTGCCATGGCAGGGGTGGCACTGGGTGGGATTTGAGGTCATTTCCAACCCAAACCATTCCATGATTCCCTGATATTGGAGATTAGGAAGAATTTCCTCACGGGAGGTGTTGTCCAGCCCCAGCACAGGGAGTCCCCAACATCTGAAATGTTCAAACACCGTGGATGTGGCACTTGAGGACACGGGGCAGTGCTGACCAGGGTGGGTTGGCAGTTGGACCTGCTGCCCTCAGAGATCTTTTCCAACCTTAAAAATCCCAGGAATCCCCAATTATAGGGAAAGATCCATTTTCCAGGCCCACATTCCTATGGAATTCCCTTAAACCAGTCCAGCAGTTCCCAGTTCAGCAATTCCCTGAGCCTGGCAGTGCCCAAGGCCAGGTTGGACATTGGGGTTGGAGCAGCCTGGGACAGTGGGAGGTGTCCCTGCCATGGCAGGGCTGGGATGGGATTTAGGATCCCTCCCAACCCCAACAATCCCGGGATTCTGTGGGGATCACACAGCAGTTGTGCCATCCCAAAAAGTTGGGAATTGGTCGTTTCATTTTCCCCTCCGTTTCCCAAAGCTGTGACTCCTCCTGCAGCCTATCCTTGGGGAAAAAATCACCAAGGAAGGAAAACCAGATTTCCTTCCTACAAAACTCCGGCAGGGGCAGCGCCTGAAGGGTTAATGCCAGCTGGAAAAATCCATCTCCTGTCATTTTTGGAGGGAATGGAGGGGAAATCCCAGGAATGCCGGCGGTGGGTGCAGTTGCAGGGCTCTGACGAGGGAGAGCAGCAGATCCATGCTCAGCTCCGGACAGGGGCAGCCCCAACTCCAGGATTTCCATCCCTACAAATCACCTCGATTTCCCTGGAATCTCAGAGCTGCCAGGAATTGTTGAGGACTCTGGAAATTTGGCAGAGCGGCAGCAGCAGCGGGAGATGTTTGTAAATCCAGCAGGGGGAAAAGAAAAAAACAAAAAAAATCCTTTAATTAGCAGCCAGCCTAATGAACGACATCCTTCTGGAAGCAAAATCCATCTCCAGGCTTCCCAGTGGGAATTTCGTGTTTATTGGCCCTCCTTGAAAGGTTCGAGGATCGTTTTGTGGGAAATTATAACTCTCATCTCCGAAGGGAAGCTCCTGCCCTTTACAAGGATTTGGGGATGTATCCAGCAGATTTTGTCTCTCTGCCTGCTCACATCTCCAAGCTGGAAGTCTGGGAATGTTCCTGGGAATTTATCTTGGATGAACCTTTGGTCTGAGCCAGTGTTGTCATTTTTTATGTTTTAATGGAAATTTTAATATTAAAATATTAATATTAAGTTAATATTTCCTATGGGTTTTCATCAGCTTCTCCTAATTAATCTTCTTTATAGAACATTTCCTTGGATTTTCCAGCTGCTGATCTGGAGATGGAAATAGCTGGATAACCCTCCCAGGATTGGAAAAGGTGTTGAGGGTGGTTGTTTCATAATTAACGAAATTAATTATGACATCAGGAATTCCCACTTTTCCATGCAAAAGGAAAAATTAAAAAAAAAAAAAATGAGTGCTTGGGTGTTTAGGCACAAAAACTCCTGGAATTTCAGGAGGATGCTCCTGATGGGAGCTCCAAAATTTTTATTCCAGTAGAAAATCCATTTGGATCTTTCGTTGAATGTTGGTTTTCTTAAAAAAAAAAGCAAAGAGAAATTTCCAGCTCCTCATGAGCTCTGAAATGGTGGGAGAAGATTTTCCAGGAATTTACTCAGCCCGAGTTCTCCTGGTGTTTCCTTCTTAAATAAATCAGAGAATTCCAGGCTGGTTTGGCTTGGAGGAGATCAAATCCAAGTGTCCAAATAATCCTGGAGGTGTGGAAATTCCCTTGGGAATTCCCTGGGGAGCCTGGTCAGTGCCCACCCCCCTCTGGGGGCAGAATTCAGCCTGAAATTTTTCCCTGAAATTTTTCCCTGAAATTCAGCCCAAATCCTTGAAAATTCCCCAGAGCTGAGCTGGAGTCACACAGGGAGAGGGATGAAGCTTCCAAAAGAAAAGGAGCATGGAGAAAATTCCATGAAAATCCTGAATTTTCAAACTCTGGATGCTGAAATCTCCCTCTATGCCCTTCCTGGTGTAGTGCTGGAAATGTTTGGGATTTAATTCCTTCCTTGTAGTAAAAGGCAGAGGAGGAGGAAAAGCGGCTCTGGAAAAGTGGGAAGAGTTTTGGGAGGAGGAAGGGAAGGAGGAATAAAATCCCGGCCTGCTCTGGGAGTGCTGGTGGGAGTAATTAGGGCTTGGAAAGGAGGTGGTGGTAAATAAAATAAAATAAAATAAAATAAAATAAAATAAAATAAAATAAAATAAAATAAAATAAAATAAAACTAAATAAAAGTAAAATAAAGTAAAGTAAAATAAAATAAAGTAAATAAAGTAAATAAAATAAAATAAAATAAAGTAAAATAAAATAAAATAAATAAAATAAAATAAAATGAAGTAAAATAAAATAAAATAAAATAAAATAAAGAAAAATAAAATAAAATAAAATAATAAAATAAAATAAAGAAAAATAAAATAAAATAAAATAAAATAAAATAAAATAAAATAAAATAAAATAAAATAAAATAAAATAAAATAAAATAAAGTAAAATAAAATAAAATAAAATAAAATAAAATAAAATAGTAAAATAAAATAAAATAAAATAAAATAAAATAAAATAAAGTAAAATAAAATAAAATAAAATAAAATAAAATAAAATAAAATAAAATAAAGAAAAATAAAATAAAGAAAAATAAAATAAAATAAAATGAAGTAAAATAAAATGAAATAAAATAGAATAATAAAATAAAATAAAGAAAAATAAAATAAAATAAAATAAAATAAATAAAATAAAATACAATAAAATAAAATAATATAATAAAATAAAATAAAGAAAAATAAAATAAAATAAAATAAAATAAATAAAATAAAGAAAAATAAAATAAAATAAAACAAAATAAAGTAAAGTAAAACAAAATAAAGTAAAATAAAACAAAATAAAGTAAAATAAAACAAAATAAAGTAAAATAAAATAAAGTAAAGTAAAGTAAAGTAAAATAAAATAAAATAAAATAAAATAAAATAAAATAAAATAAAATAAAATAAAATAAAATAAAATAAAATAAAATAAAATAAAATAAAATAAAATAAAATAAAATAAAATAAAAGTCACTCCTGAGGTGAGCAAATCCCTCCAGGATGGGAACTTCTCCAAGGAACATCTTAACAAAGAATTTTTATGGGAACCTTTTGAAGGATCGGGATAAAAACCAATCCAAGCTGAAACCCCGGGAGTGTTAAAATAACCTCAGCCAATTTTGGAAATCTCAATTATTTTCCCTTAAAAAGTCACCCCAGGGGCTGCTCCAAGGCCTGGAGAAGCCAACGGGAGATTTTCCAGAACTCTCCAGAGAGCTGGATCAGCGCTTGGGACTCAGCTGCAAATCCTTGAGCTTTGTTATTTTGGGATGTGCCAAAATAGGATTTAAATGTTGGAAAATTGTGCCTGGGAGTTACAGTTTGGGGCTCATTTTGAGAAGATTTTGATTGGATTTTGATAAGATTTTGATTAGATTTTGTGAAGATTTTGGTAAGATTTTGATTAGATTTTGTCAAGATTTTGGTAAGATATTGGTAAGATTTTGGTAAGATTTTGGTAAGATTTTGATAAGATTTTGATAAGATTTTGATAAGATTTTGGTAAGATTTTCATAAGATTTTGGTAAGATTTTGATAAGATTTTGATAAGATTTTGATAAGATTTTGATAAGATTTTGTCAAGGTTTTGATAAGATTTTGATAAGATATTGATAAGATATTGATAAGATTTTGATTAGATTTTGGGGCTGACTTTGATGAAATATCCAATCAAATCCAAGCACATTTAAGTCACACCAGGGTTTCATTCCAGTTTTTCCGTTGCGTTGTTGATCCTGGGAAGTGATTTAGGACAAAAAGTTCCTCTCTGGAAGCAGGAATTCCCTCCCCAGCAGCTGTCCCGTGTTATTTAGTGGCTGCCATTCCCGAATTTTGGGAATGAATTGCTGGATTTTTCCATCCAGAAGGGCGGGATAGATCCGAGTTCTGCCTTTGTATTGAGGATATTTTCAGGAGGAATTTTTTTAAGGAAAAAATAGAAGGGGCTGCCCAGGGAGGTTTGGAGTGCCCATCCCTGGAGGTGTCCCAGGAATTCCTGGAGGTGGCACTGGGAGCTCTGGGGACAGGGTGGGCATCGGGCACAGCTGGGGCTCGGTGACCTTGGAGCTCTTTTCCAGCCTCAGGGATTCCATGAGGTTTGGGTTGGATATTTGGGAGAATTTCTTCCCTAAATTTGTTGTCCAGGTCTGGCACAGGTGCAGGGTGGAGTCCCCATGGCTGGAGGGATTCAAATCCCTGTGGATGTGGCACTTGAGGACAGTGGGGCCTTGGCAGTGCTGGGAATGGTTGGATGAACTTAATGATTCCATGATTCCATTAATATCTGTCCTCTGGGTTGGATTTCCCATCCCTGGAGGTGTCCCAGGAATTCCTGGAGGTGGCACTGGGAGCTCTGGGGACAGGGTGGGACTCCATGGGCTGGCAGGGCTTTTCCAACCTCAGAGATCCCGGGATTCTGGGATTTTCGCCTTTAATGAAGCTATTTGTTTTATTTATTCAGTGATTGTGTCAGAGTGGAGTTCAGAGGTTTTTATCCAGTTTAGGCCTTCAGGGTGGTGGGAAATGTCTGGAACCCCAGGGAGTCACTCCCGGCCCTAAGGGTGTGTGAGAGGAAGGACCCGGCTCTTCGGGATCAGCTGGATGAGAAGAGAAATATTCCAGATTTCACAGGGAATAAAGACACAGGGTTGTTTTTCCAGCTTTGTACCGGGAGGTCCAAAAACTCTTTGCTCCTGAGGATTTTATGGAATCCCAGAATGATTTGGGATGGAAGGGACCTCAAACCCACCCAGTGCCACCCCTGCCATGGCAGGGACACCTCCCACTGTCCCAGGCTGCTCCAACCCCAATGTCCAACCTGGCCTGGGGCACTGCCAGGGATCCAGGGGCAGCCACAGCTGCTCTGGCAATTCCAGCCCAGCCAGGAATTCCCAATTCCCAATCTCCCACCCAAATCTCCCCTTTCCCAGTTGGAAGCCATTCCCTGTGTCCTGTCCCTCCAGCCCTTGTCCCCAGTCCCTCTCCAGCTCTCCTGGAGCCCCTTTAGGTCCTGGCATCTCCTGTCCCTCCATCCCTCCATTCCCCAGGAATTCCCAATTCCCAATATCCATCCCTGCCCTCTGGCAGCTTCAGGCCATTCCCCTTGTAAAAATCTGGGATTTGTGCCCTGCTCACCAATGGCTTCTCCTGGTCAGCACTAAAACCATTCCCACCCCCGGTTTTTTCTTCGCTTTCTCCATTTTTAAGTCACTGGCTCCATTTTAAAAATCCGCAGGAACAAGGGGGAGAAGCAAACAGGAAAAACCCACAACGGGAATTACTGACCTGTGTGAAAAATAAGATGAACTATTTGAAATGCTGAATATTTAAGTGCAGATACAATAAACACCAACTATTAATGCAGGGGGGAAAAAAAATCCATTAAAATGACTTTTTTTTCATGACATTTTTCCTATACCTGTTTGAAGAAAACTCTCTCCTGACGCCATTCCCAGTGGGAACAGCGCTCCCGTCGTTTGATTTGCACCTCAAAGGATTCTCCACATCAAAGGTCAAAATCGTCAATAGTTAAGCAAAGTAATTAATTAGCTCTTAGGATCACTGCTAGAGCACAATTTTAACATCATTTTTCTTTCATTCCCCTCGTGTCCAGCAGCTCGAGCAACTTTTTTTTTTTTTTAACAAGTTCTGTGTTCCAGAATTTAATTGCACTTTTATTGTTGTGTTCGGAGTTAATTATACAGCAAAGCAGGTTTATCTCTTCGATATTAAATCAAGCAAGTGCTCTTGGAACAATCAATTGATATTTAATTACAACAGAGAAGCTGCCCTATTAAATCTAAATTAAATGCTCATTGAAGACTATTAAAGTGTTACCAGACCATCAAACAGCAAACGCAATCCAATGCAGCCCAAAGCCTTCTGTGCCTGGTTTTCTTTGGAATCCTGAGCGGGAAAACTGACCTCAGATGACATTTCCTGAAATTTTTGCTGAATTCCGAAGGAAAATTTCCTTCTCCAAGTTTGTTTTTCTTAACGAAAGGGAGTGACAGTATTGAGGCCTTTTTGTGTCTTTTGGAGTTGTTGTAAGAGTTTAGAGGGAAGAGTTTGGGAGGAGCTCAAAGTGGAGCGTGGAAAAGGCAGGAGACGCCTGACCAGGGATAATCATGGAATCCTGGAATGGTTTGGGTGGGAAAGGACCTTAAATGCCACCCAGTGCCACCCCTGCCATGGCAGGGACACCTCCCACTGTCCCAATGTCCAACCTGGCCTTGGGCACTGCCAGGGATCCAGGGGCAGCCACAGCTGCTCTGGCAATTCCAGCCCAGCCAGGAATTCCCAATTCCCAATCTCCCACCCAAATCTCCCCTTTCCCAGTTTGAAGCCATTCCCTGTGTCCTGTCCCTCCATCCCTTGTCCCCAGTCCCTCTCCAGCTCTCCTGGAGCCCCTTTAGGCCCTGCCAGGGGCTCTGAGCTCTCCCTGGAGCTTCTCCTCTCCAGGGGAACATTCCCAGCTCTCCCAGCCTGGCTCCATAAGGGATCCAGAGTAAATGTTCCTGTTCTCCTCTGGACTTGCTCCATCAGCTCCACATCCCTCAAATGTGGGATCCCAGAGCAGGAGGCTCAATCCCGTTATTCCTTCCTCCTTTCTGGATCCACGAGATCCCAGAGCATCCAACCCACCAGGGCAACGTTCACTGAGCCTCCCAACATCCCAGCTCCCCTGGCTGAGCCCAATCTCCATCTCCACCCCTGTGAGGGGATCCTGATTCATTTCCAACCTTTCCCCTGGTTAAGGGAATGGGATAATGGGATTCCTTCTCCCACTCCGGGAGAATTCCTACTGAGCGCTCACAGAGCCGCAACAGCAACGCCAAAGGCGATCCAAGGAAATTGAGGGTGCAGGGGGGATTTTGATGAAAGTTTAAACCAGGGATAGGAATTTTTTTTTCTTTTTTTTTTTTTGGAAAACCCTAAAGCAAACAGTGCTTAAGTTAAATTGCCCGGAGGTTTTCGTGCACGGTGACGCGGAAGGCATTTGGGTGACAAATGTTTCATCTGGAAAGAGAAACGCCATTACTCAGCGTGAGCCATTACTTGTGATGAGTTACGGGTCATCCATCAGTCAATTCCATAATGGATCATCCATATTCATGCCTGGCCCTCTGTACAGCAGGGATGTTAATTTTGCTTTCCTTGACTTGTTTTCCATCTTCATTTGCCTCAGCTCCTGATCTGGAGAGAGTGGAGATTCCTCCAAATGTTTGCTCATTTTTATGGGATTAATTTGGAGTGGATGGAGCTGCAAACCCTCAGGAACATCTGGAGGGCTCTGGGAAGGTTTTCCCTCTCAGCAAAGCTGAGATTGGGGTCGGGCACTTGGAACTTCCAGTTTGGAGTGTATTTCCACTCAAAATTCATCTCATTCCAGCAGAATCTGCTGCAGATTCAGCTGCAGGTGTAACATGGATGAGTTGTAGGAATAGGAAAAGGAAATGAAGAGTTTCCAGATTTTCCCCTTTCATTTCCTGCTCCGAGGTCAGGGTGTTGTTTCATCCCTCAAGCTGTGCCAGGGGAGGCCCAGGTTGGCCACCAGGAGCAATTCCTGGAAAGGGTGGCCAGGCCTTGGAAGGGGTCGTCCATCAGTCAATTCCATAATGGATCATCCATATTCATACTCAGCCCTTCTTACAACAGGGATGTTAATTTTGGGTTTCCATCTTCATTTCCCCGAGTTCCCCATCTAAAGTGAGTGGAGATTCCTTTTTGTGCATTTTTATTTGGATCAATTTGGAGTGGATGGAGCTGCAAATGCTCAGGAACATCTGGAGGGCTCTGGGAAGGTTTTCCCTCTCAGCAAAGCTGGGATTGGGGTCAGGCAGTTGCCAAGGGCACAGATAGAGCTTATCCCAGAGATGAGAGATGGAAACTTCCACTTTGGGGTGTATTTCCACTCAAAATGCCTCTGATTCCAGCAGAATCTGCTGCAGATTTGGCTGCAGGTCTAACATGGAAGAGTTGTAGGAATAGGAAAAGGAAATGAAGAGTTTCCAGATTTTCCCCTTTCATTTCCTGCTCTGGGAAGGTTTTCCCTCTTAGAAAAGCTTGGATTGGGGTCAGGCCCATCCCAGAGATAAGAGATGGAAAAATACAGGGAATGAGCCCAACCCTGAGACTCCTGTGCTAATCCCCCTCCCAAACTGAGTCTAAAATGACAGGGGCAGATCTGGGAGTTTGTTGAGTTTATTGCCTTGGCTTTACAGAAAAATAAATTCTTACCTCTATCAATCCCTGCCCCTCCAGGCATTTCCAGATCTCCCAGGAGAAAATTCCCAGTTCCTTGCAGTTGTTACCTTGGAGGGATAGTTTCTCCACTCAGGTGTGCAATGACCTCTAAGTTTTTTATCAGAACAGCAAAATGGAACTTCTCCCTCAACCACCATCATTTTTAAGTGTCCTGGAATTTGTTTAATGGGAACTGAGCGTGGCAGTGAGGAGCTGAGTGGGAAGAGAATCCCCCTGGGTGAAACAGAAACAGTTTCAGTCTTGGGTTTTTCTCTAAGATCTTCTGAAATAAAAAGGAAGGTAACTGACAGCAGCTTCTGTATGAAGAACAGGCATTTATGTGTCCACTAATAATTTATGGGATGGAAAATCAGGCACATCCGTAGAAAGGGAAGGTGAAGGAATGGAGTCCCACTCACTCCAAGAGTTCACACCTTGCTGAGCACATTTCCTCCTCTCTGTGTGTGTATAAACCTGATTTTTCAAATGCAGCCACCTGGGGTTTAATGTCCCTGTGTGACACCCCCCTACCCGCAGCAGATGAAAATCTCCCCCTCAGATATTGCCACCAACTCAGCTCATTAATATTCATCATTACCTTTTGCGTTCTGCCTTGCAATTAATTTCCAGCCCGCATGAAAGCGCCTCTGTCTAAGCCCATTTAATTGGTTTTTGAGGTAGACATTCCCCGAGACGTTTCTGCCACTTCCCTCAAAAATAATTCAGATTCCTCAAGTTTGCTCTGATAAATCTGTTGGAGGAACAATCAAGCTGGATAGCGAGATATCTTTTGGATAAATTCTCCTGTCAATGCTTTGCTGAGCTGCTGAAGAATGAAAATATCTCAATTATTCCGGGTGTGGAAGGAGAGTGTCTCAAAAACCCGGTTTGGTGGAAAAAAGTCTTGGCTGTGCCAGACTTTGGAGCAAGATTAATTGAAAAATTAAACGTTTTCTGAGCCACGGATTTCCCATAAAAACTAATCCTAGATCCCAATCCGTGTTTGGAAGGAGAGCAGGAAGGAGGGAAGGGTTTGGGAGGAGCTCAGAGCAGAGCGTGGAAAAGGCAGGAGACGCCTGACCAGGGATAATCATGGAATATCATGGAATGGTTTGGGTGGGAAGGACCTTAAATGCCACCCAGTGCCACCCCTGCCATGGCAGGGACACCTCCCACTGTCCCAGGCTGCTCCAACCCCAATGTCCAACCAAAGGTTTGGAGGACCCTGGGATAGGGGAAGGTGTCCCTGCTGGCACTGGAGGATCCTTAAAATCCCTTCCAACCCAAATCACCCTGGAGTTCTGGGGTCAGGGCTTTGCCGTGCCAGGTGTGTGTGAGCAGCCAAAATGTGACAAAAACCATGAAAACAGGAAATTTTTGGGGCTTGAGGTGAATCATAAAGTTTGGAGAGTGGCAGCAACAGCAAACAAAATGGATAAATTTTCACACATTTCCTTTCTCCTTATTTATTTCCTTTCCAAGTGCGGTTTATTCCAAGCTACAACTTCTTTATTGAGCCCAGTATGAATAAATTTTACACCCCAGCAACAACAAATTCAAAGCCTGTGGCCTTCCCCAGGGAGCCCAGCCTGGGGATTGGCTGAATTTTGGGGATTTTGGACAAAAACTGATCAGGATTTGGCTGGAAGTGCAGCAAAGATTCCTGGAGCTCGTGGAGTTGTTGGGAAAATAATCCAGGTGGGGCCTTCTGCTGAAGTGTTTGTTTGCTCCTAATTGTCCTGCCTTTCTTCAGCGTGGCTTGATGAGATTTCTCTGCATAATTAAAAAGCCCTCAAGGAAAAGGAAAATAAAATAGTCAGCAAATTAATCCGTAGGACAAGGAAAGGCTGATCATTCCTAGCACCTTAATTCCTTTAAAATTCACTTTTCTTTAAGGTTTTCCCCTTCATCACTGTGAGCTAATTAGAAACCACTTTAATCTGCTATTAATGCACACAGACTTTTTAGCCCCATACTGAATTTTTTTATATTTTAAGGACATTTTCCCCCGAAATTAAGTTTAAAAAAATTGAAAAATTAATTTTTTGTCCTAATTTTAATTTATTTTAATTAATTTTAAGGCAGGGAGTGATTTCTTGGGGAAGCACAGAGTAATGTGGGATCCCCAAACAGAAAAATCACTCATGGCCAGGCTGGGTTGGGCCCTTTCTTTGTGTTTTGCTCTGACACCGAGAGGTTTTGGGGTGAAAAGTGTTTTATTTTCTCTCTGGAAAGCCTTGTAGCCACTAAAGGTGCGAGAAATCCCTGGCACACTGTTAATGGGTGGGCAGGGAATAAAAAATCTGCTGGAAAAGGGAAGATCCAGGGAAAAAATTACTCCTAGCAGCACTTGGAATTTGCTGAGGAGCTCCTGGAGCTCAGACTGAGCTGAGCTCATCCACTGAACGAAGGGAAAGTGCTGAGCCCGCTCAAATCTGAAATTCTGCTAAAATCCAAGCTGGGTTTCACCTCTGGAAATCCACATCCCACGAGCTCAGAGTTCTCTCAGCAAGCCCAGGATGTTTCCTGTTATAAAAGCACAATTATAAAGTTGGCTTTTCGCAAATACTAAAATTAATATTGTGTGTATAATATGGGAAAATTTTAGTGTATTTTCTTTGATAGAGTTTAGAAATGTGATGAATATATATTTTTTATGATTGTAACAGAGTGTTAAAAGTAAAAGACTGGGGATTTTTAAATTTTTTTTTTGTAACATCTAAACTGGCCAAACCATGAGGCAGGGGGAATATTCCTGCATTCCTGCATTCCTGCATTCCTGCATTCCTGCATTCCTGCATTCCTGCATTCCTGCATGAACCAAATGGAGAAAGCCACAGAAAGGAATTTATTGATCTCCTGGTATCAGAAGAATAAGACACAAGAACAACTGCAAGACACCAAGAAGAACTTTATCTACAGGAAGTAATAAAATGTTAATTTGGTGAAATAGAGCAAGTTGGGGGGGAACCAAAACCAAGAGAACATTGGAACTTAAAGGAATATTTGAACAATGCATTGGGGTCTATTGAATATGTAACACAAAGATCATTAAAGGGTCTGAAGGGGTAAGGGGTGCTGGCTGGCTCCTAATTGTCTCTTAATTGTCTCCTAATTGTCTATTTCCTTTTTATTTTTTATTAAACTTCTAAATTCTTCTAAGAAAGTGAACGTTGTTTTTTCACGTTTCCCAAGGCGTTAACAAGAGAATTAAAGGAGATAAACATTAAAAAGGCAGCGACCAACATGGAGGGCTGAGCACCCACAAAGCCCAGGACAGGATTTGCATCTCCTCCCAGCTCTTCCCCCACCACAACCCTGACATTTGAGATGGGTCAATAGATGTAAAATCCCATCGATTCCCTTCATTTTTTATTTTTTAAAGCAAACTTTGCAAAGCAAAACCGCGCCGCGTTCCGAAGGCGTCGTTAGAAAGGTTAATTGTTGTTTCAAGGCTCTGCCGGGGATCGATGGGCCTGGGAGCTCCAAGGATTTCGTGGAGCAGCAGCTGACGGCTGAAGCTCTCCCAGATGGAAGTTTTGTTCCTCAGGAAAACAAAGCAGGGGCTGCATAGGTGTGCTGGTTTGAAAGCAAAACCAGTGAAAGACTCCAAGTCAGAAACACAATTTAATAAGAGGAAAAGAAAAGAAATAAAAGAAAGTAAAAGAAAATAAAAGTAATAGTACAAAAAAAACCCTGACAGAGTCAGAATCCAACCTGACACCGTGTTAGGGTGTTAGTGGCAGTCCAGATGAGATGGTTTTGTCGAAGCAGTGATCCTGTAGAAAGGTCTGGTAGCTCTTGTCTCCTCTGGGAGTCCAGTGGATAAAAGCTGCCTGTGCTGTCCCAAACCCTGGATTTATCCAGGTGGGAATGCTTGGCTCCTCCCCCTGGGCGGAGCATCTCCCCATGGGCTGATCTCATTCTCTGAGCCCTGCAGTGGGTCCTTGCTGGCCCATGAACCAGAGATAACTCTGAGGGAATTATTTATGAGCCCTGCAGTGGGTCCTTGCTGGCCCATTAACCAGAGATAACTCTGGAGTTATCCATGA
Organism: Acrocephalus scirpaceus scirpaceus; assembly: GCA_910950805.1. NCBI lineage: Eukaryota > Metazoa > Chordata > Aves > Passeriformes > Sylviidae > Acrocephalus > Acrocephalus scirpaceus. The sequence goes on from OU383780.1 coordinate 995,310, forward strand.
GCCATGGGCAAGGCATTGTTGGGCTCGTTAACAGAAGAGAAGGAAAACACGGCCCCACCTTGGCTCCAACGGCTCATGGGGATGGAATACAAACCTTGGGCACAATTTTACATGGTAACCTAGGACAGGAACACAAGTGTGACTCTCCAGAAAGATGAAAATTAATTTGTTAAAAAATTAATTAATTATAAAATTAATGCCAGCAAAGCAGGAAGACGAGATTCTGAGAGACTCCCAGGCCAGAGCAGCCTCATGGAGCTGTTCCTTTGTCACCCTCCACCACCACTGGTGGTGATCCCAAAACTTTTCCTCCCAGGAATTCCTCTCTGAGCATCCCTTTAACCAGAAATCCAATCTCCCTCCTTCCCACACTGATCCCATTGAGCTGCAATGATACAAAAGCTCCCTTTGCCTGAGCTAATCTAAATAATCAGAATTATTTAACACCATTTTTCTCCCTGGACTGAGCACATCCAGGAAATTTTTATCCCTGGGTACTTCCCAAGGACACCTGATGAAAGCTCCTGAACACCAGGCTGAATTCCAATCATTGCTAATGCCCATTGAAACCTCACACAGGGGATTTAATTAGATATTGCTGATTAGAACCAGTCCTGGTGTCCCTGGCTTTATCCCTTTTCCCGTGGGATTTAACAGTAATTTGTATTTTAATAGCCCAATATTGTCCTGCTTTACAGCTCTATAAGCTCTGCGCGGTTTTAATCCAGCAGGAAAAATCCCCCAGGATTGTCACTGTTCAGATATTCCCTGGATTTCACTCCTTGTCCAGGATTTGCAGCTGCTCCTGGTGAGGATGGAACTTTCCCAGTAACCCCAGTTGCTCTCTGTGGGAGTGAATGGGCTGATCGTGGAACCATGGAATAGTGGAATCATGGAACCATGGAACTGTAGAATCGTGGAATCATGGAATCATGGAACCACAGAATCATGGAATCATGGAATTATGGAATAATGGAACTATGGAACTGGGTAACCATGTAATCATGGAATCATGGACTCATGGACTCATGGAACAATGGAACCACAGAACCATGGAACCACGTATCATGGAATCATGGCATCATGGAATCATGGAACCATGGAGCCATGGAATCATGGAATAATGGAACCATGAATGCATGGACTCATGGAACCATGGAATCATGGAATTACGGAACCATGGACTCATGGAATTATGGAACCATGAAATTCATGGAACCATGGAATCATAGAATCCTGGAATGATTTGGGTTGGAAGAGACTTCAAATCTCACCCAGTGCCACCCCTGCCATGGCAGGGACACCTCCCACTGTCCCAGGCTGCTCCAAGCCCAATGTCCAACCTGGCCTTGGGCACTGCCAGGGATCCAGGGGCAGCCACAGCTGCTCTGGCAATTCCAGCCCAGCCAGGAATTCCCAATTCCCAATCTCCCATCCATCCCTGCCCTCTGGCAGTGGGAAGCCATTCTCTCTCGAACCTTTGGGTTTTCCTCACTTCTCTCCTTTGAATTTTCCATATTTTTTCCTCTGGATAATTTCCATGCCCTGGATAACTCAAGGTGCTGTCACTGCCAGGACAGATCTGCCCCATTCCTGGCTCTTTTCCAGGATCTCCCTTTAGCTCCCATATTTTCCTTCCCTCCTCCTGGTCCCCTGGTTCGTGCACCTCCAATGTGGAATTTTTATTTTCCCTCTGTCTTCACCTCTCCCCTCGTGCATCCTCTGTTGCCTTCCATCCCACTCTGCATTCCCCTCCTGCTCCCAGGCAGGAACAGAAAGCTGGGATTTGCTGTGGGAATGTTTTAGGGGCTTCTCTGGAGCTAAAACCCCTAAAACAGGACCCAGCATCTTCCCACTGCCTCAGACTGGAGCTGGGACAAACATATCCATGAACAATCCAGTCCCCTGAGACTTGGATGCTGACTTTGGGAATTCCCAGCTCCGGGATGGCCTGGAAACCCCATTTTTGGGGTGTCACCGTGCGTGGAAGGTGAATTATTCCCTTCAGTGCACACCTGAGCTGAGCAGCTCTGCCTGAATCCGGGTGGGGGTGGGAGCCGCGGGATTTTAGGAGCCGCCTCAGGCAATGTCACCGGGAAGGGAATGCAGCTGAAAGTGGAGCAGAAAACACGATGGGACTTGGCCACTGCACACGTCCGGGATCATCTTTTCTCCTGGCACTCGCAGCCTGCGCCTTGTCCGTGTTTCCTTCCAGTTCATTAACGCAACACCTGAGCTCTGTCCTTGTCCAAATCCCTGTGATCCATCCAAAATCCGCGGCTGCACCGCAGCCTGGGGGTTTCCCTCCCTAATTCCGGTTTAATAAGCAACTTCCATTGAGCCCCTACTGCGATTCTATGGATTTAGACAATCTTAATTATGTTCAGGAAGGAAAAAAAAATCGCTAATTCGTGGTTTGACCACGGTGTTTAATCAGTTTGTACCAATTAATTCCCAGTATTTCCACTATAATTACACCTTTTAAAAAAGCCAGGTAATTTTATGTATGAATATCTATTCCCAGACCTGTCATTCCTGGTAAAACAAAGGAACATGTTTATATATTCCCCAGGCTGGCTGAGGTGTCTCGGAGTGAGGAATATGAGTTTATAACTGTCTGCAGTGAAATCCCTTTGGGAAACGGCTCGGAGAGAAGTGTGGAATCATCAGCTGCCTCCGAGGCTTGTAAATGTGTCACCTTGTTTTCCAAGGCTTGTCTTCCTGACACAGGAACAAAGCAGCAGCTGGGAAAATGGAATATTTCACTCCCGCATGGATGTTTCTGTGGAAAATTGGGATTTCACCAGTGATGCTGTGTTATCCAACTGTTAGCACTGGTCAGTGTGGGATCATTGCTGAAGGATTGGTTGGAAAAGTCACTTTTTTCTACAAATATTCTACGTGGCAAAGTGGGCATAAAAAGATTTTTTTAATACCAAAAGGCCTGGAAAAAGTTGGATTTTTTTTTCCAATAATAGGCTGTCTCCAAAGTGATTTCCTCCTGGCTAATTCATGGAGATTCCAGGTAAATGGGTGTGTGAGGAGGAAGGGGCTGCAAACTGGAAGTAGGGTTAGATTAGATGGGAGATTGGGAATTGGGAATTCCTGGCTGGGCTGGAATTGCCAGAGCAGCTGTGGCTGCCCCTGGATCCCTGGCAGTGCCCAAGGCCAGGTTGGACATTGGGCTTGGAGCAGCCTGGGACAGTGGGAGGTGTCCCTGCCATGGCAGGGGTGGCACTGGATTTCAGTGCAGCAGCAAAAAATGGTTTTCCTTTTTTCCTTTTTCCCATTTTCCCTTTTTTCCTGTTTTCCTTTTTTCCTTTTTCTCTTTTTTCCTTTTTTCCTTTTTACCTTTTTTCCTTTTCTCTTTTTTCCCCTTTTTTCCTTTTTTTCCTTTTTTCTTTTTTCCCTTTTTTCCTTTTTTTCCTTTTTTCCTTTTTTCCTTTTTTTTCTTTTTTCCATTTACCCTTTTTTCCTTTTTCCCTATTTCTTTTTTTCCCTATTTCCTTTTTCTCTTTTTTCCTTTTTCCCTTTTCCCCTTTTTCCCTATTTTTTTCCTTTTTTTCCTTTTTTTCCTTTTTTTTCCTTGTACTGGGCACCTGGATAAATTCCTTGTCTCAGGCAATAAATGATTGTCAGGTTTGTGTTTTTTTCCTTGCCTAGCCATTGCTGTGGAGCCATTTTATGTTGACAGCAATGACCCTGTCTCACTTCCAGCACCACACGGAGATCCCTGGAAATCTCTCTGGGATAAATCCCCTGGAATTAAACCATGGATCAACCCCTCTGGCTGTCCTGTCAGGGAACTGAAGCATTTCCTATTCCCGTTTTTCTGTTTCCAAGCAGGTTCCAGCTGGTGACCTCCAATCCCTTCCAGACCCACCGCGCTGTTCCGTGAGCGCTTTCAGCCCGGCACAAACACCAGGCTGCTTTAATCATGGAAAATGTCTCATCTCTCCCTGCTGAGTGCCACTTTTATCTCCCAAAATGTTTTATTTTGCAGCCCGGGCCGTTGCATCCGACGGCGGAACAGCTGCTCCATTATTTCCCGCTGTCAGCGGCGACATGAAGGGATCCAGGATCCGGACATAAAACAAAACCTGGACAACGCAGGGCTTGGCTGGTGTGTGTGGAACACGCTAAGAACAAGCCCCAGCTGCACCGAGCTGTTAATTTAAGTTATTTTAATGAGGAGAGGGAGGAAACGACCTCAGGTGCAGCATAAATGTGGGAAAAAAACCTCCTGGAGGTGATGCCAATGTTTGAGCTTCCACCTGGAGCTTCACCCTGGTCAAGGCTCTGATTTGGCAAATTTTTTGGCTTTTAATGTCATTTTTTGGCTTTTAGTGCCTTCCCTTCCAAATGCCACATGAATTCCTCAAAAAAAGCCCAGCAGGACAGGTTGGGAAATGGGACAAGCACAGGAATGGCTGTGGTGGGATCAGGACCAGCTTCCTGTCATCTCTGCAATATCAGGTTGGCTCTGTTGGTGCCTCTGAGATTTTTTCCATGTTTTTCCCTGTGTATTCTTACCAGTCAGGAGTTAAAAAAGCCTGTTAGGAATGAAAATGAGCCCAGAACTTGATTATCTTCCATAGCTTCCCTCACTGAAATTGTCAGGAGCTTGCAAAAAACTCCTGAGCAAGGAAAAATTTAAAAATTCTGATGTGCTGTTTTGTTTTTCAGCTGCTCCGAACACAAAGATCTTCCCAGGTGGGTTTGAAAACAAAGCTACCTAAAAATCCTCTTCGAAAAAGAAAAAAAACCCAACATGAAATCAATTTTCATTTCAATTTTTTGCAGTTTCCATCCACAGAAGTTTGACTGCAGATCAATGGGGTTTAATTGGCTCCTGCTCACCTCGGAGCTTCCCTTTTGGGCAGGCAGAAGGATTTGTAAAATCTCGAGCAGGTTCTCCAAGGTGGAGCCTGTTCCTGATTCCTCATGGGTGGTGAGGGGTGGAAAAGGAGGAATTTGGTTTTTTTGATGCTGTGGTGTCCGTAAACCAGGAATTTTTGGGACAAATATCCAACTTTGTGCGGGATGTGTCCCAGATTCTTCTGTAGGGAAGCAGAGAGCATTGGCTGGACTTGGAGCATAATTTAAATAATTTAAATATCAGAGGGGAAAGAAATTCTTTGTTCAGTGGTTGGGGAGGGGCTGGGATGAATTCCCAGATTTGCTGTGGCTGCCCCTGGATCCCTGGCAGTGCCCCAGGCCAGGTTGGACATTGGGACAGTGGGAGGTGTCCCTGCCATGGCAGGGGTGGCACTGGGTGGGATTTAAGGTCTCTTCCAACCCAAACCATTCCAGGATTCTGTGATATCAAATCCAGCATCAGATCAGCAGCTCCTGATTATCTCTTTTGAGCTGGAAATTCAATATTTTTTACTTCATGGGAAGTGATGCAATTCACAGGGGGACAGAACGTTTGGAGCCCCCCTCAAGTGCATCAAATCCTGAGGGACACCCACAGCCTCAGCAATGGCTGATAAAAATAGGGAGACAGATGATTGGAGGTGTTGGGAAAAACAAAAAGGTTTTAATAAAGACAAAAATAACAATACATACAGAACAAAAGCAAAATACAAAATATAAAATATAAAACAAAAGAGAAATACAAAATACAAAATACAAAACACAAAGTACAAAGCACAAAATACAAACCAAAAGAGAAATACAAAATACAAAATGCAAAATGCAAAATACAAAATACAAAACAAAAGAGAAACACAAAATATAAAATACAAAATACAAAACCAAAGAGAAATACAAAATACAAAGTACAAAGTACAAAGTACAAAACACAAAATACAAAACACGAAACAAAATAGAAAATAGAAAATAGAAAATAGAAAATAGAAAATAGAAAATAGAAAATAGAAAATAGAAAATAGAAAGTAGAAAATAGAAAGTAGAAAATAGAAAATAGAAAATAGAAAATAGAAAATAGAAAATACAAAACAAAAGAGAAATACAAAATACAAAACAAAAGAGAAATGAGCCGTGCAAGGCGCAGCGAGGTCCTTTGCACCTCCTAAGACACCCCAAAAATTCCCTGAAAAACCCTTTAAATTCCTTGCTTGTCAGGGAATTGGAGCATTTCCTATTCCCGTTTTTCCAACCTCCCCATTCCTCAAACAGATTCCAGCTGATGTTCTCCAAGCCCTTCTAGAATCCACAGTGCTCTTCCATGAGCACTTTTAGCCCGGTACAAATTCCTTTAAATATTCAATGATCCAGGAGGGGTTTTTGTCTTGCTGTCCAACAGAAACCATCCACATTCCTTGAGGAACAGCTCCAACCATCCAGGAGGAGCCTTTGGCTGGACCTTGGCCAGTTCTGGTGAGAAAAACGTGGAAGTTTCTGCTTCTTTGCCTCGTGAGTGAGACCAAACTCAAATCCTCTCCTAATCTGGGAGCAGCTGCTGCTGTGGGGGTGCTCTGCTCCAGGGAAGATTTCAGGAATGATGGGTTCCACCTTTTCTCTGCTGCTCCTTTTTTTGGGATGGTTCTGTGCAGGGCTCGATGATCCCTGAGGGTCCCTTCCAACCCAGCTGATTCTGGGATTTTGAATGGAAATTGGGGATTTTTGGAATTGCAAGGGGAGAGGTGGGGTTTGGGATTTCATCTCATGGCCTGGCCCCACCCCAGGGGCTGCTCAGGCTTAAATTCTGAGACTTCAAAGCAGAAAACTGTGAAAAATCCTGGATTCCAAACCAGAATCCCAAAGATTTTCCTGCGGAGAAGCTGCAGCCAAAGGTCAGGCTTGGGTTGCCCCAAATTCACCCTGAGCCTGCAGCTCTCCCAGAGGTGCCCTGAATTTTAATTCTGCTCCTAAAAACCTCCCAAAGCTTCACCAGGTGAGGATTTACTGCTCTTGGCTCATGTTCCCACCAGGAAATGCAGGATGGACGGGAATCTCTGCACTCACAGCCCCTCAGGAACGTTTCTGTCCCTGAATTTCCATGAGAAATTCCCTCATTTCTCTCCATGAAGAAAAATATTTCCACCCTGGAACATTAAAAATTAAAATTCTCTAAATTATCAATATTTTCTCTGCCTGAATTGCGGATTATTGGGATTTTTGTGGGGATCCAGCAGCTTTTCCATTCCCCGCTTCCCAGAATTCCCCGTCCATTCCAATCCAGGTTTTGTGCCCCATTTGTCTCCATGGGAACAGCTTTGAGATCCCACACCGGGGCTGTGGCATTAATGGATAAATAAGGTGGAAAGAGCACTGATGACAAAAAAAAAAAAAAAGAAATAAAAGCAGCATTCAAAAGCTCTGCAATCAGCAGAGATAACAACAGAGAAATGCATGACAGGTAATAAATGAGAAAATTCTTGTCTGGAAAACTCGGCTCAGGTTCCAGTGCACGAATCCAAGAGGAATTTTCGTGAGGAGAAAAAAGAGCTGCTGATCAGATCTTCGTTTAAAGGCTGAATTCTCAGAGCATTTCCACGATATCAGCCTCCAGAATCTCCCAAAGGAAAACATAAACTTGGAAATGACCACAAGCAGGAATATTTTCCTTTACCCAACACACCTTTCAATACTCAATTTTGTTATTATTATTATTATTATTATTATTATTATTAGATAATGGGAAAAGAAGCCAAGGACGAGCCCCAGGCTGAAATGGTTTCTTATCTCAGAGAAGTTTTATTGGGATCAGATTTCTCCTGGCTGGGAATGTGTCCCTGATTGTGGCAGGGGTTGGAGCTGGGTGGGTTTTAAGGCTTTTTCCAATCTCTTCTGGGATTTCAGGATTTGGGGATTTCAGGATTCTCTGCTCTCCCTCCAGCCTAGACCTGTTCACTCTGCCTGTTATTCCAAGGTTCCAAGGGAATGTGTGGGGCTCACTTCAGGGAATCAGCCACTTTTCCCAGCTCTTTTTATAGGGATAAAGGCTTTAAATTAAAATTTGAATCCTGATGTCAGACAGGATAAACCATGAGTTAAAATATTTGGTGGTCGTGGCCAACTCCAAGCGACGTCCCTTGGGAAAGGCCGGGGATTCCAGGGAAACTCTGATGTCAGAGATTCCGGAACTCAGAGAGGCCAAAGCAGAGAACAGGAGAGCAAAAACAGCTCCAAGATTCTGGAATAAGCATGGAGAGCATGACGGAATTCTGTCCTCCCCGCATTTCATTAACAACTCATTAATTGTTGGTGTTAATGAGAATTGGGAGCTCCTGCTCCCACTGAGCTTCAACCTGGCCTTGGGCACTGCCAGGGATCCAGGGGCAGCCACAGCTGCTCTGGCAATTCCAGCCCAGCCAGGAATTCCCAATTCCCAATCTCCCACCCAAATCTCCCCTTTCCCAGTTTGAAGCCATTCCCTGTGTCCTGTCCCTCCAGCCCTTGTCCCCAGTCCCTCTCCAGCTCTCCTGGAGCCCCTTTAGGCACCCTCAGCTCTCCCTGGATCTTCTCCTCTCCGACATTTTGAATAATTCCCTGTCAATATTGCAGAGATTTCTCATGGATTTTTTACTTTTCCAGGCTTTTTGGATGAAGAAAGGAGCAGGAATGACCTTCAGCTCCTGTAGGGAAAAGCGTTTCCCTCAAATATTTAAACCCCGAGCGGATGTTGAATTATCAGCGCTGGACAGAGGGAATTCTGCAATCCACAGGCAATTATATCAATCAAATATGCAAATATCCATATTTTATACTTCCCTTCAAAGAATCCGGCCTTGGATCCTCCTGGGAATCCTATCACTGAGAGGAGAAATGGGACTTTAGTTGCTCTCACTTTACACTTGATTTCTTTTCAAAACCTCTGATTTTTCCCTCCTGAGGGTTCATTGTTCTTGGATTTCTTGTGGATTTTTTTTCCCCCAGCTTCCACAGAGACTCCACTCCCTGCCAGAGCCTCATTCTGAGCTCCCCTGACAAGTGCCCTTGGATAAAATAATTTGGGGTTTTAACTGGAAAAGCAAATCAAAAATTCATTATTTCACTTCCTAACTCCTTCCTCACCCTTATCAGGAGGTCCCACAGAAATCCAGGAATTTTTCATCGCCAGGAATTTTAAATCACTCTAATTTGGCATAAAAACCTGTCAGTGATGCGAGTGAAGGCGTGGAATTTTCAGGGATTTGGGGTGGAATTTTCAGGGATATCTCTCAAATATCCTGGCATGGATCTTGGAAAGGTCCCACTCCCTGAATTCCCTGGAAGGGACCAGCTGAGTCCCTTTGTCCAGGAACTCTGAGGGCAGAATCTGCCCCTTCCCAATTTTTTTTTTCAGATAAAACCATTAAGAAATAGTAAAACCACCTCAATTTCATCCCTATTTTAATTTCATTTTTTCCAAGGAGGCATTTTTTCCTTACCCTTCTAAATTATCTTCTTGGCATCAATTTTTGCAGCTCCAGTACATCAGAAATCAAAACTTTCCACTCTTCACAACAGCAAATTCATGTAAATTAAATTTATGTGGGGAAAAAAAAAATTATTCTGATGGAAATAATAGACTTTAAGTAGAAACCTTGATGCCAAAGATATTTTAGGTTGCATAACGATTTCTTTTCATTATTTACAGCTGAGCCATGAGTTTGAACCGCATAAATTTCCCCCAAATATGAGTTTATAGAACATCCATCACAGCAGAAAAGATAAAATCAACTCATTTGACCATTATTAAAATGTGAATTATAAGCAATCCCCCTCTCCCTTTTTATTGAGGTTCTTTTGTATTTCTTAAGCCGCACGGAATTTAATAAATCTCGGCAGGACTTAATAAAGAGCAGGAGATTTATGCAGGTGCTGAGATATTCACTGAGTCCCCACAGCCCCACGGAATTGATTTCCATGGATTCCTCACCACTCCCTGTGCTGCTGGAATTCTGCTTCCCAGAGCGTGTCCAGGGAATGTTCTGGTTGTGCTGGTGTGGCATCCATCAGGTAAATCATGGAATTATGGAATTGTTTGGGATGGAGGGGCCTTAAATCCCAACCTCCCACTGTCCCAGGCTGCTCCAAGCCCAATGTCCAACCTGGCCTTGGGCACTGCCAGGGATCCAGGGGCAGCCACAGCTGCTCTGGCAATTCCAGCCCAGCCAGGAATTCCCAATTCCCAATCTCCCACCCAAATCTCCCCTTTCCCAGTTTGAAGCCATTCCCTGTGTCCTGTCCCTCCAGCCCTTGGAAATCTTCTCTCCATCTTTCTTTTGGTGCCTTGGGAAGGCTGAGCTGGAACAGAGACTGGGCAGAGCCGGAGAATAAAGCAGAGATTGATTGAAAGGCCTTTAGGGGACACCTTGGGCAGGACAGGGCCTGGGCAGGGCTGCACCCAAGGTGGGCCCAAAATGGGCACAAAATGGACACAAAATGGACACAGAATGGACACAAAATGGACAAACGGTCACCAGGTCTCACCCTTGGATCAGTTTGGGTCCATTTGCACATTGGGGTTTCATTGTCCAATCCCAGCTCCAGCTGATGCAGTCCCACCCTTCTTGTTCTCTCCCTGCAGCCCCCGTTGTTGGTGCTTTGGGGCCTGGAAATTGGTTCTGCTTGTGAGAAGAAATTCTCTCCAACTTCAGCTCTGCCTCTTTCTTCATCCAATAATTCTGGTTCCTTTCTTTTTCCACCTGACCTGCAGGGAGGAATCAAAAACCCATCTGGAAGGGAACCTGCTCTGCCCGTTTGCAGCTTCACTCACAATGATCCAGTCAGGGCACTACAAAACAGATTCATTTCTCCCTGTCTTATCTCTTATCAGCAGCAGAGAAGAAATCCAGATTCTCAGTGTTAAACTCCTCATTTCAGCTCCAGAATTCCCCTCCTGCAGCATCCTGCCCCCGACCCCAGCCGGGATAAACGGGGAGCTCAGGAAATCACACAGAGGAGGGTTCTCGGATCCTGGGCTGATAACCTTCCAAGACTGTGGATAAATTCCTTGTTCCCAAGCCCCGTTGCCAGAAGAAGGAGTCAGGATGCGTTGGTTTCTTTATCAGTCGTTTATTCTTTCTTATCTATAAACATTTCTTTTTTAAACATCCAGCGTGGATGTTACCTACACCGCTGTCCGAGGCTGACTGCGCCGCTCAAGGGCGGTCGTTATCTCTTGTACTAATTGTTACCTGCCACTTATTTTTAATATTGTGCTAATACCTTTATTGAACTGTGCACTTTCACGCTAAACGAATCCAAAAATGCCACCACCTCACCAGAAGATGGAGGACAAGAAGAAGAAGAAGAAAGACAAAGGACACACAATCCAAAAGTGCCACCACCTCACCAGAAGATGGAGGACAAGAAGAAGAAGAAGAAAGACAAAGGACACACAATCCAAAAGTGCCACCACCTCACCAGAAAATGGAGGACAAGAAGAAGAAGAAGAAAGACAAGGGACACACAATCCAAAAGTGCCACCACCTCACCAGAAAATGGAGGACAAGAAGAAGAAGAAGAAGAAGAAAGACAAGGGACACACAATCCAAAAATGCCACCACCTCACTACAAGATGGAGGACAAGAAGAAGAAGAAAGACAAGGGACACACCCAAATCCCTCCATCTTGTCTCCTTGAGCCTCCTTTGTGAACCCCCAAAATCCCCCACTATCACTCAATAATAAATTATTTATTACCCCAATCACACATGTGTGACTTGTAATTCTTCATAGAACGTTGGCAATGGCTCCCAAGGGGTAAAATCAAAGGCCCTGGTGTTTCTGTCACTGTGCCAGGGTCCCCGGACCCCTCCTGGGGTCTTGGACCACCCAGGACATCTAGAGGGGTGTCCTGGGTTCCAACAGAGGGTGAGGCTTGGGAAACACCTTTGGATTTCTTTCCAGCGGCTGAACCCGTTCCGTTGGATGCGGTTTGGCACGGAGGGAATGCTGAGTGGATTAGGGAACCCCAGTTCCATGAGAAGATTCCCTCAGCCTGCTCTCCTCCCTGGAATTCACTACAGTCAGGCCTTGCTCTCCTGGAAAACCCCTGAGGCCTTCGTGTGACTCCTTTTTTATTCCTTGGAAAGGTGACGCTAAAAAAGGAACAAAATTGAGCTGCATAAAATCTCCTTGATTCCATGGATTTACCGGTCAGTGATGTCCAGCACTGAACAGTTTTGAGCAATTTTTAATTTATTTCTATTTTTTTGGTCCTGCCTGTCTGGAAAAAAAAAAAAAAAGAAATTTGGTTTATTTATTAATTTATTTATTAATTTATTTATTAATTTATTATCTGCCTTTGTGACTATTTATTTATTTATCTACCTTTGTGACTATTTATTTATTTATTAATTTATTATCTGCCTTTGTGACTATTTTTGTTTTGTTTTATTTATTTAGTTAGTTTTATTTTGTTTTATTTTATTTTATTTTTTATTTATTTGTTTTATTTTATTTTATTTTAATATATAATATTTCATGTATTTTTTATCTATATATTTTTAATTTCTTATCTCTTTCCCTTCCCCATCTCGTACTGAAATCCTGCATTTCCATAAAAAATCCAAGCCTTAACCACCACAGCCTGCACCTCAATTATTGCAGAACTCATCCCTATTATTTCCATTCCCAGCTCTAAAGGTGAAAGGAAAAGTGGGATTGAGAAGAAAGATCCTCGAGGTCATTTGTCACCAGGCCTAATTAGCTCGTTCTCCATCCTAACACCTGAAAAACCATTAAAAATCATTTTGAAATCAGCTTTGTCCAATAAAATATGAGCTGGAGGGTGGTAAAAACCACCAAAGCACGAGGAAAATTTCCCTTTTCATCCCTGCAGCCTCCTTCCTTTGAAAATCCTTGGAAAAAATGCATAGGGAACTACAAAAAAATAGGAATATTACAATTAGAGCAGCCTGGACATTTGATCCACTCCTAAAATTCAGCTCCCTCCTGATTCCCTGCTTGTGGCAAAGGATCAGCTTTTTAAAATTTAATTCCGGTGAAACTTCTCCCCACTTTCCCAAGGTCTGGAGCTGTCCCAGCACAGCAGCGCTGGAATAATTCCTCACTTTTCCTTAGCAGTGGGAATTACTCTGAAATAAAAATAATCTTCAGCTTTTTCCTCTGCTCCCGCTGTTCCCGAGATGGAAACGCCCAGGGAAGCGATTTCCAGCGGCAGAACACTTTTTAATTAAAATAAAAATATTGGGTTTGGAAGCCTGGGGCGCCAGCTGAGGTTTGGAGCTCCGAGAGGGAAATCTTGGGTTTGGGTTTCGTGGCATCTCCAGTGTGGAACAACGTGGTGGAAATATCCCGGAGATCCACCAGGAATTGGGAATTCTCCACTCAATTAGAACGAGCTCGTCCAAGGCAGAGCATAAATCAGGTTTTTAAAATAAGTATTTCCACATTTTAGCCTTTTTTAGTATTTATATAAAAATTATCAAACTTTCAAAGCTCTGTTTTCTTTATTTTGGGGTTTTCCCCCCCAGACTTCCTGATGAAATTCCAGGTTTTTCCAACCCAATCCAGTCAGGAATTCCATGACATGCAGCTAAACAGGAAAATAAATAACTTCAGTTTATTAAAAATGTGATTTTTCTGTCCATTGAAACAGATTTATGATGGATCATCTTTCCCAGCTTTGCCTGGGCTTTATTCCAGTCCAGGCAGTTTGGAAATTCCAGGATTTTCTTGGGAAGCACAGCTCCTGCTCTCTGAGTCCAGCTGCATTCCCAGGTCCTGCCTCCTTTCTAAATCAATACCATAAATACAAATTAAAAAAAAATACAAAAAAAAACCCCAAAAACAAACAAAAAACCCCAACCAAAAAATAAATAAATCACTAATTAATTAAATAAATAAATAAACACAAAAATTAATTTAATTTATTTAATTTTTATTTAATTTAAATAAATTTCAGTATTTTTTTACCGAAATATTCCCAGCTTTAGCTTTGTGGAAAAATTCCACGCTCAGGCTGGAAATTTTGAGGGATCTCCCAGGGATCTGAGGGAACAGAATTAATCCAGGAGCTGAGGGAGAGTCCTGGCAGCTCCCAAGGATCAATAACTTCCATTTCCAGGCGTTTAGAGAACATCATTTGCATCTGGGAAGGTAATGAACAAATTATTGAATTTTAATCAGCATTTTCTGGCTCTTTGGGGAGAAAATCCACTCACACTTCCAGGGGATTTCAGGCAACATCGGAGGCAAAATTCCGGCTCGTTTTTGGTGTTCCCCATTCCTCCACAGCAGAGATTTCCATAAAATTCCCACTGCCAGGAGTTATCCCAGCAGCCCAAGAGCGGCTCCATTGTACTCGGAATTGTTTTGTCGTTTTACATCCCTGGGAACTGCTGGGAAGGAAAATGCAATAAATGAAAACCCCAATTTTCCGGGATCAAACCACAGCTTCAGCTGGGAAAATGATTTTTATTTTTTTCCCTGAGTGATTCCAGTTCATTTTTAGGTCCTGGAAGGCATTGGGATGTCACAGAGAGCGGGAACGACGTTCCTGCTCCCAGTGCTTGTCTGGTAATTCTGGATTTATTTTATATTTACAAATATTTGGGGATTATTAAATTTATTTTAGTTATATTTTTCAAATAACTGAAATAAAATAAAATAAAAATAAAAATAAAAATAAAATAAAATAATAAAAATTTAAAAATTAAATTAAAATAAAATAAAATAAAATTAAAATAAAATAAAATAAAAATAAAATAAAATAAAATAAAATAAAATAAAATAAAAATAAAATAAAATAAAATAAAATAAAATAAAATAAAATAAAATAAACCCCCAAATATTTGCCTTTGTTTCAAGGCAAATATTCCATGGCTGACAGAGACTCCTCCCTTGGAAAGCTCCTCCCCACCCTCCCAGCCAGGAATTCCCAATTCCCAATCTCCCACCCAAATCTCCCCTTTCCCACTTTGAAGCCATCCCCTGTGTCCTGTCCCTCCAGCCCTTGTCCCCAGTCCCTCTCCAGCTCTCCTGGAGCCTCTCCAGGCCCTGGCAGCAAACTGGAACTTTGGGAATCTCGCCCCTTTTATCCCGAATTTCAGACAGAATTCACTTTACTTTTCCCAGGACAGAATCCACCAGGATATTTTTAATCTTATTTCCACTCCCTGAATTTTTTCCATCTGTTTTTCCTCACTAAACCCCCATGGACTCCATTTTGAGCAGTGATGACATCACAGTGATGTCATAATCCCCATGCTCATTAAACGATCCCTGTTGGATCCTGTGGGACACCTGGCCTGACATCCTGGGGCCTGGAAAAGGCCATTCCCAGGAATTTTTGTTAGGATTGACTTGGTTATTTCATGAATCTCTTTTCTTTGTGCCACTGGGCAAAATCCCACTGGAAACCGTTTTTCCAAGTTTGAAATAAACCCCTGAAAAGCCAAATTTTGCCATTATAGTTTCCATAGTTTCCTTTGGAATGTACTCCTCCAATTCTCTTACACAAATACCTTGGAATTTAGGATCCAAAATCCTGGGAAAATCAAAATCTGAGATTTTTTTTTTCCTCTTCCCCATCATTTGCAATGCCAGAGGAAGGAATTCCATCTTGCTCCCCACAATTCCTGATGGGAAGTTGGAGCCAGGTGGGAATTTTGTTCTCCCAGGAACAAGCACCAACCTTTAACCTCCTAATTATCCCCTAAATGATTATAATTATTATTAATTATCCCCTTTATCCTCTAATTATCCCCTCAATTCTTTTCTCTGGATATTTTAATTTCCTTTTCTGAGAAGCTTCAAAAACTCAGAGCTTGTCCTGGGCTGTGCCAAAATCATTCCTGGGATGTTTTTATGCTGAGGGAGGGATTGGAATGCCATGGGAAGGCAGAAACATTGGGAATTGTGTCATTTTGAGGGAATTCTTGGTCCTTTATTTATGGGATAATTTATGGGACAATTTATGGGATTTTCCTGGGATATTTTTATGCTGAGGGAGGGATTGGAATGCCACGGGAAGGCAGAAACATTGGGAATTGTGTCATTTTGAGGGTATACTTGGTCCTTTATTTATGGGATAATTTATGGGACAATTTATGGGACAATTTATGGAATTTTCCTCGGATGTTTTTATGCTGAGGGAGAGGTTGGAATGCCACGGGAAGGCAGAAAAAGTTGGGAATTGTGTCATTTTGAAGGAATTCTTGGTCCTTTATTTATGAGACAATTTATGGGACAATTTATGGGATTTTCTTGGGAAATGAAAGTGGAGTGGAGAAATCCGTGTTGCTTCAGGCAGCACCAGGAAACAGCAGGAATTATCCATCATTTTCTATTTATTTATTCCAAGCCCAATCTGGAGCAATAGGGAAAAAGCCAGGAATTCCAATCACACCATCCTGGCCTTAGGAATCCTAAAAAACCTCGAGGAATTTCACCAATACACGGAGGAAAAAGCAGATTTTTTTCCTTCTTGTTTCTCCTTTCAATTCCCCCTGCTGAAGTCATCACTGAATTAATGGATGCTTTTATCCCTTTCCCTTTGATTTAAAAACTGAAGCTCCAGCAAGTAAACAAAAAAAAAAAAAGAGAAAAAAAAATCTATTTTTTAATAAAAATCCCATTTAATCCTGGTTTATGGATGAGCCCTGCAATTCCTGCTGATCCATGGCGCTGTCTCCAGCCCCAGCCTCCTCAGCAGAAATAAAATCAGGGATCCGTCATTTTTTGCTGAGTCCCGCTGAAAGTTGTCCGGAAAAATCTTCTCCCTGGCAGGGATTTTCCTTTGGGAATCAGCAGCGGGAAAGGGAAAGGCTGAAACACCTCAGGCACACAATCCAATAAAATAAATGTGTTATAAATATATAAAGTTGGCTTTTCACAAATATTCAAATGAATGCTGTGTGTATAATGTGGGAAGATTGCACTGTGTTTTCTTTTATTAATAGAGTTTAGAAATGTAATGGATTTTTATAATTTTTTATGATTTTAATTGAATTTTTATAATTTTTTATGATTGTAATATAGTGTTAAAAGTAAGACTGCGGGTTTTGGGGTTTTTTTCTGTAACATGGGGGAAAATCCCATTAATGGGGGGAAGTCCAGTCAGTGAGGGAAAATCCCATTAATGGGGGAAAATCCATTAATGAGGGAAAAATCCCATTTATGGGGGGACATCCAGTCAGTGAGGGAAAATTCCATTAATGGGGGGAAAATCCCATCGGGGGGAAAATCCCATTAATGGGGGAGAATCCCATCAGTGGGGGAAAATCCCATTAATGTGGGGAAATCCCATTAATGGGGGGAAATCCAGTCAGTGAGGGAAAATCCCATTAATGGGGGGAAATCCAGTCAGTGATGAAAAATCCCATTAATGGGGGAAAATCCCATTAATGGGGGAAAACCCATTAATGAGGGAAAAATCCCATTAATGGGGGGAAAATCCCATTAATGGGGGAAAATCCAGTCAGTGGGGTAAAATTTCATTAATGGGGTGGAAATCCCGTCAGTGGGGGAAAAATCCCATTAATGGGGAAAAATCCCATTAATGTGGGGAAATCCCATTAATGGGGGAAAATCCCATCAGTGGAAGAAAATCCCATCAGTGAGGGAAAAATCCCATTAATGGGGGAGAATCCAATCAGTGGGAGAAAAATCCCATTAATGGGGAAAAATCCCGTAAGTGGGGGAAGAATCCCATTAATGGGGGGAAAGTCCAATCAGTGTGGAAAAATCCCATTAATGGGGGGAAATCCCATCAATGGGGAAAATCCCATTAATGGGGGAGAATCCCATCAGTGGGGGAAAAATCCGGTCAGGAAACAAGCCTGTTCCAATGTTTAATGACCTTTCCATGAAGAAATTCCTCTTGGTGTCCAACCTGGACTTCCCCTGGCATGGATTGAGGCCATTCCCTCTTTTCCTGTTAAAAAAAATCCACCCAGAAAAGTCCTCCCTATGCAGGGCCTGGTGTCAGAGGTTTATTAATTCCTGATTCCCTTTGGGGGAATTCCCTGACAGAATTCCCGCCTTCATCCACTGCAAATAAAAAATTCCTGCTTGGTTACTCAGGTGAAAAATAAACTTGGTCTGCTCTGAGGAGAAATCCCCACGTGGAGGTGCAGATTAAACTCTCCTGGATCATAACGGGAATGTCACAAACCCCGCTGGAAATCCCGGAATCCGCTCTCCTGGCGGGAAGGGCAGGGAAATCTTTCATTCTTTGCTGAAGGAGAAGCTGTTCCGTGCCAGGCTGGCCTGGACAATCCCAGATCAGTTCCACCTGGACAATCCCAGATCAGTTCCACCTGGCCAGAAATTCCTGCCTGACCCGCCAATCTGCCAAAGCACCCGGAAAATGGGAACAAGGAGGCCTGGCAGGGATCCCAGAGGAGCAGCAGCAGCAAGGACAGGGTGGAGAGTCATTCCGGAGGGAAATTCCTGCTGCTTCAGCTTTTCCCAGGAAAACACTGGAGTTCAGGCAGCTGTGTCTGGAGGGGAATTCTTTCCTGGCAGCTGCAGGCAATTCCTTGGAGCCAGGGTGGATAATGTCCCTTCCAAAGGGATCCACAATGTCCCTTCCAGGAATTAATAATGTCCCTTCCAGGGGGTTAAAATGCCCCTTCCAAGAGTTAAAAATGTCCCTTCCAAGAGTTAAAAATGTCCCTTCAAGGAATTAATAATGTCTTTCCAAGGTGTGAATAATGTCCCTTCCAGGGATTTATAATATCCCTTCCAAGGGTTAATTATGTCCCTTCCAAAGGGATCCACAAGGTCCCTTCCAGGAATTAATAATGTCCCTTCCAGGGGGTTAAAATGTCCCTTCCAAGAGTTAAAAATGTCCCTTCAAGGAATTAATAATGTCTTTCCAAGGGGTGAATAATGTCCCTTCCAGGGATTTATAATGTCCTTTCGAGGCTTAATAATGTCCCTTCTGGGGGTTAAAAATGTCCCCTCTGAGGGGTTAAAATGTCCTTTCCAGGGGTTAAAGATGTCCTTTCCAAGTGGTTAAAAAAGTCCCTTCATGGAATTAATCATGTCCCTTCCAAGGGGTGAATAATGTCCCTTCCAAAGATTTATAATGTCCCTTCCAGGGGGTTAAAAATGTCCCTTTCAAGAGTTAAAAATGTCCCTTCCAGGGATTACTAATGTCCCTTCCAGGAATTAATAATGTCCCTTCCAAGGGCTAAAAATGTCCTTTCAAGGGTTAAAAATGTCCCATCCAGGGGTTAAAAATGTCCCCTCCAAGGGTTAAAAATGTCCGTTCCAAGGGTGAATAACGTCCCTTCCAGGAATTAATAATGTCCCCTCCAAGGAGGGAATATTGTCCCTTCCAGGGATTTATAATATCCTTTCCAAGGGTTACTAATGTCACTTCCAAGGAGTTAAAAATGTCCTTTCAAGGGTTAAAAATATTCCTTACAGGGGTTAAAAATGTCCCTTCCAAGGGTGAATAATGTCCCTTCCAAGGAGTTAAAATTGTCCTTTCAAGGGTTAATAATGTCCCTTCCAAGGGTTAAAAATATCCCTTCCAAGGGGGTTAAAAATGTCCCTTCCAAGAGTTAAAGATGTCCCTTCCAGGAATTAATAATGTCCCCTCCAAGGGGTTAAAAATGTCCCTTCCATGGGTCACCAATGTCCCTTCCATGGGTCACCAATGTCCCTTCCAGGGGTCAACAACGCCCTGAGCCTTCCTCCTCCTCCTCACAGAAAACAGGGAATGAGGCAAACCCAAATCCTTTTTTTTTTTGCCTCAGCGGAGAAAATATCCCGAAATTGCTGCTAAATCGTCTTCCTTGCTAATGGGCAACGATTGCAGGCACAGGGAGAGCCCAGCTGAGGCTTAAACAGCTTCCAAAGCTCTTCCTAATTGGAATTACGGGTCCTGCTGCTCACCCAGCAGGAGGCTGCTCCCTGCCGATCCCATTCCCTGCTGGCTGGGAACACGCGGGAATACTGATACGGAGGGATTGACCACTCGAGAGATAAGAAAAGCTTTGATTTGGTTGAAAAAGAAATCAAGAGGCGGCTCTAATTAAAGGGATTTATTTATCAGGATGCCTGGCGGGAAGAGCAGCCTGGCGTTTCCCGCTGGATTCAGTCTGGGGAACATCTGGGACGGCGCCACGCGGGGAACGCGGATCCCGGGGATTCTGCTCGATGTTGGGAATAACGAGGCGGCCCGAGAGGAGTTTGGGATGCAAATTTGGGAACAGTGGAGCTCAGTGGGACACGGGGCTGTCAGCAGCAGGAGCTTCCACTTTGGATAATAAAATCTTCCAGAAAATACAGGGAAATGGGAGGATTCTGGGATTTTTGCCTTTCTTCTCCACAGTAGGGTTGTCTCTGTGGGCTGCAGGAATCCAAGTGTCCCAAAGCCACGTGGGAATGCTGCCAGCAACTCCTGGGAGCAGAATTCCCAGCAAAAAGGGCTTTGGATGCTCAGGGAGCTCTTGTTCCTGCAGGTGTTCACCTTGGAAGGGTTTGGGTGATGCCGTGGCTGCATCACGGGGCTTAAAAATCCCATTTGGAGCAAATGTGGAGGCTCCGGGATGATCCGAGGGATGGAGCAGCTCTGCTGGGAGAGCTGGGATTGTTCACCTGGAGAGGAGAATCTTTGGGGTGACCTCAGTGTGGCCTAAAGGGGCTCCAGGAGAGCTGGAGAGGGACTGGGGACAAGGGCTGGAGGGACAGGACACAGGGAATGGCTTCAAACTGGGAAAGGGGAGATTTGGGTGGGAGATTGGGAATTGGGAATTCCTGTCTGGGCTGGAATTGCCAGAGCAGCTGTGGCTGCCCCTGGATCCCTGGCAGTGCCCAAGCCCAGGTTGGACATTGGGGTTGGAGCAGCCTGGGACAGTGGGAGGTGTCCCTGCCATGGATCTGGATGGGATTTAAGGTTGTTCCAACCCAAACCATTCCATCATTCCATTGCATTCCAGTGCATTCCATATTTTATACAAGGAGGTGTCTGCCTATGGGATTTTCCAGGAAATAAGTTGGGAAAAGCAGCCGGACATGACAGAGGGCCGTGGTTGGTGTCGTCATTGAGGCAAACCTTGGGAACAAAAGTTTTCCTGCAGCTGAGAGGTTCCGTCTCTATTGAGGGAACCATGGACAATCATTCCCACATTTTTCCAGGCCCTCCCAGATTTCCCAGACCCCTCTCAGTTCCTCTTCTGCATCCCTGACTTTGTTCTTCCGTGTGCAAAATCTCTTTGAATCCTTCCCACATCCCTTTGTCCCTTCTCCATGCAGATGCCAAAGGCAGAAAATCTCTGGAGCAGGAGCCCTACCAGGATTCTGGAGCTTGGGATGGCTTTGGAGTCATTAGGGGGCCTGATTAACACCTCATTAGCGGTGTAATTAGGAGTGCCTGGCCCTCAGCTAATCCTCAGCTCCTGACGGATGCTGGGCGCTGCTTCTGGGAGGTTGGCGGCAAAAAAAGAGGGAAAAAATGATGATAACAAAATTCCGAGGGATTCTCAACCTTTCC
This sequence comes from Acrocephalus scirpaceus scirpaceus, assembly GCA_910950805.1. Taxonomy (NCBI): domain Eukaryota; kingdom Metazoa; phylum Chordata; class Aves; order Passeriformes; family Sylviidae; genus Acrocephalus; species Acrocephalus scirpaceus. The sequence goes on from OU383780.1 coordinate 1,016,682, forward strand.
ATGGCCACCGTTCCTTAAATCCCTTAATTCAGGTATCGCAGGCTTGGAGCTTTTGGGATTTTTCAGGGCATTCCATGGAATTCCAGACTGGTTTGGGTTCAAAGGGGCCTTAAATCCCATCCCATCCCATCCCATCCCATCCCATCCCATCCCATCCCATCCCATCCCATCCCATCCCATCCCATCCCATCCCATCCCATCCCATCCCTGCCATGGGCAGGGACACCTCCCACCATCCAAGCCCTGTCCAACCTCACCTTGGACACTTTAGAGAGATCCAGGGTTAAATCCTGAACCATGAGCTCCCTCTCCAAACATTTTTCCTGGATGGATTTTTGGTGACTGCTAAAAATCCTCCCTGCTCAGGAAATATTCCCTACAAACTCACATTCCCCAGGGAACAGAAAAAAAAAAAATCCCTTATCCAGTGCCTCATTCCCAAAAAAAACCCACCTGACCTCCAAATCATTCCTGTGATCCCAACTGCCCTCCAAGCCCCTTGGACATGGGACAACATTCCAAGATTTATTAAAATGAAAGGCCTGAGATCCTGCAAAAATCAATTCCCAGGAGGTTGTGTAATCCTTGTTCCTGGAGGAATTAGGCTGGAAATGTCAAGGATTACTGAACACAGCAAACCCACAAATTTTTGCTGCATCCCAAAGAAATTGGGATTTAGATCCCTCCTGAAAAAGTCATTTTACAGCTATTTTTTATTAATTTTCACCGCGTAATTAAGCAATGCGAGAGGAGCATTGTGTCCTGGCGGGATTAGTGGGAATAATGGGGATTAGGGAAGGCCTGGAGCCACTCCAGTAATACTTTAATCCTTGCAAATACACCCCTGGCCTCCTGGCAGTAAAAAAAAAAAATAATGAGGCAACGTGCCAAAAAACCTCCAACAGGAATAAAAAATATTCCCTAGGGAGACAAATCTGGCAGTGCTACATCCAGAGAGGAGGAATATTTTAACTCCTTAAAAATAACCCATGGATTAGGGGCAGGAATTGATTTATCCGTGCATTTTATAGGCCAGGCTCAATCCCAGCTTGTTTTATCCCACATTGAATCTGTTTCTGCAGATAAAGTTTCCAAAAATCTGTTAAAATCTATCCCAAAGATGGATTGGATCATTCTGGTTTGGCTTGGAATTTTTTAGGGAAGCCAGGCCAAAGTCAAAGATTTTTGCTGAGGTGTTTGTGTGACCCAACTTCCATGAATCTTTATGGAATTGGGTGAGGTGGGAACAGAGAGGTTCAGTTCTTGGGGTGTAAATCCGATTTGTTTGTTGTAATTCCAAGGGGAGGTTGGGCAGGGCTTGGAGCAACCTGGGACAGTGGAAGGGGCAAGGAATCCATGGGCAAGTTGAGATTTAAGGTCTTCTCCAACCCAAACCCTCAGGGATTCTGTGATTCCAGAAAAAATATGGATAACACTGTATTCATATCCATGGGATGTGCTCTGGGGTCTCTTCCAGGCCCGATGCAGACCCAAAATCCAATTTCCATGAGGGAAGGTGGAGCAGATCAATGGGGTGAAGAACGTTCTCCACCCCTGAACATCCCAGGGATGGGATAATGGCCTGGGGAATGGCTTCAGGTTGTGGGATCCAATGGGATCATGGGATATTTTGGGCTGAAAAACCAGGAGACGGGGAAGTTCCTCTTTTTTAAGGTGTGGGTTCCAGTGTGTTGCTGTTTGTCAGCAAGGCTGGTCTGGGAACTCGGAGTTTTCCCTCAGGAATCCATTTGGATATGTGGCCACACTGACAGGTGTTTCCCTGTGTGTCCTTCTTGTTTTCCCTGCCCTTTTCCATCACGGAAGTGGCCTCCACGATTTTCCACAGGATGTCACCAATCCAGTCAGCAAAATGATTTCCATGGTGGAAAATCATGGAGGCCATTTCCGTGATGGAAAAAGGCAGGGAAAACAGGAAATAGGGGGACACAGGAAAACACCACAAGGAACAAAGCCTGTTTTAATTTCCAGTCTCATTTCCATCCATCCACGGGAAAAGTCCTGGAGGGTTCCAGGAGGGTTTGTCCCCACACAGGGGCAGTGACACCTGGGCTGTGCCAGCGCTGGGGTGGCAGCAGGGCTGGAATCCCCAGGTACAGGACAGGGAGGGGCTGGAGTGTCCAGGGAAGGGAACAGAGCTGGGAAGGGGCTGGAGAATTCCTGAGGGAGCTGGGAAGGGGCTGGAGAATTCCTGAGGGAGCTGGGAAGGGGCTGGAGAATTCCTGAGGGAGCTGGGAAGGGGCTGGAGAATCCCTGAGGGAGCTGGGAAGGGGCTGAGCCTGGAGCAAAGGAGGCTCAGGGGGCCCTGGTGGCTCTGCACAAGTCCCTGCCAGGAGGGGACAGCCGGGGGGGTCGGGCTCTGCTGGCAGGGACACAGGGACAGGAGGAGAGGGAACGGCCTCAGGCTGGGCCAGGGCAGGCTCAGGGTGGGCAGCAGCAGGAATTTCCCCATGGAAAGGGGGCTCAGGCCTTGGCAGTGCCCAGGGAGGGTTGGAGTGCCCATCCCTGGAGGGATTTAAAGCCTCAACTGTCCGTGAAGCTGGAAAAACGCTGCTGGACCAGTCAAGGGAAGGACTGGCCCCAGTAGGGAAGAGGGTGGCCCAGCCTCTTCCTGCTCTAATTAAGACCTTTCCATAATTAACAAGAAGTGGAGGGATAGGAAACACATTCCCACATTTTCACACCTCCCAGGAAAGCAGGGAAACACGGAACAGGGACTCTCCCTGACCAAACCCCATCCCCCTGCTTCATCCCGGTGGATCCGGGAGCAGAAAACACCGGAAAAGACAGAAAGTACTGCTGGCAATGGAAAAGGTACCCCAAAATCCAAAGTGGTTTCTCTTTTTCTTTATAAAATGTACATAAAGAACATGAAACCCTTGAGGTAAAAGTGAGAGCAGTTTGGAACTCAACCAGGTACAGATCCAAGGATGACCCGAAATCAATCTACAGGTGGGGGTGTAGGAAAACAGGAGAGCGAGTCTGGGCTCTGTACAAGAGCAGAGATCGTGGAAACGTCCTCGTTATCCTATTTACATTAAATACATCCAGGTACAGGTATTTATAGGGTATTTACAGACACAAACGCCACCTTTGGCCCCTTGGCAGATGGAGCAGATCCGAGCGTTCCTGAGAAGGTGCTGAGGCTCTTCCTCACTCTCAAGAATTTGTGTTTCACAAAATCCATCCAAAAAAATTCCTCAGGCGTGGCTGTTGCAGTGATCTTGGTTTTCCCTGCCGTCTGTGGAAGGTGGAAGTTGCCCGCCAAAATTCTGGATCCTGAGGGATCGCCGGGAATATTTCTCCAGTTGCAGCCATGACCTTGGCGGTGAGCAGAGCTCAAAGTTCACTTGTCCAAGCACTCAGCGTTCCAGTCCCTTTCTCAATGGGGAAAAAAAATCTCACGGAGACCGGAAAATGAAGGAAATTTGTTTGTAAATCACCTGTGATGGGTCCCGTAAGGTGACATCCAACATGGATGTGTCACACAAGGATCCAGGCAGGAGAGGCCACGGCAGGATGCACTGATCCATCCATCCATCCACCCATCCATCCATCCATCCATCCATCCATCCATCCATCATCCATCCATCCATCTATCCCATCAATCCCATCCATCCATCCATCCATCATCCATCCATCCATCCATCCATCATCCATCCATCATCCATCCATCATCCATCCATCCATCATCCATCCATCCATCATCCATCCATCCATCCATCCATCCATCCATCCATCATCCATCATCCATCATCCATCCATCCATCCATCATCCATCATCCATCCATCCATCATCCATCCATCCATCCATCATCCATCCATCCATCCATCCATCCATCCATCCATCCATCATCCATCCATCCATCCATCCCATCCATCCATCCACCATCCATCCATCCATCCATCATCCATCCATCCATCCATCCATCATCCATCCATCCATCCATCATCCATCCATCATCCATCCATCATCCATCATCCATCCATCATCCATCCATCCATCATCCATCCATCCATCCATCCATCCATCCATCCATCCATCATCATCCATCCATCCATCCATCCATCATCCATCCATCCATCCATCCATCCATCCATCCATCCATCATCCATCCATCCATCCATCCATCCATCCATCCATCATCCATCATCCATCCATCATCCATCCATCCATCCATCCATCCATCCATCCATCATCCATCCATCCATCCCATCCATCCATCCATCCACCATCCATCCATCCATCCATCCATCCATCCATCCATCCATCCATCATCCATCCATCCATCATTCATCATCCATCCATCCATCCATCCATCCATCCATCATCCATCCATCATCCATCCATCATCCATCCATCCATCATCCATCCATCCATCCATCATCCATCCATCCTTCCATCCATCCATCCATCCATCCATCATCCATCATCCATCATCCATCCATCCATCCATCCATCCATCCATCCATCATCCATCATCCATCCATCCATCCATCCATCCATCATCCATCCATCCATCATCCATCCATCATCCATCATCCATCCCATCCATCCCATCCATCATCTATCCATCCATCCATCCATCCATCCCATCCAGAGGGAACACAAATGGTCATATTCAGGTTTCACTTTCTTATCAGGAACCTGAGATGGATTTTATCCTTGCCAGGTGTTGGAACTGCCCAGGGCAGTGGGGAATTCCCATTCCTGGAAGGATTTCAGAGCCCTGTGGATGTGGCACTTGGGGACACGGCTCAGTGGTGGTCTTGGCTGCGCTGGGGCATGGTTGGACTCGATGTTCTTGGAGACAATTCCCAACCTCAATGATTCCATGATTATGGTGCTCCCAGTGGGAAGTGACTGGTGGATCACGGCTGAACTGGGACATTTTAGGGAATTTGAGGAGGAATGCTCAGGGAAGAGGGAATTTCTCCTCACTCCTGCAGAGTCCATGGTGTTCTCTGGTGTCTCCCTCAGTCTGTTCTCACTCGAGTTTTAATGTCACACAAAATATCCAAGGCCAGGTTGGATGGGCTTGGAGAAACTGGAATAGTGGAAGGATCCCAGCCCACGGAAGGGGTGGGACCGGATGGGATTTAAGGTCCCTTCTAACCCAAACCAGTCTGGGATTCTGGGATGTGTTGAATGCAAGCTCCCCAATCTGACAGATCCAAAGGAAAACGAAATAATATTTTAATAAGGAACAGCAAGATGAATCCCAAATTTCCTGTGTTTGGAATTGATCACTCCTCTCTTATCATACAGAGCACAATTCCCTGCCTACACCAACATTCCCATGGGATCTGGGGGTGACACAGACAGGGATTTAGGGACAGATGACAGAAAACCTCTGAACACCGTAAATCCCATCAATGTGGGATCCCAGGAGTGCAGGTCCCTAAATTCCTTTGCACGAGGGATAATAATCCAATGGTTTCATTCCTTCTGTGCTGGCTGACACCGGAATCATGGTGGAGCACGTAAAAAGGGAAGAACATTCCTGCAGTGCTGCTTATTTTCCTTAAAAAAAGAAAAAAAAATTTGAAATGTAAAAAACAACATTTTTTACAGCTTTTGATAGCTTAATGGGAAAATCCAAGAATTATTCCAGATGACTCCCAATCTCTTTATTAGCATGGAGAGGCAGGGAGTGCTTGTAGCTCCAAACTGGAGCGTTTTTTTTATGGAAATGCTCCAAAAATCCATTTTCCTGATGTACCACACACTTCTGGGCGAGGAAGAGAGTTCCAATTACCCTTCAATATATGAAAAAACCATTCCCAGCAGGTAAACTCTCCCAAAATAAAACCAGGAAAGCCTCTTCCACTCAGCATGGAAAAAAACCCGGATCCTTCTGCCTGAAGTGCTCCCTATAAAGGGAATTCACTGCCCTGACTAGGCAGGAAAAGAGGAAATGCACAAGAAGCTGATGATTGACTTTGTTGTAAAGTTTGGGGATTCCAATCATCCCAAAATTAATTATTCCATTTCCATGGTGGATGCAGCAGGAATTCCAGTGCTGGATGTCAAGGAAATCTCTGGGATCAGTGGAGCTTGCAGATATTTGGGGGCTGGAAGACGCAGCGCCATCACTTTTGGGGGAACCAGCAGCTCCTGCCCCAAATCAAAAGGAAATTTCACATTCCCAGGCTTTTGTGGGCTTCAAATCCTAATTGTGCCTCCATGATGTCATTGGAATGGGTTCACTCCCTTCCGATCCATGTTTTTATCCCTTCTCGTGTCCCATCCAGGATCCAGGCCAGGCTGGAGAAGAGGTGGGTTGGTAGCATGGTGAGATCCAAGTGTTCCATGATTTTATGTGGGATTCCAGATGTCCAGAGAAGTTGCCCCCGGATCCCTGGCAGTGCCCAAGGCCAGGTTGGACATTGGGGTTGGAGCAACCTGGGACAGTGGGAGGTGTCCCTGCCATGGCACTGGGTAGGATTTAAGGTCCCTTTCACCCAAACCATTCCATAATTCTCCATAATTCCATGATTTCCCCTTCAAAGTGCTTTGTGGAAGAAATAGGGAAGTTCTCCAAGGCCATCCTTTATCCTCCCAGATCAGCCTGAGAAAGAACTGAAAAAAACCTGGAAAATTTATCCTGTGCTCCACCCTCCTCTGCTTTGGGAACACCCAGATAATTCCTGCAGCCATCCCATCAAACCCAGCCGCTTTTCCCAGCGTCCCAGGACTTCAGTTTCTGCACAATTCAGTATTTGATGTTCAGTTTTAAAATCCATCAGGGACATTTCAAGGTCGGATACCCCAGAACTGAATCAGAGGGGTTTCAAATTCCAGGGAACTGCCAGTTCCAACTGCCTTTGATCGCTGATCCAACATTTTCACATCCATTTTCAATCCAAAGAGTAAAATAAAATAAAAACCAAGAGTAGGAAATCCATATCTCAATTTGTTCTTCTTATTCATGGCCTGGAGTAAAATCCTGTTTCCTTTTCAGTGCTTTATTTGGGGAATGTAAAAGAAGATAAAACTACTCCTACAGTCAACATTAGGAAGAGAAATCCTGCTTTTCTCATCACCTCCTGCACCCCAGAGTAAATCAGGAACAGGCATGGGAATGCATTTTTTTTCCCACAAAAACCTGGGATTTTCAGGACACACTGATTATTCCTGAAAAAAGACATCTGTGGGCTTTGTCAATTGAAAATCTTTATCAAGTGTTCCACAGGAGTGAGGGAAAGGAAAATCCAAATGGAAAGAGGAAACATGGATTTCAGCCTGCAGGTTTAGCTTGGGATCCAAACAATGGAGCACGATCTGTTCCTTCTCATCCAGCTCCTTTATCACAGGGCGGATCACTTCCCAAATCCTGACTTCCCACAGAGTTTCCATCATGCCACCACCACCAGCCCTGCGGCCGGAGCTCTGCCCCATGCCTAGAAAATTCATCTCCAACGGGCATCTATGGTTCAGTTTGGATTTTTGAGGGAAATGCGAGGGAAAAGCAGGGAAGTGTTTTAGAGGTGATGGAATGTTTCCTGTTCTCCTTCAGCCTGGCCTGTGGAAGGTGTCCCTGCCTGTGGGGTTGGAATGGGGTGAGATTTAAGGTCCCTTCCAACCAAAATCTTCTGGGATTCTGTGGACATGTGATGGACAGATGGCCACTCTGGCTCCCAGCAGATCCAGCCCTTCCAAGGAGAGTCCCGCCAAAATCACCCATGGAGAAGCCTTGGATCACCCCTCAGCTCCGAGGCTCTCAGGAGACTTCCATGGAAAGATGCACCTGACCTGCTCATCCATCCATCCATCCATCATCCATCCATCCATCATCCATCATCCATCATCCATCCATCCATCCATCCATCCATCATCCATCCATCCATCCATCCATCCATCCATCATCCATCCATCATCCATCCATCCATCCATCATCCATCCATCATCCATCCATCCATCATCCATCCATCCATCCATCCATCCATCATCCATCATCCATCATCCATCCATCATCCATCATCCATCATCCATCCATCATCCATCATCCATCATCCATCCATCCATCATCCATCCATCCATCCATCATCCATCCATCCATCATCCATCCATCATCCATCCATCCATCATCCATCCATCATCCATCCATCCCTCATCCATCCATCCATCCATCCATCCATCATCCATCCATCATCCATCCATCCATCCATCATCCATCCATCCATCCATCATCCATCATCCATCATCCATCATCCATCCATCCATCCATCCATCATCCATCCATCCATCCATCATCCATCATCCATCCATCATCCATCCATCCATCCCATCCATCCATCATCCATTATCCATCCATCATCCATCCATCATCCATCCATCCATCCATCATCCATCATCCATCCATCCATCCATCATCCATCATCCATCCATCCATCCATCTATCATCCATCCATCCATCATCCATCCATCCATCCATCCATCCCATTCCATCTATCATCCATCCACAGGTAAAAAATCCAGAGCTTCCAATGAGAAATTTGGTGATTTGTGTTAAGGGTGTCAGACACCTCGGCCCGTCTGGACTCAAGAGTTCCAGATTCCCATCAGAATTCCCAGCATCTTCCAAACCCCACGGTCCATGCGGACTCAGAGCTCCCACCTTCTTCCAAATCCCATGGTCCATCCAGACTTGGAGTTCCAAATTTCTCCCAAACCCTGTGATCCATCCAGACTCAGAGTTCCCACCACTTCCCAGAGCCCACAGCTCATCAGACTCTGAGTTCCCATTGTCATCTGCACCCCACAGACCATCCAAACTTGGAGTTCCCACTTTCTTCCAAACACCCCAGTCCATCAGACTCAGAATTCCCACTGTCTTCCAAACCAGAGTCCATCCAGATTTGGAGTTTCCACCATCTTCCAAACACCACAGGCCACCAGACTCAGAGTTCCCACCATCTTCCAAACCTCATGGTCCATCAGAGTAGAGCCACTGTTTGCCAAACCCCAAAGTCCATCCAGATTTGGAGCTTCCCACTTTCTTTCACATCCCATGGTCCATCCATGCTCAGAACTCCCACTGTTTTCCAAACCCCATGGTCCATCCAGAACTGGAGTTCCCACCATCTTCCAAATCCCACAGTCTGTCCAGATTTGGAGTTCCCACCATCTTCCAAACCCCATGGTCCATCCAGACTTGGAGCTTCCACTCTTTCAAACCTCATGGTCCATCCATGCTCAGAACTCCCATTGTTTTCCAAACCTCATGGTCCATCCAGAACTGGAGTTCCCAGCGTATTCCAAACCCCACGGTCCATCCAGACTTGGAGTTCCCAGCGTATTCCAAACCCCATGGTCCATCCAGATTTGGAGTCCTCACCATCTTCCAAACCCTACGTCCATCCAGATTTGGAGTTCCCACTTCCAAGCAGAGCCAGGTGCTTATAACCCCAAGGTTGTGGGTTTGATCCCTGTATGGACCACTCAGTTCAGATTTGGACTCGATGATCCTTGCAGGTCCCTTCCAACCCAGAATATTCCATGATTCCAGGGATGAGCTTTAAGGTCTTTTCCAACCGAAACCATCCAGGCATTCTCTGAAAAAGTCCTGACTTGGAGCTGCAACCGTTTTCCAAGCACAGGAATTTAAAGACACCAAAACTGCCTAAAAATCCAGGGAGCCAAGAGCATCCTGGGAATGCTCCAGCCCCCGAGCACCACCAGTATGGACCAGTACAACTCCAGCTGACACCAGTTGACCAAGGAAAGCCCTGCCAGGCCCTCAACAAACACACGCACCACGGGGCTGCCTTACCTGGAAAGAGGCTTTATTGAACAGAGCTGGAAAATTATCTCTTCAGTGGAATTACTGAATTTGCACAAACATTTCTCTACAGAATAAAAAAAATCAAGCCTTGTCATTGTTTTACTGCATCTCGTTGTGCTTTTTATACTCATATTTGCAATTATTATACTCATCTTTTGTTTGTTTTCGCGTTTGTACTCCAATTATTTGCATATCAGGTTTTGTTTTTAATCCTAGGGTGTCGAGAGAACACTGAATAATAATAATAATTATAATAATTATAATAATAATACTCTCCTTTAGACAAAAGTCTTTTTTTTTTTAAATGAAGTTAAAAGCTGAGATAATTTAAGGAAAAAGGTCTTCAAATTTCATAACCAACTGGAAGGGAACTTTACAATGCAGTGGAAAACCGGCACGTGTTCGGGCAGCTCGAACCCATTTTTGTACAGCTTTAATTTTTTTTTTCCTTGTAAAAGTGGATTATTTTTAATTTTTTTTTTTAAATCTTTTTTTTTTGTTTGTTTTGTTCTGTTTTTTGAATTTCGCTACAGTAACAAAATAATCTTTCGCCCTCTGCACCGAGTCTGGCTCCGGGGCAGAGGCAGAGCCCCCCTCAGGGCGTCCGGAGCTCCGGATGTCGGGATCTCATCCCAACGGAGGGGGAGAGTAAGAAAATCATCCCGTGTTTCACCACCTTCTGCACCAAGTGTGTGTCTGAACCACCTCTGTTCCTCTGCTTGACCCACTGGAGAACCTGAAACGACGACGACGACGACGACAGAAAGTGCCGCTCCCCCCGGCAGCACCGACGGGAGCTGTTCCGAATGGATAAGAAGCTGAAAGGCCATGGCTGTCTGGAAGGTCACACGACACGGATCTCATCCCAAAGGCTTTCCAACAGCAGCTTTAGGTCCATCCATCCTTCTCCAGAAGCGGCTCCGTCTCCTTGCCTGCACACCCAGGCTCCAGAGTTTGTTTAGAAAAGAGTTTGCACAACCCACTTTTTTTTTTTTTATTTTAGCGGTGCAAAGCTTCCGTGTTGAAATCATCATTATTACATTTATTATATTTTTTTTATTTTTATATATATATTTATATATATATATAGTTCTTTTGTTTGTTTTTTGTTTTTTTTTTTTTGAAATCAGGCTTGTTTCATTGAAGGCACTTGGTTTCCATGGCAATTTATAAAAGACGGTGGTTTGGTTTCTTCACTCCCGTAGAGCTGATGACTCCGGTGGGGAGGGGAGAGGGATCTTCCGGCGGCCGCGAGCAAACTCCCAGTGAAGCCTGTGACAAATGTGAGCCCAGGTGGCACATCCTGGATGGGAATGCATGCAAAAGGAGACAGCACACAGTCACCAAGCAGAGCCGTGAGGAATGGAACGGGAATGGCTGCGGACAGCTCCGGTTCCGGGCGATCCTCCGCGGGAGGCGACGGCCGAAGCGGAAAGGGCCGACATTTGTTTGACTCTACGCTGAAAACCTTCGGGAAGGGAAAATGAACGCCAGCTCTTCACGTTACCCTGTTTACAGTGAGGTGTTTCTCTCTCTCTCTCTCTGTGTTTGTATTTCCTCTCTCTCTCTCTCTCTCCTTCCTCTGTTTTTTTTGGCAGGCCATTCGGTTTCCATGGTAACAAGCAAACGATTCATTTGAAACAAAACCAGCCATGACTTTGTGCTTTGACGAGGGTTTCTAGAGCTCTTTGCCGAGAGTCCAACCAGATGATGCTGAGTTCATCAGTGACCACAAAAGCACCTGAAAGTCTCTTCCTTACTTAGGCCAGATCTCGGTCTCAAGCTTGGTTCGTAGTGAGTTCCACTCCCGTGATGCCTTTTCAAGTCCCCAGTGCTTTCTTAATCCGTTTATCATTATTATTATTTTTTTTTTAATTACTTATTTACGTATTTATTTAACTTTCGAGTCAGTCAGTGGAGGAATCTTTGGTAGTTTGTTTGGAAATGTCCATTTTAACAAAGACTCTTTCTTCATGCCAGTGCCTGGTGAATCTTTTGTAGCCTCTGCCAGGATAAGGTCACCTCTGATGACTTAAGACAGACATGAGGATGAGGAGTGGGAGGAGTCGTATATGTGCTAATGGCCCAACAGCACCTGATCGTAGATCTGCCAAAAAGGGGAGAAAAACGGAATTAAAGAGGTGCCCACACCCCCTCAGCACTGCTGCAGAGTTCCAAAGTCACCTCCCACCACCAGGGGACAAGGACAACCCTCACCAGCTGGACAGAGCAGGAACTGGGATGAAAATCCACCTGGCTGTGTTGTTACCTCTGTTTTAATGTGCACACAGGGTGGAGGGGTGAGACAGAGCCCTCAGGGAATCCCAGCAGTGATTTCCATGGATTTCACATTGTTTGGGCCCCCTGGACTTTGTTTTGATGTTGTTTTATCTGCCTGAGCATCTCAAATCCAGCCCAGCCTCACCCACCGCCCTCACCTCCACCTCACACCCATCCAGCATCTTCCCATCTGAGCAAAGCACTCCCAAGGACAACATCCCACTTTCCACCTTCCAGCTGAACAAAGCAGGGATTGCTCTGCTGGAAAAGATCCATTTGGGAAGCAGAAAGATGAGGAGCAGCTCGTGGGGAAGAGGCACTTACTGTTGGCCGGTTGGTCTGATTTCATACACTCCCCTTCCACAATGGACACGTCGTCAATAGCAATGTCCCCTTCGATTCCAGGGCCACGGATCCCTTCAAAGATGAGCTGGGAAAAAGAAGATCAAGAGGGTGATGAATAAAAAAAAAAACATCCAGCAGAGCAGAGTGGGATAAATAAAACATGTCCAAGAAGAAGATTGGAGTAGGATAAATATAAAAGGTTCTGTTGTGTTTGGCTCGGCCACGAGGATGGGCTTGGAATGTTCTAGACACTTTTGGAGTGGGAAAAGCAATTCAGTGGGTTTGGAATGTTCTACAGACACTTTTGGAGTGGGAAAACCATTTAAATGGAATTGGAATGTTGTACTGACTGTTCCTGGGGTGGGAGAAACAATTCAGTGGGTCTGAAATGTTCTACAGACACTTTTGGGATGGGAAAACCAATTAAATGGATGTGGAATGCTCTACAGACACTTTTTGGGGTGGGAAAAGCAATTAAATGGGTTTGGAATGTTCTACAGACACTTTTGGGGTGGGAAAAGCAATTCAGTGGGTTTGGAATGTTCTACAGACACTTTTGGGATGGGAAAACCAATTAAATGGATGTGGAATGCTCTACAGACACTTTTTGGGGTGGGAAAAGCAATTAAATGGGTTTGGAATGTTCTACAGACACTTTTTGGGGTGGGAAAAGCAATTAAATGGGTTTGGAATGTTCTACAGACACTTTTGGGGTGGAAAAACCATTTAAATGGGTTTGGAATGTTCTACAGACAATTTTGGGATGGAAAAACCAATTAAATGGGTTTGGAATGCTCTACAGACACTTTTGGGGTGGGAAAACCATTTAAATGGAATTGGAATGTTGTACAGACACTTTTGGGGTGGGAAAAGCAATTCAATGGGTTTGGAATGTTCTACAGACACTTTTGGGGTGGATAAACCAATTCAGCCGAGTTCTCATCAACGTGAGGGTGGACAAGGAGGGGCTGTGAGCTCTGGGGGCTTTTCCTCTTTGGAATGAGCTGGAAATCCTCCTCAGCTGTCACCTGGTGTGCCCAGAGCAGCTCCACCACCGGGGGCTGTGACTGTGTGAAGACAGTGTCCCTGGAGCAAGGAGCAGGAGTCAATGGAATGAAAGCTTTAAGGAGATTGGTTTTCCCAGAAATTCCTGCCTGAGGAGCACAACTTGAGGAATGTGCTGAAGGACCGAGCGTCCACTCAAATTCAGACTCCATGAAAACACACAGGAGCCAGAGAAATTCCATGGAAAACTGAGATTTCTGTGAAAGAACAGGATTCAATGGAACGAAAGCTTTAAAATTGGAGGCATTTTTCCAGAAATTCCTGTTGCCTGAAGAGGCACAAGCATAAGGAATGTGCTGAAGGACTGAGCATCCACTCAAATTCAGGCTCCATTCAGACTCAGGAGCCAGAGAAATTCCAGGGAAAACTGAGATTTCCAGCAAAGAGCAGGATTCAGTGGAATTAAACCTTTAAAACTGGGGGTGTTTTCCTAGAAATTCCTGCTGCCTGAAGAGCACAACTTGAGGAATGTGCTGAAGGACTGAGCATCCATTCTAATTAAGACTCCATGAAAACACACAGGAGCCAGAGAAATTCCACGGAAAACTGAGATTTCTGGCAAAGAGCAGGACTCAACAGAATGAAAGCTTTAAAATTGGGGGTGTTTTCCCCAGAAATTCCTGCTGCCTGAAGAGGCCCAAGTGTAAGGAATGTGCTGAAGGACTGAGCATCCACTCAAATTCAGACTCCATTCAGACTCAGGAGCCAGAGAAATTCCATGGAAAACTGAGATTTCAGGCAAAGAGCAGGACTCAACGGAATTAAAGCTTTAAGGAGATTTTCCCTGGAGATTCCTGCCACCTGGAGCGAATGGAAGACACTTTTGGGTCTCCCTCAAAAGCTCCATCACCTTTGGCGGAACCAGCAGTCCCTGTCCCAAATCAAAAGGAAATTTCACATTCCCAGGAATTTGTGGCCTTCAGATCCTAATTGTGCCTCCATGGTGTCATTGGAATGTGTTCTCTCCCTTCTGATCCATGTTTTTATCCCTCCTCGTGTCCCATCCAGGATCCAAGCAGAGGCACAGCCTGAGGAAGGTGTTGGAGGACTGAGATTTCACTCAAGTTCAGGTTCCATGGAAACGCACAGGAGCCAGAGAAACTCCATGGAATGCTGAGATTCCTGGCTCTTGGAGGTGACCAAGCCCTGGGGACCCTCATCTGCTCCTGGTGGACAGGACAGGATCTGTCCCTGCATCCTTTGGAGCCCAAAGCTTGGGAGGAACCTCCCAGGATCCGGGTTGGTGTCTCTGCATCCATAACACAAAGTTATCTCTACCTCAAGGGCTCAGGGAGGGAATTCCTTTTGTCTGGATCACCCAGGGATCTCCTGGGTGGATTTTAACTTCCCACATCTCCTGCTGGGGCAGGAATTGGTGGCAGGGACAGCCCCACTGCTCTCCTGCCCTTTTTAAAACAGAAACCAGCACAAAAAGGACTTTTCTTCAAATTAAAATATATGCAAGTATCTGATTTCAGATTGTGGAAGTAAATTCCATGCTAGGATCCGTTTTTCCCAACATGTGGGTTCTCATCAGGTTTGGGAGCTTTGATTCCATCTAGGAATGGTTTTTCACAGGAATTGGGATGAGTTTTATCACACAGCAGAGATTTCATTCCAATTTAAGAGGAACTTTAACCTCTGCTGAGTGGCTGGCTGGGGTTTTAAAGCCCTGCCGATAATTTTCTCTCCAACATTCCTTGTCTGAAACCAAACTGCTGGAAGAGGAAATCGTGCCCGGATCTCGAGAGGAAAACATCTCCTCCCCGCAAAACCCAGCCCCTGGATTTTGCTGGATTTGTGTTCCTCCTTGGCAGCAGGAACAACACCAATCAGCGGAGCTGAAAGTCCCATTTTCCCTGACAATGGAAAACGATTTCCAGCCTAAAGGGCTGTGTCCAAACACAACAGGCAGCGTTTAATTAAAAGCTGCATTTGGCAGTGCCCTCGGAGAGGGGCTGCTCCACGCTCAGAACAAATCACGGCACAGGAGCTGGCAGGGCACGGAGTCTGCAGCTCCCAGGGATGGGCAGGAGGTGCCAGCTGAGCAGAATTCCCTATCAGAATCCCGAAAAAAAAATCTCCATTATGCTTTTGGAAAGCTGTTAAAAATTCTGCATGGAAATGGAGAATGGGGGGTACAGGAAAGGTCACTCTGCTCTTAATGGAATGATCCTAAAAATCCAATCTGGAGTGTTTGGGGAGGGATTCAGCTTCTGTCTCATCCCTGGCAGTGTCCAGGTTGGAAATCGAGGCTTGGAGCAGCCTGGGATGTGCAAGGTGTCCCTGCCATGGCAGGGGTGGAATTTTTGATTTTTCATCCCTCCCAATCCAGTCTGGGATTCTCTGATTTTTCCATCAGGTTTTGGGCAGATTTTTATCCTCCCTTGCATGCCTCCCAACCCTTCTCCCTTTCCCTGCTGGGCACTCGGGGTGTCCCAGGACAATCCCCCCAGGTGTGGGGTGCAGGAGGGGTTTTGGGGTGTCCCCAAAAGTGGGGAGCTGAGAGGTGTCAGCTTGGTGCACATTGCCCTGAAAAAGGGGTTAAAATGCTGCTGGAGACAACTGGGACAAACTGGGACAAACTGGGACAAACTGGGACAAACTGGGAAAAACTGGGAAAAACTGGTATTCCACGTTCCCCCTGTCAGGGACACCTCCAGCCTGAAAATTGGGAACGTTCCCCTTTGGATGTGGGGGTGGAAGCACCGAGATTGTCCAAACACGGAGATAAATCCTAAAGGAGCTCCACAAGAGTTCTGAGATTTGGGATTGGGAATCCTGCAGGGCCAAGGGCTGCACACCTGGATGTTCCCAGCCCTTCCTGCTGCTGTTGGGATTTTTGGGATGCAAAGTGACCCAATCTGGGTGGGCTGAGCCCCAAAATGAGGGGGTGGCACTGACCCAACAAGGATCTGTTGATCCAAATCCTCTGTGATAAATCCTGGCATTTTTACTTGGATACTGCAGAATTTAAATCCTAAATCAGCAATAAATCCAATCCAAATCATCCAGACCATCACCAGGTCCTACTGCTCAAACCTGAGTTAAAATTGAGTGACAGAATCAACGTTTCCCTCTCTAAAATTGACATTTCCTGAGTGACAGAACCAACCTTTCCCTCTCTTTTTGGTGCTCTCTATTTTTTTGGGGTGTTCATTCTTTAAAAATACTGAATATCTGAATATCTGAGCTGGATTAATGCAAATTTTTGAGATTTAAAGCACTGCAGTGCTCGCAGCTCCTCACGACAAAAGCTTTGTTCTATATCACAGGGACTGCCAAGGTATAAAATCTTTTACCCCTGTAAATTACCCTATAAAAAGTTTTAATTTCCATGTCTCTGCAGTGTTTTACTGCCACGACTCACTTCCATTCCCTCTCCTTAAATTTAACTGGGAGCTTTATATTCCTTCCTACTCGCACTCCTCAATGGAAAATAAAATTTGCTTTGATGCAAGAGATGCTTTAAAAAAAAAAAAAAGTAATTTAAGGCTCCAAGAGCTCTGACATTTATTTGTTATATTTGGTCAGAGCTTTACATTTGTTTTATGCTGAAATTTTTAAACACAACAACGTAAAAAGTGAAAAACAGCCAAGGAGAGGAGATTCCCTTTGGAATCTCCTTCCTCCACCCCTCTGGATTGGTGCTGCCAAATCTTTGTATTTCCTTGCCCAAGGGTCTGATTCTCCCCTCATTTTCTAATTTGAGGGTTCCAAGGGGGATTTCCCAGGTCTCCAAATCCCCCTTGGAACCCTCAAATCCATCTTTTCCTTCCCTTTCCCAGGGCATTTGTTGTGTTCAAATATTAAATCACTTCACCCTCCTTCACTCTTCGGAATTCTTGGATTTATCCTGACTTCACCAATGAAAAAGTCAAAACTCACTGGGATCTTTCTGTGCCTGGCCTGGGCTCTGAGTGTTCCTGAGCTCTGCAATTCCTCTTCTCCCCATTCCTGATGCTTTGTTCCCATCAAACTTCCCAGACTCCCAGCCTGGAACAGCTCCCACCATCCAAGGTTGTTCCAAGCCCAATGTCCAACCTGGCCTTGGGCACTGCCAGGGATCCAGGGGCAGCCACAGCTGCTCTGGCAATTCCAGCCCAGCCAGGAATTCCCAATTCCCAATCTCCCACCCAAATCTCCCCTTTCCCAGTTTGAAGCCATTCCCTGTGTCCTGTCCCTCCATCCTTGTCCCCAGTCCCTCTCCAGCTCTCCTGGAGCCCCTTTAGGTTCCCTCAGCTCTCCCTGGAGCTTCTCCTCTCCAGGGGAACATTCCCAGCTCTTCCATGTCCCACTGTACCTCACATATCCCTCTCTCTCAATTTTCCTCTAATTCCCACCCTTGGAATTTCTCTGCAATCCCATGGATCAAACCATTTCTCCCCTGCCAGTGCCTCTCACACTTGGAAATACAAACAAAGAGCCAGGATCAGGAATTCCCTGAAAATAAAGTGAAACCCACTGTGGATTTTTAGAAGAGTTGTTTGGATTTGCACTGACAGAATCTTCCAAGGTCAGGTTGGACATTGGGGCTTGGAGCAGTCTGGGATAGTGGGAGGTGTCCCTGCCATGGCAGGGGTGGGATGGGATGGGATGGGATGGGATGGAATGGGATGGTGAGGCCTTAAATTTTATATTCCCTGTATTCCATGCTCTGTGCTGCCCAGGGTGCAGCTCTGAGCTCACAGTCAGGGTCACTGAGCTCTCTGCACACAGCAGGGACACAAAACAAATCCTTGTCCTGCTGCACACCAAGGACAACTGGGACAAGTTTCCAGGCCCCAAAGCACCAACAACGGGGGCTGCAGGGAGAGAACAAGAAGGGTGGGACTGCATCAGCTGGAGCTGGGATTGGACAATGAAACCCCAATGTGCAAATGGACCCAAACTGATCAAAGGGTGAGACCTGGGGACCGTTTGTCCATTTTGGGTCCATTTTGTGCCCATTTTGTGTCCATTTGGGACCATTTTGTGTCCATTCTGTGCCCATTTTGTGTCCATTTTGTGACCATTTTGTGTCCATTTTGTGACCATTCTGGGCCCATTTTGTGCCCATTTTGTGACCATTTTGTGCCCATTTTGGGCCCACCTTGGGTGCAGCCCTGCCCAGGCTCTTGCCCTGCCCCAGGTGTCCCCTAAAGTCCTTTCAATAAATCTCTGCTTTATTCTCCAGCTCTGCCCAGTCTCTGTTCCAGCTCAGCCTTCCCAAGGGATCAATGGGATTGAATGGGATGGGATTAAAAAAATGGAATGGGATGGGATGGGATTCAATGGGATGGGATTCAGTGGGATAGGATTGGAGGGAATGGGATGGGATTGGAGGGAATGGGATGGGATTGAAGGAATGGGACTGAATAGGATAGGATGCAATGGGATGGGATTGAAGGGGATGGGATTCAATGGGATGGGATTGAAGGGGATGGGATTGAGTGGGATGGGATTGAAGGAATGGGATTGAATAGGATAGGATGCAATGAGTTGGAATTGAATGGGATGGGATTCAATGGGATGGGATTCAATGGGATGGGATTCAATGGGATGGGATTCAATGGGATGGGATTCAAGGTCACTTCAATCCCAAACCAGCCTGTGACATTTCCCCAAAAATACATTTTGTCCCCTAGAGGAGCCCTGGAGGTGACAGGGAGGGCTCGCAGGACAACCCTGCCCTCAGGGCACGGCTTGTGACTCCCACACTCCATGAGGACATTCCCAGCCTCACCCACAGCAGGGACTGCTGGCAGCAGCTGCTTTTTTGGGAATGTTCCAGCTCCAAACAGTGCCTGGGAACTGCCCCTAAAGGTCCATCAGCACCTCCCTGTCAACCTCAGCAGGAAATGTGTGAAAAACCTGTCACAACCTCCTGTGTCTCACACTCCCAGCCAGAACTGTCAGAGAATTCCTTTTTCCCACAGAAAATCCATTTTTTCCCACAGAAAATCCATTTTTTCCCACAGAAAATCCATTTTTTCCCACAGAAAATCCATTTTTTCCCACAGAAAATCCATTTTTTCCCACAGAAAATCCATTTTTTCCCACAGAAAATCCCTTTTTCCCACAGAAAATCCATTTTTCCCACACAAAATCCCCTTTTTCCCACAGAAAATCCATTTTTTCCCACAGAAAATCCCCTTTTCCCACAGAAAATCCCCTTTCCCCACAGAAAATCCATTTTTTCCCACAGAAAATCCATTTTTTCCCACAGAAAATCCCCTTTTCCCACAGAAAATCCATTTTTCCCCACAGAAAATCCCTTTTTCCCACAGAAAATCCCTTTTTCCCACAGAAAATCCCCTTTTCCCAAAGAAAATCCATTTTTTCCCACAGAAAAATCCCTTTTTCCCCCAGAAAATCCATTTTTTCCCACAGAAAATCCATTTTTTCCCACAGAAAATCCATTTTTCCCACAGAAAATCCATTTTTTCCCACAGAAAATCCCTTTTTTCCCCCAGAAAATCCATTTTTTCCCACAGAAAATCCCCTTTTCCCACAGAAAATCCATTTTTTCCCACAGAAAATCCATTTTTTCCCACAGAAAATCCATTTTTCCCACAGAAAATCCCCTTTTCCCACAGAAAATCCATTTTTTCCCACAGAAAATCCCTTTTTCCCACAGAAAATCCCCTTTTCCCACAGAAAATCCATTTTTCCCACAGAAAATCCATTTTTTCCCACAGAAAATTCCCTTTTTCCCACAGAAAATCCCTTTTTTCCCACAGAAAATCCATTTTTTCCCACAGAAAATTCCCTTTTTCCCACAGAAAATCCATTTTTTCCCACAGAAAATCCATTTTTCCCACAGAAAGTCCATTTTTCCCACAGAAAATCCCCTTTCCCCACAGAAAATCCATTTTTTCCCACAGAAAATCCATTTTTTCCCCCAGAAAATCCATTTTTTCCCACAGAAAATCCATTTTTTCCCACAGAAAATCCCCTTTTCCCACAGAAAATCCATTTTTTTCCCACAGAAAATCCATTTTTTCCCACAGAAAATCAATTTTTTCCCACAGAAAATCCCCTTTTCCCACAGAAAATCCCCTTTTCCCACAGAAAATCCATTTTTCCCACAGAAAATCCATTTTTTCCCACAGAAAATCCCTTTTCCCACAGAAAATCCCCTTTTCCCACAGAAAACCCCCTTTCCCACAGAGAATCTCCTTTTCCCACAGAAAATCCATTTTTTCCCACAGAAAATCCATTTTTTCCCACAGAAAATCCCCTTTTCCCACAGAAAATCCCTTTTTTTCCCACAGAAAATCCCCTTTTCCCACAGAAAATCCCTTTTTTTCCCACAGAAAGTCCCCTTTTCCCCACAGAAAATCAATTTTTCCCACAGAAAATCCCCTTTTCCCACAGAAAACCCATTTTTTCCCACAGAAAATCCATTTTTTCCCACAGAAAATCCATTTTTTCCCACAGAAAATCCATTTTTTCCCACAGAAAATCCATTTTTTTCCCACAGAAAATCCCTTTTTTTCCCACAGAAAAACCATTTTTTTCCCACAGAAAATCCCCTTTCCCCACAGAAAACCCATTTTTCCCACAGAAAATCCATTTTTTCCCACAGAAAATCCATTTTTTCCCACAGAAAATCCCCTTTTCCCACAGAAAATCCCCTTTTCCCACAGAGAATCCCTTTTTCCCACAGAAAATCCCCTTTTCCCACAGAAAATCCATTTTTTCCCACAGAAAATCCCCTTTTCCCACAGAAAATCCCCTTTTCCCACAGAAAATCCATTTTTCCCACAGAAAATCCATTTTTCCCACAGAAAATCCATTTTTTCCCACAGAAAACCCATTTTTCCCACAGAAAATCCATTTTTTCCCACAGAAAATCCATTTTTTCCCACAGAAAATCCCCTTTTCCCACAGAAAATCCATTTTTCCCACAGAAAATCCATTTTTTCCCCCAGAAAATCCCCTTTTCCCACAGAAAATCCATTTTTTCCCACAGAAAATCCCTTTTCCCACAGAAAAATCCCCTTTTCCCACAGAAAATCCATTTTTTCCCACAGAAAATCCATTTTTTCCCACAGAAAATCCCCTTTCCCCACAGAAAATCCATTTTTTCCCACAGAAAAATTCCATTTTTTCCCACAGAAAATTCCCTTTTTCCCACAGAAAAATCCCCTTTACCCACAGAAAATCCATTTTTTCCCACAGAAAATCCATTTTTTCCCACAGAAAATTCCCTTTTTCCCAGAGAAAATCCATTTTTTCCCACAGAAAATCCCCTTTTCCCACAGAAAGTCCCCTTTTCCCACAGAAAATCCATTTTTTCCCACAGAAAATCCATTTTCTCCCACAGAAAATCCATTTTTCCCACAGAAAATCCATTTTTTCCCCCAGAAAATCCCTTTTTTTCCCCCAGAAAATCCATTTTTCCCCCCAGAAAATCCACACATTTCCAAAACCCTCTAACACAGTGACCCTAAATCATTTCTCCCAGCGAATAATTTTATATCCCACTCGCCAATCTGAAATCCAAACCCGCTGGAATCACTCCCAGCATCTTTGGGAAGAGTTTTGAGCTCCAGCATTGCTGAGCTCCGTGGTGCTGAAAAATCACAATTCTCTGTCCACCAGCAGCTTCCAGAGCTGGGAAATCCCAAAGAAAAAAGGTGGATATTCCCAAATCCCCGAATTCCTGGCTCGTGGAGGTGCCACCTTACCTGGAATGAGGTGGGGGGGTTGATGTTGACCCGGGCTTGGTTCCAGTGCTGGCCCTTGTTCCCACTGGATGACCACAGCGGGTTCTCCATGGCCGTCTGACCCTTGAGGCGCAGGTAAACGTTCAAACTCCCTGGAAAACAGGACGGGAACTGGGGTTGGGGAGGCTCTGCCTGCAGCACCCTCCTCCTCCCTCGTTTTCCGTGGATCTGAGGCGTCAGAGCTTGGCATAAATTCAAATTTTTCTCAATTCGGGAACTCCCAGCAGAGGGGAAGCGAGCGCCCGTCCTGCAAGGAATGGGGAATTCCCAGGAAAAACGGGCAAAAAGGAAATTTCTGTGGTTTAGAGCATTAAAACTCTTCATGCTTTTCCTTCTGGAATTTATCCAATGGATAAGACCCTGCTGAGCTTTTCCAAGGTCACGGAAAGGGGGTTTGGAGCACCCTGGGACAGTGAAAAGTGTCCCTGCCATGGAAAAGGTTGGGACAGGATGAGCTTAAGGGATTCTGGGATTCTATAAAAGAAGAGGATTTTGAACATTAGCTAAAATGATGGGAACTGCATTTTTTTTTTTTAAAAATAAAGGATCAAAATGATGTCGAGCAATTTGGAATTTTAGGAATTCGCGCCCACATTTCCAGCAATAAATCCAGTGGAATTGTGGTCATGGATCATCGCTGTTAGCTGGGTTCCCAAAATTCAAGGATTTCTATAGGGAAGGGGGGATTCCAGAAAAAAAAAACCCAAATCTAAGGACAGAAACTTGCTGAAGAAAAAATCCAAGGAAAAAAAACCAAATTCCACTGGTTTTGGACAAACCTCAGTGCCTGTTTTCTCTGTGTTATCCCAAATTTCTCCACACTCCAAATATTCATCAGGAATTCCAGAAACTCTCTTTAACCCTTTATGTTTGTAATTTGTTCTTCATAACCCACCAAAGAATGACCAGATATTGCAATTTTTATATTTTCTCTCAGCACGGAGTGGCTGAATCCTTTCCTTCCAATAAAAAAAAAAAACCCAGCCAGGGTTTTTCCAATAAAAAAAAAAAAAACAGAGCCAGGAGAATTCCAAGCTGGAGCTGCATCCACCTTCCTGCAGCACAGAGACAACGAGGGAAAAAAAACCTGAGTGCATTTGTCTGCTCTGCTTAAAATCTGAGCTGTGCCTGGGGGCAGGGGGAGCTCGGACAAAGAGAGCTCCAGAACTCTCTGGGAGGATGTTTTGCCCTTGGAACAGAGATAAAAATACACCAAACCAGGTCACTTTGACTCTGGAAAACCTCTGGGAGCACCGAGGAACCCGCAAAGGGATTCCAAAAATTGGATTTTGGGGTGATTGGGTTTTTGTGTTTTCCCAATTTTTTTTTTTTGTTCATAGAACAAAAAGAAATTAAACCTGAGTGTTGAAAGAGCCAGGATTAAAAATAGACTGGAGGATATTCTTGGAAAATTCATATTCCTGCAGTGTGTGAGCAAATTCTCCATGATTTTTCCACAAGAAATAAATGTGGAATGCTGCTGATCCTGAATTTAGTCACAAATAACTAAAACACTCCCAAATACTCCTTGAAAATTCACATTCCCGTGGCTTTTGAGCAAATTTTCCATTACTTTTCCACAAGAAACACCTGAGGAATTCTGCTACTCCCTGCCTGATCCTGAATTTAGTCAGGAATGCTGAAAACACTCACAGAAATCCTTTGAAAATCCACATTCCCGTGGCTTTTGAGCATTTTTTCCATGGCTTTTCCACAAGAAACATCTGTGGAATGGTGCTGCTCCCGGCCTGATCCTGAATTTAGTCAGAAATCCCTAAAACACTCACAGATACTCCTTGAAAATCCACATTCCCGTGGCTTTTGAGCAATTTTTCCATGATTTTTCCACAAGAAATAAATGAGGAATACAGCTACTCCTGGCCTGATTGTGAATTTAGTCAGGAATGCTGAAAACACTCACAGAAATCCTTTGAAAATCCACATTCCCGTGGCTTTTGAGCAGATTTTCCATGACTTTTCCACAGAAATACCTGAAAATGCTGCTGCTCCCTGCCTGATCCTGAATCCATCAGGAATGCCTAAAACTCTCACAGATACTCCTTGAAAATCCATATTCCTGCAGCTTTTGAGCATTTTTTCCATGACTTTTCCACAGGAATTACCTAAGGAATGTTGCTGCTCCCTAATCCTGACTCTACTCAAGAATGCCTAAAACATCCCGTTAGAATCACAAAAAACCCTTGTTAAAATCAACTTTTCCCTTTCCAGGCCCTAAAATTCCCGTTCAAATCCATGGGATTCCCATGCAATTCCCTGCCCAGAACCTCCCTGCTGCAGGAAACCCTTCCCAGCTGCGGGAGGGAAATTCCTGCTTCCTACAAACTCCTGACCAGCGGAAAAGGGAACGGTGCCACAATTTGGATGCCGCTCTTCCCAAGCTTTTCCTTCCAAAAGGAAGGAGTTTTCCCAGCTGTTTTTCCCAAAGGGATTGGCTCTCTCTCACCTATGTGCTGTCCATACATGTGATAGTAGAAGCTGAAGCAGTAGGCCGTGTTGGTGGCTCCGTAGGGATTTTTGGGAGCGACGCTGAAAACGGGACTGACCAGTCTGGCCTTCTCCCCCTCCAGCCTGGGCCGGGACGTCTCGATGTACATGTAAAAACCTGGAAAATCCAAGGGGAAATCCTTAGGATGAGGCCTTCAACATCTGAGTGCATGTAAAAACCTGGAAAATCCAAGGGAAAATCGTTGGGATAAGGCCCTCAGCACCTGAGTGCGTGTGAAAACCTGGGAAATCCAAGGGGAAATCGTTGGGATAAGGCCCTCAGCACCTGAGTGCGTGTGAAAACCTGGAAAATCCAAGGGAAAATAATTGGGATGAGGCCTTCAACATCTGAGATGTCTCAATGTACATGTAAAAACCTGGGAAAATTCCAAGGGAAATCATTGGGATGAGGTTCTTAACTCCTGTGTACATGTAAAAACCTGGAAAATCCAAGGGGAAATCATTGGGATGAGGCCTTCAACATCTGAGTGCATGTGAAAACCTGGGAAAATCCAAAGGGAAATCATTGGGATGAGGCCTTCAGCATCTGTGTACATGTGAAAACTTGGGAAAATCCAAAGGCAAATTATTGGGATGAGGCCTTCAACACCTGAGATGTCTCGATGCACGTGTAAAAACCTGGGAAAATCCAAGGGGAAATCCTTAGGATGAGGCTTTCAACATCTGAGTACATGTAAAAACCTGGAAAAATCTGAAGGGAAATCATTGGGATGAGGCCTTCAATATCCAACACAGATGGAAATCCTTAGGATGAAGCCCTCAGCACCCAGGATGTCTCAATGTACATGTAAAAACCTGGAACAATCCAAGGGGAAATCCTTAGGATAAAGCCCTCAACACCCAAGATGACTCAATGTGCATGGAAAAACCTGGAACAATCCAAGGGGAAATCCTTGGGATGAGGCCTTCAACATCTGAGATGTCTCAATGTACATGTAAAAACCTGGAAAAATCCCAAGGGAAATCATTGGAGTGAGGTTCTTAACTCCTGTGTACATGTAAAAACCTGGAAAAATCCAAGGGGAAATCATGGGGATGAGGCTTTCAACATCTGAGTGCATGTGAAAGCTGGAAAAATCCAAAGGGGCATTGTTGGGATGAGGTTCTTAACACCGGGGACATCTTGATGTAAATGGAAAAAACTGGAAGAATCCAAAGGGAAATCCTTAGGATGAGGCCTTCGACACCTGAGTACATGTAAAAACCTGGAAAAATCTGAAGGGAAATCATTGGGATAAGGCCTTCAACATCCAACACCGATGGAAATCCTTGGGATGAGGCCCTCAACACCAAAGACGTCTCAATGTACCCTGAAAAACCTGAAAAAATTCCAATTAGTAATCCTTAGTATGAGGCCCTCAACACCTGCCACGTCTTGATGCACACATAAAAACCTGGAAAAAAAATCCAAAGGGAAATCCTTGGAATGAGGCCCTCAGCACCCAACACAGATAAATTCAGGAACACCCTGGAATTATCAAGCATCCCGATGAATTTTTCACTTCCATCTCCCACCATATCATTTCTGGGACTCGTTTTTTTCCTACATAAAACCCCTGTGTTTCCAAAAGCTGCCCCAAAGCCGTGTTTTCCATGAAAACTAAAATCCAGGGAAAGTGCTGGAAAACATCTCCAAACTGAGGAAACTGCACAAAATCTGAGGGGGTTCAGCCTTCAGTCCTGAGGGGGGGGAATTTCTCCCTGGAAACAAGACTTGCAAAAGAAAGGGAAAATATCACGATGGAGAATTTCAAGGAATATTTTCAATTTGCCACGTCAATCCCAAAGTAGACAATATCCATTTATTCCACTCCTGGAAGGGCCAACCGCAGAGATATTATTGGATTAATCCAACCCAACGAATGTGGTGCAGGATGAATTCTTTCCCTTTGGAAGGGCACACAATAAAATAGCAGGAATTGCTGCGGGGTCTGGATAAATTCAGCTCCGTGTGTCGGACTTTTCAAATGCAAATCCACGCTGCAGTCGGGAGAACCCATTAACAGATTGAAAATTGCACATTTGAACAATAGCCAGAGCAAAAATGGGGCAAAAACCTCCTCGTTGAGACAGGCTGAGAGAGCCCAAGGGACAATTTAAACCACGTCAAGCAGGAGAATGTTTTAGGATGAGCCAGATTTCCCCACTTGAGCTTAATGTGAAGGGAATCGCTTTGAAAACGGCGCAATAAAAATCGGGCAAGGTGGGAATGGCACCATTGGGGGCTGTGCTTTGGGACCTGTGACACCTCAGCATCCCTAATGCCTTCTGGAAGGATCCTTGAAGGGTCTTGGTGTGAAGTTTGAGCCACTTCCAGGGCCTAAAGGGACTCCAGGAGAGCTGGAGAGGGTTTTAGGATGAGGGATGGAGGGACAGGACACAGGGAATGGCTTCAAACTGGGAAAGGGGAGATTTGGGTGGGAGATTGGGAATTGGGAATTCCTGGCTGGGCTGGAATTGCCAGAGCAGCTGTGGCTGCCCCTGGATCCCTGGCAGTGCCCAAGGCCAGGTTGGACATTGGGGCTGGAGCAGCCTGGGACAGTGGGAGGTGTCCCTGCCATGGCAGGGGTGGCACTGGGTGGGATTTAAGGTCCCTTTAACCCAAACCATTCCAGGATTCTGGGATTTTCTCCATTTGAACCCCAGGACCAGGGTGAGAAGGAGCCTGGGGTGTCCCAGCCTTGTGTGACACCGGGGCAGCACCGGGGCCTTCCCAGGGCCATGGACTTGATCCGTTGTACCCCAGAGCTCCCCAGAGATGAACTCCGGTTTTCTGGGAATGGATCCCACTGCCAGAGGGCTGGGATGGATGGGAGATTGGGAATTGGGAATTCCTGGCTGGGCTGGAATTGCCAGAGCAGCTGTGGCTGCCCCTGGATCCCTGGCAGTGTCCAAGGCCAGGTTGGACATTGGGGCTGGAGCAGCCTGGGACAGTGGGAGGTGTCCCTGCCATGGCAGGGGTGGGATGGGATGAACTTCAACCCTTTCCTATCCCAATCCCTCTGGCATTCCATGACCAGGAAATGGCTGAACTCCGTGCCCTGGCCATTTCCCTTCTCCCCAACCCCTCCCAAATCCCACCTTACCCTCCTTGGAGCCGGTGCGGTCGGCGTTGGGCCCCGTGTTCGGGGTGTATTTCGTGTCCCTCGTGGCAGTGCTTTGTTTTGTCCAGTCAAAGTTGTCGGTGTCGTCTTGAGTGAAAAGGCAAATGTTCCCGTCCTCAAAGCCACAGTGGAACTCTCCTGCCAAAACAAATAATTTGTACGAATTATTTGGGCCCAGGTTTTCCATCCAATCCTTATTTTTCAATTTTCCTTGTGCATTATCCACCGTTTTCTTTAGCAGGAAACTCAACAAAAAAAATCAAATCAAGGTCATGAATTTGTGCTGGTGATATTGAAACGATGTTTAAATCTTCTTGCAGAGCTCCCCCTCACATATTCAGATTTGTGCAGTGGTTTTTAGAGGTGTTGTATCTTTTTAAGTTTCTAAAAAGCTGGGGAGAACAGCAGCATTCCCATAAAAAATGAAAATATGGGGGAAAAATGTGGGAAGTGAGTTCCTGTGGTTTAGGAATAAGACACAGCAGCTTTTCAAATTGTAATTGTTGTCTCCAAGTGGCAGCTCCTAAATTATCCTTCAGTAGGGGACGGGAAAGTAGGAAGTGGCTAAAATAAGGCAAAGGAGCTTTGGGACAGATACGAGGGAAATCTCTAAAGATCAGGACATTGCAGCACATGGAGGGGTATCAGGAAAAAAATTCAGTCCCCATCAACTGGATTATCATCACAAATTCCTGGGAGGAATGTCTGAATCCATATGGGAAAGGGAGATGATTATATCATGTCCTGGGCATATCTCCTGGATTTTAACTGGGATTCCTGTCATGTATTTGAAGGAAGTGGTGAACATGAAGGTCTAAAGAGTAAAAATTGCCAAGAACCCCAAAGACATCTCACTGCACATGGAAAAACCTGGAAAAATCCAAAGAGAAATCTTTAGGATGAGGCCTTCAACACCCAACACAGATGGAAATCTTTAGGATGAGGCCTTCAACACTGGGGACATCTGGATGCATGTGGAAAAAACTGGAAAAATCCACAGGGAAATCCTTGGGATGAGGCCTTCAACACCCAACACAACCCAAGGAACCCAAAGAGGATTCCTGGGAGCCTCTCCTGCATGGAACTGTGAGATCCCAGTGATCCCAGTGATCCCAGTGACCCCAGTGATCCCAGTGATCCGCCCTGCTGGGTTATGATGGGATGAGAAATCCCTCCTGTCATTTCGGGACCCAAACAAATCCCACGTGGAAGTTCGGTTCTCACTCAGAGCACAGCGAGGCCAAACGTGCAGGAGCCGAATTTCACAGCACGAACAATTCCTGCCGAGTTCACTCTCCCTGCAAATCCCATTGATTTATCTGAGGGAAGAAGGAAATCTCCCTTCCCCCAGGAGCAGGCGGCGGTGTCAGCCCGGAGGGGTGAAATTTGTATTCATTGGTAGGAGAAACTCAAAAAACCCCCTCGGTGCCGGGGGATTGTTCATCCCTGTTAAACTGAGCAGGTGGATAAATGTTTGCAGGTTTGGGGGTTTGGGGGCAGCTCTAAATCCGTTTAAGCCACTGGAGCTTCCCCGTTAATCAGTGAGGAGAGAGGGGCCCAGAGCTCGGTGCTGCAACACTCAGGTGATGCTGCAGGGCTCAGAAATAAGCTGGGAAAATTCCCTTCGAATCACAGGATGCATCTGGAGTGATTCCCAAACATTCCTGGTTCTCCTCTGCCTTTCCAAAGGACAACATGAGGCCAAAGAGTCTCAAGGGGCATCAGGGAGGAGGTTTGGGGGCATCCTGTTCCTCTGCTCAGCCCTGGGAATATCTGGGGTGCTGTGCCCAGCTCTGGGATCAGCGGGACAGGAGGGACCTGGAGCTCCTGGATCTGCTCCAGAGGAGGGAGGTGAGGATGAGGAAGGGCTGGAGCATCCCCGTGCCCGGGAGAGGCTGAGGGAGCTGGGGCTGCTCAGCCTGGAGAGGAGCCCCAGGGAGAGGGGCCCCAGCCACGGGTGTCCCTGGGTGTCCCTGAGTGTCCCTGGGTGTCCCTGTGTGTCCTTGGGTGTCCCTGTCCATCCCTGTCTGTCCCTGGGTGTCCCTGTGTGTCCCCGTGTGTCCCTGGGTGTCCCTGTGTGTCCCTGTGTGTCCCTGGGTGTCCCTGGGTGTCCCTGCCTGTCCCTGTCCGTCCCTGGGTCTGGCCTCTCCTCCCTGGAACATTCCAGACCCCCCGGACTCCCCGCTGTTCCCTGAGCTCTGGGCTGGCCCTGCTGGAGCCGGGAGTGGCCCCAGGGACCCTCTGAGGTCCCTCCCAGCCTGGCCCACCCTGGGGTTCTGTGCCCCCCCAGAGCTGTCAGGGTCGAACACAATCCCATAAACCCAGGGGATCACTGGGATGCAGCTCCCAGAAACTTCCCTGGCTCCCAGCACCTGGAGCAGACGGGTTTGGATTCCCAGTAAATCCATCATCATCATCATCATCATCGGATCCTCCAGGAGAATCCTGAATTCCCTCCAGCTCCATTCCCTCAGTGCCTGGCACGGCCAAGCTGTGGGACTGAGCTCATCCCTGTGAGCTCAGCGTGCTGGGAGCTGCTTTGGGGCCAGGGCAGGAATTCCTGGCTGGGCTGGAATTCCCAGAGCAGCTGTGGCTGCCCCGGGATCCCTGGCAGTGCCCAAGGCCGGGTTGGACATTTGGAGAATCCTGGGGCAGTGGGAGGTGTCCCTGCCATGGAATTGGGGTGGGATTCAGGTCCCCCCAACCCAAACCATCCCTGACCCTTTGATGGTTCCGTGATCACCCCAAACCCTTCAGGGGAGAAGTCGACCAATGGACATCCCCATCTTCATCCCAAGGCTGGGAAGGGAATTCCAAGGCCTCACCAAAACCCTTGGAATTCTCCAGGACTCAAAGGAAACTCTCTGACCAAAGTGCCAGCTCTCATCTCCAAGAATTCTTTTAAAACCTCCTGAGCTCCAAATTCTCTTGGTTTACCCCACATTTTGTGGATTTTGCTTCCACCTCCACTTCTACATCTTCCTGCAGCTTCTACACAAAGAGATGAAATTAAAAGGCAAAATCGAAGTGAAGGAGGAAAGTTTTGATTCCCAGATCCAGCCCTGGAGCAAAGTGAAGAGAATAAAAGATTTTCAGCCATTCAGCACTTTCTGCACCGCCCCTCCAGTGCCTTAAAAGCTGCATCAACTCCTCGTGCCCTCAGAGCTTCATTAAGAAATTCCACATAAGCAGAACAAAAAGATTTTTCTCCTCAGGTGAAGAGAAAAAAATATAAAATAAATATTCAGGCCAGATGGGAGGAAAAAAAAAAAAAAGGAAGAAAAGCTTGCCATTTATTTAATAGTCAAACATTGATTTCAGGTGGAATATCTTGGAAAAGGTTAATGTTAAACGTTCTTGGCACTGAACACTCCTGGAAAAATGACAGGGGGAGGAAAATGGGGAAAAGCTCCTCAGGCTTTGCTCCATCCTTTTGCAGCGGGAATGGGTCTGGGTGGTGTGGATGTGTGAATGTCCAAGGTTACCATGTAAAATTGTGCCCAAGGTTTGTATTCTATCCCCATGAGCCGTTGGAGCCAAGGTGGGGCAGTGTTTTCCTTATCTCCTGTTAACGAGCCCAACAATGCCTTGCCCATGGCTCACAGATAACTCCAGAGTTATCTCTGGTTCATGGGCCAGCAAGGACCCACTGCAGGACTCATAAATAATTCCCTCAGAGTTATCTCTGGTTCATGGGCCAGCAAGGACCCACTGCAGGGCTCATAAATAATTCCCTCAGAGTTATCTCTGGTTCATGGGCCAGCAAGGACCCACTGCAGGGCTCATAAATAATTCCCTCAGAGTTATCTCTGGTTCATGGGCCAGCAAGGACCCACTGCAGGGCTCATAAATAATTCCCTCAGAGTTATCTCTGGTTCATGGGCCATCAAGGACCCACTGCAGGGCTCAGAGAATGAGATCAGCCCATTGGGAGATGCTCCGCCCAGGGGGAGGAGCCAAGCATTCCCACCTGGATAAATCCAGGCTTTGGGACAGCACAGGCAGCTTTTATCCACTGGACTCCCAGAGGAGACAAGAGCTGCCAGACCTTTCTACAGGATCACTGCTTGGACAAGACCATCTCATCTGGACTGCCACTACCACCCTGACAGGGTGTCAGGTTGGATTCTGACTCTGTCAGGGTTTTTTTGTACTATTACTTTTATTTTATTTTACTTTCTTTTATTTCTTTTCTTTTCCTCTTATTAAATTGTGTTTCTGACTTGGAGTCCTTCACTGGTTTTGCTTTCAAACCAGCACAGTGAATTAATGAGCGGGAGGGCAGGAGGAACCAGCAGCTCTTCCATGGGTGCTCCAGCCACGGCCCTAACGATGGCGCTAATTAACATTAATGAGCGCGGTGGGTTTTGTCAGGGCAGCTCGGGAAGCGGATTCAGGTCGTTAATAATTTCCTGGCCAATTAGGGCAGAAGCTGAAGCTGCTCTGGAGGTGAATCCCTTCATTGTGTCTATTCCCATAAAATCCAAGCTGGATTTGACTCCCCAACATCTCCTCTCTTCCATTATTCAGGGGTGGCCTCTAATTGTACAAATTGAGCTAAAATCCTTCTGGTTTTCGTGCAGTGGTTTCTGTTGGGTGGTGAAAAAATGGAATTGGGAGGCTCCACCTCAGAGTTGAAACCTTTTGAGGTTTCTTGCTTGGGTGTGGCAGAGATTGCATGCAAAGGCAGGATTTGGGGAATGGGATTATTCCAGAAGTGAAGCAGGAAGAGCACGACCGCAGCTTCCAGCCAGGAATCTTGGCCTGGTTGGATGCAGCTCCTCACCTTTGTTCACAGAGTGAAAATAAACTCAAAAATTGGCCTAACAGCTTTAGGAACGACAGGGATTTTGTAGGAAGCACAGAAAAGGGAGCTGGGAAAGGGCTGGAGAATCCCTGAGGGAGCTGGGAAGGGGCTGGAGAATTCCTGAGGGAGCTGGGAAGGGGCTGGAGAATCCCTGAGGGAGCTGGGAAGGGAATGGAGAATTCCTGAGGGAGCTGGGAAGGGGCTGGAGAATCCCTGAGGGAGCTGGGAAGGGACTGGAGAATCCCTGAGGGAGCTGGGAAGGGGCTGAGCCTGGAGCAAAGGAGGCTCAGGGGGCCCTGGTGGCTCTGCACAAGTCCCTGCCAGGAGGGGACAGCCGGGGGGGTCGGGCTCTGCTGGCAGGGACACAGGGACAGGAGGAGAGGGAACGGCCTCAGGCTGGGCCAGGGCAGGCTCAGGGTGGGCAGCAGCAGGAATTTCCCCATGGAAAGGGGGCTCAGGCCTTGGAAGTGCCCAGGGAGGGTTGGAGTGCCCATCCCTGAGGGATTTCCAGCCCTGTGGAGGTGGCACTTGGGCCATGGGACAGGGGATTCCTTGGAGAATGGAGATGGGAATGCAGACCGGGATTTCTTTTTTACCAAGGGACTCCACTCCAAAAACCTTCAGGGAGAACAAGCAAAGGAGAATCCCACCATGGCTCTGGGCAGCTGGAAGGAGTGACCCTGGGGACCCTGCAGCTTTGGTGGAAAAACTTTCCCATCCCTCCCTTGAGCTGACACATTCCTTATTCCCCTTTGGATGCCACCCACATTCCACCGCGATCCTACAAGGCTTTTGGAAAATCAGCTGGAGAACTTAAAATCCTAGAGGAGCGTGAAGCACTTGGGATTGCAATTTTTCTCCCCATCAGAGCCTAGATTTAATATATTAATTAGCAAGAGTTCCATTCCCTGCTCGTTAGGCTCCATGAGAGAGGCTCCTGCAGCTCCTGGGAGCTTTGGGCTAAGCCCTGCTTAATTATCAACGTCTTGGGCAAGATCTTCTGCAAATAAGGTTAAAATTTACACAAAGGCTTAAAGTTGAGTCTGAGGGATGGAGCAGAGCCTGGTCCTGCCTGCTGGCTCTGCCCTGCAGCAGGAAAAATGGGAGAATGGGGCTCATTCCTTAGGCAGGGATCATTTTGGGATGTGATATTAAAAATAAAAATATGTTGTGGCAGAAAATTTGGATTTGTTGGGGTTTGGGACGGGATATTAAAAATAAAAATACGTTGTGACAGAAAATTTGGATTTGTTGGGGTTTGGGACGTGATATTAAAAATAAAAATACGTTGGGACAGAAAATATGGAATTGTTGGGGTTTGGGAGAACGTGCTGGAGCAGGGAGGTGTGGTTGTACTGGGATGTGCCAAAGCTCCATCCCAGTCTCCTGCCTGGAAGTTTGCAGGGATTTGGAGCCCATGGAAAAGCAGAAAAACAAAATTTCCATCCCGGGATATCCCCGTGCCTGATGATGTCAGGGTTTGCATTTCCAGCCCTGCCTGAGGAGCTCTGTCCTGAGAATTCGGGGAGAACCAAAATCCACCTGGGGTCTCCACATTTCTCTGTGTGGTGAATCCGTGATCCCTGGATCTCTGTGGGGAAGAACTTCCTTCATTTTGGTTTCCACCTGCCCTAAAAAGCATGGAGATAACTCAGGGACCACAAGGAAGGCTCTGGGGAGACCTTAGAGAACCTTCCAGAGCCTGAAGGGGCTCCAGGAGAGCTGGGGAGGTACTGGGGACAAGGGATGGAGGGACAGGACACAGGGAATGGTTGAACATGAAGGAAGGGAGATTTGGGTGGGAGATTGGGAATTGGGAATTCCTGGCTGGGCTGGAATTGCCAGAGCAGCTGTGGCTGCCCCTGGATCCCTGGCAGTGCCCCAGGCCAGGTTGGACATTGGGCTTGGAGCAGCCTGGGACAGTGGGAGGTGTCCCTGGATGGGATTTAAGGTCCCTTCCCAAGCCAAATCCTGGGATTGAAGAAGGATTGAGAAAAGGCATCACTACAACTCCAGGCTTTTTATTATCAACCAAGTCTTTCACTTTTAGGAAATGATCAATAGAGATGGAAAAAGTCAGGATTTGCCTGTCCAAAGCAGCATCTCCCATTTCCATCCCCAGCCTTGGGCACTCACTGATGGCTCTGCTTGGATTTGGGTGGGAGATTGGGAATTGGGAATTCCTGACTGGGCTGGAATTGCCAGAGCAGCTGTGGCTGCCCCTGGATCCCTGGCAGTGCCCCAGGCCAGGTTGGACATTGGGACATTGGGAGCTGTCCCTGCCCATCCATGATTTCCCACAGCATTCCCAACACCTCCAGAGCTGCTCCACCACAGCTGGATCTTAATTTTATCCTGGGAATATTTCCCTTTGGATGAACTCTCTGGGGCAGGGAGAAAGTTGAGCTGGAGCTGTGATTTCCCTCCCTTTATCCTTGTTGGAGCAAGAGGAACCACAAATTTCCCCCTCAGGTGGTTCCTGCCTCCCGTGGGCTGCAGCTGGGAGTAAAATTCACTTCAATTTTACTTCTGAACTGTGAGGGACAACCAAGGCAAGAACTGCTCCTCATGGCATGAAAGATAAAATAAAAAATGCTTTCAATACTTACGGAGGTGTGGATTCACCGGAGCTGGAAAAGAGAGAGAAAATAAAATTAATGCAAAGAAAAACAATTCTAATTCACCAATATTCAGATTATCCCAAATTTCCCCTTGCTGAATATTGAAATTCATCTACTTCACACCTCAGGAGGCTGGGAGAGAATGAAATCCAAACTTTCACGATGTCCATAATATCCTAAGTGTGGGAATGGATTCCCAGGTGAATCCAGAGGGATCTGTGCAATGCCAACACCTGGGAATGGGGCTGAAGGAGGGATCATCCTGTGGCTCTGATGGCAGAAGGATAAATTTGGGAATGGATAATTGAGGAAGAGCCCCTTGTGCCACAGCCCCACACAGGTGGGGAGCAGAAGGAGGCTGAGCTCAGGGCTGGAATTGAATTTTATTCACAGAAAATCCAAAATTAAATTTTATCTCCAATTAATGGGGACATCTGACAATGCCAGAGCATCACTTCGGGTTTTCCTGCTGCCCTTCCTTGCTTTAATCCCAGCCTAAGATCCAGAAAAATCCTGAATTCACCCTGGAGTTTCCAACCCAGCTCTAAATCAGCCCCACTCCATCTGAAACAGCAGCAGAGATTTGCTCCAGCACAACCTCCCTGAGAAACCCCAATTTTACATCTTTTACCTACAAATTGCCTCTGATTCTCCAAAATTTTCCCGCATCCCTGAGTTACTGAAGCTGGAATTAGCAGCTGCCTTGGCTGAGGGCTGATTTGCAGCTAAATGCAGAGGTTGGGATGGGAAATCTCATCAGGTGTCACCTCGAGTCACAGGGTTTGGATTGCTCCCAGAACCAACGCTCGGTGTCACACCAGGGCACAGAGGCAGGCAGGAAAATGAAGGTGGTTAAGCTGGATTTATCCACTTGGGAAAAAAAAAACCCCAAAAATCAAACAGACAGGAAAAAAAACCCCAAAAAATCCCAATTTTGGAGCAGCACAGCTGCAGGACAAGGCGTGGCGGTGAGGAGAGGTTGGTGTGTGCAAACCACGAAGGATGAATTAAACAGAAAGGGAATTTCATGGATAATCCAGAATTCCCAAAGCTGACTGGAATGCCTGGAAAATCCGTGCCCCTCTCAGGGTGGGGCTGGCCCTGCAGGGAGGGAATTTTTGCTGCTGGAAGATCTTGGGAGGAGCACAAAGTGTCGGGAATGGTTGGAGGCAGGACAGATATTCCTTAATTTTCCTGCTGTTCTCTCAGCAAGGAGAATGAAACCTGCAGGAATTTCAGCTGGGGGATGAGTTTTGGGTTTGGGTGATCTGGTTTGGGCAAGAAATCTTGGATTGTGGAATGGTTTTTCCTGATGTTTTTAGGTGCAACCTCATGGATGTGGTGACAGTGACATTTCCCACAGATCCTGGCTGTCCCACCTTTAAAAAAATCAGGATTTGCTCCCTGAGGATAACAGAATATATGGAAAAGGAATTCTTTAATCTTCCCTGGGAGGGTGGAGAGGGGCTGGATTTTCCCAGAGAAGCTCTGGCTGCCCCTGGATCCCTGGAATTTTCCAAGGCCAGGTTGGACAGAGACAAAATCCAACTTCCCTGGGGCAGTGGGAGGTGTCCCTGCCCATGGATGGGGTGGAACTGGATGGGATTTAGGGTTTTTCCAACCCAAACCATTCCAGGATGATTCCATGCCCTGCTCCTGCTCCTCTGAAGAGAACATTCCAAAGTCACAGGATGAGGGAGAAGGGCTGGTGAACACCCAGAGCCACACCCACATCCCAAACCCCACAGAACAGCTGGAAATGCCTGAGGTCTCCCCAGTTAAAAGAAATAAAAGGATTGTGGGAGAAAAAAAGGTAAAAATTCTCCTAATTCTTTAAAAAATAATTCCTGATTTCTTTTCTGGGTATTGGAATGATTCCTTGCATCCCCACATCCCATTAACTGCTTCTCCAACATTTTCCACATGATAAATCTGTTTAACTCCTGATTTTCCCTCGGATAACATTTGTGATATCCTTATTTTTCAGCTGACGCCTCAACATCCATTAAAAATCCCTGGGAAGGATTTGCTGACGCCGTTCCCGGGATGAATGCCGGGATGAAAACGCCCATTTGAAGCACAAAAAGCAATTCTGGGATTTCTCTTCAAAGGGGCATCCACGAGCCAAATTTTAGGTTTAGCTCATGGATGAGGATCTGGCTCGGGGATTTTGGAGGTTTTGGATCTGTCAGCATCCAAAATTTGCTCCAAAATCTGTGTCTCCCTCTCTCCCAGAGGTTGGAATTGGCACTGGCGCCTCCTTGGCACGTTTGGAATGTTGTTCACACCCGTGCCAAGGGCTCATCCCAGCAGGAATATTGGTGGGATAAATCCACTTTTGCTGCTGCGTGGGAATGTCCTCCCTGGGAATGGAAATCCCATCCAGCGCCAGGAAAAGCTGGAGCTCAGCACAGCCGGGAATCGCGGCCTCGATCGACCTCCGAGAGCTCCCGGAGTGAACGCGGCCCTGGAAAGAGCAGGAGTGGCTGGGATGGTGGAGATTTTCCTTCTGGGAATGCTGTCAATCCATCAATTCTGGATAAATCGGGATCTCCATGGATGAGGGCAGTGCCTGCCTGGGTGTTGTCCTGTTTTTCAAAATCCTTCTGGTATTTACGTTTTTTATATCGAAGTTCTCACATATTTTCATGAAAACCACTGGGTTTCACTCTTTCCATTTTCCAAGAAAACCATTCTTTCTTGGAGGAGGAGAGAACTGATTGATTGTTGATCTGATCAGCTTGATTGAGAGGGAAAAATCTCATCCTCCAAGCCACTTTCACTGGGAAAATCCTATAAATTACCAGGTCTGAAAAATAAATTTGCCTTCGACGTCTGCCTGTGAACGCGTGCTCATTTCGTGTCCTGGTGTGACACCTGGGAGGATTTGTCTCCCCATCACAGCCAGGTCGGGTTTCCCACACAGAAATCCCAAATATTTGGATGAAGTTCTGCTCCTATTTATTTTTGGGAAGAATCCAGGTGTGTGCAGAGAGATTGGACTCCCAGCAGTGTCAGGAAATAGGGCAGAGGGGTTCCACAGGGAGCCAAAATCCAGCAGGAATCCCAGGAAAATCTCCATGTTCTCATTTGTGTGTTCATGGATTTAATAAACAATTTATCCTTGTTCATCCCATCCAGCAGGAATCCCAGGAAAATCTCCATGTTCTTACTTGTGTGTTCATGGATTTATTAAACAGCCCATCCCTGTTCATCCCATCCAGCAGGAATCCCAGGAAAATCTCCATGTGTGTTCATGGATTGAATAAACAATTTATCCTTGTTCATCCCACCCAGCAGGAATCCCAGGAAAATCTCCATGTCCTCATTTGTGTGTTCATGGATTTAATAAATAACCCATCCCTGTTCATCCCGTCCAGCAGGAATCCCAGGAAAATCTCCATGTGTGTTCATGGATTTAATAAACAATTTATCCCTGTTCATCCCATCCAGCAGGAATCCCAGGAAAATCTCCATGTTCTCACTGGTGTGTTCATGGATTTAATAAACAATTTATCCTTGTTCATCCCACCCAGCAGGAATCCCAGGAAAATCTCCATGTGTGTTCATGGATTTAATAAACAACTCATCCCTGTTCATCCCATCCAGCAGGAATCCCAGGAAAATCTCCATGTGTGTTCATGGATTTAATAAACAATTTATCCTTGTTCATCCCATCCAGCAGGAATTGCAGGAAAACCTCCATGTGTGTTCATGGATTGAATAAACAATTTATCCCTTTTCATCCCATCCAGCAGGAATCCCAGGAAAATCTCCATGTCCTCATTTCTGTGTTCATGGATTTAATGAACAACCCATCCCTGTTCATCCCATCCAGCAGGAATCCCAGGAAAACCTCCATGTGTGTTCATGGATTTATTCATGTTCATCCCATCCATCCCCATCCCTGGCAGTGCCCAAGGCCAGGCTGGACAGGCTTGGAGCACTCTGGGATGGTGGAAGGGGCTGGAATGGGATGGGATTTAAATTCCCTTCCATCCCAACCCATTCCAGGATCCCAAATCCTTTTTTTTCCTGAGATTTTCCTCTCCTGAGCTTTGGGAGATGCAGGCTTGGCCAAGGTGAATTCCCAGCTCCATCCATCCCCAGCAGCAGCAGAGGTGGCACTGAGGGAAATGGGCCCCCATGCCCTCCAGAATTGATATTTCATGTCATTTTTCAAATTAAAAAATTATTTTTTAATTAAAAATAATTGAGGATGAGCTGGAGCTCAGCTCTGATCCCGAAGAATTGCACAAGATGCTCGAGACTCCGAATTTTCCCCACATTTATTAATTATCTTTTATTGCCCACTGGATTTTTTTT
This sequence comes from Acrocephalus scirpaceus scirpaceus, assembly GCA_910950805.1. Lineage (NCBI taxonomy): Eukaryota > Metazoa > Chordata > Aves > Passeriformes > Sylviidae > Acrocephalus > Acrocephalus scirpaceus. The sequence goes on from OU383780.1 coordinate 1,056,276, forward strand.
TTTATTTTTTAATAATTTGCTGATGATTTTGGCAAGGAATTCTGGATCTCTGGGATACTTTGGGACATTCTGCTGATTGGGATTTTCTGCTTGGACATTTCCCACCATCCCAGGGTGCTCCAAGCCCTTCCAGCCTGGCCTTGGAATCCAGGGGCAGCCACAAATTCCCTGAACCCGTGGCAGGATTTTCCCCTCATCCTAAAATATTTCCTCCTTAAACCAAAACTGAATCTTTTGAATTTAAAACCATCACCCCTTGCCCTGTTGCTCCTAATCCAAAATCTCTCCCTAAATCTGACACTTCCATAATTCCTCGTTTGCCGCCATCTCCCTGCCACAAAATTCCTGATAAAATGAGAAAAAATTCCCCCTAAACGCATCCCATTCCCATCCCAAACAGCCCCACGATCCTCCAGCCTCCTCTGTAAAGTCCCTTTTGTCCTTTCATCTCAATTTTTACATCAAAAAAACAAAATAAATGGAAAAAATTCAGTTATTAACGAAATAAACACCCAAAATGAAGTGTTTGGAGGGATTTAACAGAGCACTGAATTCCTGTGAATATGGGAAAGGGGATGCATGGATGCTGTGGTTTCCTTGTTAACTTCCAGTGGATTAATCTTTGTCACGGTGACCTTTTAGGGAAAAATTTCCAAAGCCCTTCCATTATTTCTTATAGAAATTTATAGATTTTATAATCTTGCAAAGGGCTACAAACAATCATTGTTTTTTTTTAAAGACAATCATTCACATTAAAATAAAAACTGCTCATTCTGGGGGAGGAAACCAACTTTGTTTGCAGGTTTTCCTTCAAAACTCATCCTTCAAATCAAGGATCAGCTTGAATTCTGCTGTTTGATGAAGCTGGCATTCATTTATTCCAATTTTTCCTTATATCCCACAATAAATTGGCTGCGATTTTGGGGTTTGGCTGTTCAGAATTATTTTGGTCGAATGTTTTTGTTATAAATGTTTTGTTTGGTGGAATGTTGTTTTGTTGGAGGTGATGATTTTCCTCTCTCCCTGTTTCTCCCCTTCCTTTTGGGATGACCACACTCATGATTTGGGAAATTTATAAAGCCCTTCCATTATTTCTTATAGAAATTTATAGATTTTATAATCTTGCAAAGCACAATCATTGTTTTTTTTAAAGACAATAATTCACATTAAAATAAGAACTGCTCATTCTGGGGGAGGAAACCAACTTTGTTTGCAGGTTTTCCTTCAAAACTCATCTTTCAAATCAAGGATCAGCTTGAATTCTGCTGTTTGATGAAGCTGGCATGCATTTATTCCAATTTTTCCTTATATCCCACAAAAAATTGGCTGCGATTTTGGGGTTTGGCTGTTCAGAATTATTTTGGTGGAATGTTTTTGTTATAAATGTTTTGTTTGGTGGAATGTTGTTTTGTTGGAGGTGATGATTTTGTTCTCTCCCCATTTCTCCCCTTCCTTTTGGGATGACCACGCTCACGACATGGGAAATTTATAAAGCTTTTCCATTATTTCTTATATAAATTTATAGATTTTATAATCTTGCAAAGGACTACAAACAATCACTGGTTTTTTAAAGACAATAATTCACATTTAAATAAAAACTGCTCATTCTGGGGGAGGAAACCAACTTTGTTTGCAGGTTTTTCTCCAAAACTCATCCTTCAAATCAAGGATCAGCTTGAATTCTGCTGTTTGATGAAGCTGGCATTCATTTATTCCAATTTTTCCTTATATCCCACAAAAAATTGGCTGCGATTTTGGGGTTTGGCTGTTCAGAATTATTTTGGTGGAATGTTTTTGTTGTTAAGGGAGGTGATGATTTTGCTCTCTCCCCCTTTCTCCCCTTCCTTTTGGGATGACCACGCTCACAACGTGGGAAATTTATAAAGCTTTTCCATTATTTCTTATATAAATTTATAGATTTTATAATCCTGCAAAGGGCTACAAACAATCACTGGTTTTTTAAAGACAATAATTCACATTAAAATAAAAACTGCTCATCCTGGAGGAAAAAAACCAAACTTGTAGATTTTTCTTGAAAACTCATCACGAATCATCTTGAAACCCCCATTTCATGAAGCTGACATTAATTTTTTCCAATTTTTCCTTATTTCCCACAAAAAAAACTTGGATGGGATTTTGGCTGTTCAGAATTTTATTGATTGGGTGTTTTTGTCGTTATGAATCACCCAAGAGATGAAGATTTCCCTCTCTCCCCATTTCTCCCCTGTTGGAACCAATGGAGAATTCCAGGCTCTCTGTCCTGCCAGGCACTGACCCCCAGGCAAACCCTGCACTGACCTGAGGCCGTGGAAAAGGCTCCCAAAATTGAGTGACAGCGCTGGGATTGTGGGGGTGCAGTTTGGATAGAAGTGTGTGAGATCACAGGGGGCAAAACTGAGAGTTGAAGGGTTTAGAACACAGGAATAGATCTAAAGCAAGGTGGAGGATTTAGGGCAGAGGCCAGTCCTGCTTTTTCACCTTCTCCTTCATGGTTTGGGTGGGATTTTGTAATTGGGTAGAAAAATCCACATTGTGGGCCAGGGGTGGTTGGTTATTGGGTTAAAAGTAAAAATAATTTAGGTATCATTTTGTTATTAGATAATTTATGCTTAAATAGTCTTACAAAGAGGTAGAGACAGCCATTTTTCACTTTGTTAGCCAGAACTCACAATTTGTGAGACTGTAACGTGGATAAGAATTAATAAACATCTGAGTCCGAGCACAAACCGCGTCTCCAGAGCGTTTCATCCCGGCTCTAACAGAAGAAAAGAAGATGGAAAACCAACGTTCCCCTTCCATTGGGGAATGACCACGCCCATGACATTACTCCAGGACTGGGAATGACCACACCCATTCCGGGAGCATTCCAGACCCTTCCCACCCCGTTTTTCCCTGGATGTCGTTCCTTACCGCTGTACTTGATGACGCGGATGGTGGAGTCGCCCTCCCCGAAGCGCGTGATGGGCGTCAGGCGCACCTCGTAGGCCTCGGGCTTGATCAGCTCCGTCAGGTTGTAGGTGATCAATTCCCCCTTCTGGATGTTCCCGTTCACCGTGATCTCCTGCTCCCACCAGCGCTGCTGGCCGGCCTGCAATCCAAGGGGTGCGAAGGTCAGAGTTTGGGATTTGTCTCCGCGTTAGGAAGCAGGGCAGGCATGGGCAACCGTCAGAATTCCAAAGGAATCAACAAGGAATACAGCAAGGGATTCAACAGCTTCTTGATATTCCCGCCATGGAATATTTCTGTTACAAACCACACCAAAAATTGGGATCATTTCTCCCAGAGATCCAAAGGTCCTTGGAAGTGTTTTGGGGCAGGAAAATGTGGGAGCAGACACCGGGCAAAGTTCAAAATTCCAAAAGAATCAACAAGGAATACAGCAAGGGATTCAACAAGGAATGAGCTTCTTGATATTCCTGCCATGGAATATTTCTGTTACAAACCACACCAAAAATTGGGAATATTTCTTCCAGAGATCCAATAGCCGTTGGATGTGTTTTGGGGCAGGAAATTGTGGGAGCAGACCTGAGCAATGGTCAGAATTCCAAAAGAATCAACAAGGAATACAACAAGGAATTCAACAAGGAATGAACTTCTTGAATTATCCCACCATGGAATTTTCTGTAACAAACCACACCAAAAATTGGGAATATTTCTCCCAGAAATCCGATGGTCCTTGGAAGTGTTTTGGGGCAGGAAAACGTGGGAGCAGACAATGGGTAACATTCAAAATTCCAAAAGAATTAGAGATGCAACAAGGAATGAACCTCAAGGATTATCCCACTGCAGAGAATTTCTGTAACAAACCACACCAAAAATTGGGAATATTTCTTCCAGAGATCCAATAGCTGTTGGATGTGTTTTGGGGCAGGAAAATGTGGGAGCAGACCTGGGCAAAGTTCAAAATTCCAAAAGAATCAACAAGGAATAAAACAAGGGATTCAACAACTTCTTGAACTATCCCACCATGGAATATTTCGTAACAAACCACACCAAAAATTGGGATCATTTCTCCCAGCGATCCAATGGCCCTTGGATGTGTTTTGGGGCAGGAAAATGGGAGCAGACACCGGGCAACGTTCAAAATTCCAAAAGAATTAGAGATGCAACAAGGAATGAACCTCCAGGATTATCCCACTGCAGAGAATTTCTGTAACAAACCACACCAAAACTTGGGATCATTTCTCCCAGAGATCCAATGGTCCTTGGATGTGTTTTGGGGCAGGAAAATGTGGGAGCAGACACTGGGCAAAGTTCAAAATTCCAAAAGAATCAACAAGGAATACAGCAAGGGATTCAACAAGGAATGAGCTTCTTGATATTCCTGCCATGGAATATTTCTGTAACAAACCACACCAAAAATCAGGGTCATTTCTCCCAGAGATCCAGTGGCTCTTGGATGTGTTTTGGGAGCAGACCTGGGCAATGGTCAGAATTCCACAAGAATCAACAAGGAATACAACAAGGAATTCAACAAGGAATGAGCTTCTTGAACTATCCCACCATGGAATATTTCTGTAACAAACCACACCAAAAATCGGGAATATTTCTCCCAGAAATCGGATGGTCCTTGGATGTGTTTGGGGCAGGAAAAATTGGGTGCAGACAATGGGCAACTTTCAAAATTCCAAAAGAATTAGAGGCGCAACAAGGAATGAACCTCATGGATTATCCCACTGCAGAGAATTTCTTTAACGAATCACACCAAAAATTTGGAACATTTCTCCCAGAGATCCAGTGGCTCTTGGAAGTGTTTTGGGGCAGGAAATTGTGGGAGCAGACACTGGGCAACATTCAAAATTCCAAAAGAATCAACAAGGAATACAACAAGGGATTCAACAAGGAATGAGCTTCTTGAACTATCCCACCATGGAATATTTCTGTAACAAACCACACCAAAAATCGGGAATATTTCTCCCAGAGATCCAATGGCCCTTGGATGTGTTTTGGGGCAGGAAAATGTGGGAACAGACACCGGGCAAAGTTCAAAATTCCAAAAGAATCAACAAGAAATACAGGAATGGATTCAACAAGGAATGAGCTTCTTGAACTATCCCACCATGGAATATTTCTGTTACAAACCACACCAAAAATTGGGATCATTTCTCCCAGAGATCCAATGGCCCTTGGATGTGTTTTGGGGCAGGAAAATGTGGGAGCAGACAATGGGTAACATTCAAAATTCCAAAAGAATCAACAATGAATACACAAAGGGATTCAACAAGGAATGAGCTTCTTGATATTCCCACCATGGAATTTTTCTGTAATAAACCACACCAAAAATCAGGAACAAAATCCAATGGCCTTTGGATGTGTTTTGGGGCAGGAAAAGTAGGAAGTTCCCCCAGTTCCTGAGGATTTTGGATGCTCACCAGGCAGGGATTACAGCCAAGGGCCAGTTTGTGGTGATTAAGTTTTAAAAAATAAATAGAATTCAACTTTTCATGTCATTATGTCAGTGATATCTGTGAGTGCTGTAAGATAAAAATTAAAAATATTCCTTATTCCAGGTAATCTTTGGCTAAGGAGCCACAGAAACAGAGATTTCCCAAAGAATTTCAATAATTAACAAGGAAAATTTGCAATTACCCAAACCAGACATGAATTTCTATCAAATTCAGCCTCGGCTTTGAATCCTTGCCCTCCTTTCCAGAAACAACAAAATCTCCATTATTTTCTCCTTTTGCAAAGGAAAACAATTGGATTTTTCCTTTTGGGATTATCCCTCCAAAGCCAGGGTTGGATATTGATATTTCTCCATAGGAAGCAACACAGATTTTGATATTTTTCTCTCTCAATCAACACGAGCTCTGGTTTAATCCTTATTTTTCACCATGGAAACCAAAAAAAAAAAAATCCAAAACAACAGAAAATTGTTGCTGTGTTGGATGGAAAACAACCCTGAATTTCCAGCTCTGCTGTGGAATAAATAAATAAATGTATAAAATAAATATAGACATATAGAAATATACAAATATATAATTTATAAATGTGTGTATATATAATATATGCGTATTTTATTTTATATTGATTATTTATATTTTATATTTTTATAATTATATAAAGGAATATACAAATATAAAAATATATAAATATACAAATATATAAATAGTAAAAATATAAATATATTGATATAAATAATATATCAATATATTTATTGATATATTCAGGAAATATATTCAAGAAATATATTTTATATATAGAAATGATATATTCAGGATATATTCAAGAAATTCAGGATCTGCCACACCCAACTTTGGTTTTCCCACTTGGAAAACCAACCCAGCATTGGAAACGGAGCCGTAATTCCAGGAGCTGCTTCCCAAACTTGGGAAACACCAAAAACCTGGGCTGAAAAATATGGAAATAATTGAAAATAAATGGAGTCCAGGACAATCAAAAATTTGGATTTAATTCCTACAATGCCTTGGGGTGCTGGAAACTGCCAGCACCAAACTGGATTCAAAGCTGGAAGGATCCAAGATTTTTCCCTTGGAGATCTGGGAATCATTTTGGCTTCTTTGGATGGGAAAGAGCCAAATCCTCATCACCACTTCCCAAAAATCCCTGTGCAGCCCATCCCTTTTTTTTCCCATGAAAAAGCCAAAATTGAGGCTCCAAAGAGAAAATCCACAAGAAACAACCGTAAAACACAACCCTGCACCTCAATTCCTGAGTCCAGAGCTGGGATATCCACAAGAACCAAGATTTGGTTGGAAAAGGAATTTTGGAAGGGAAAAAAAAAATCTCATAATCAAAACCCTTCTCCTCACAAAGGTAAGGATGGAACTCAGGTGGGGAATTGACTTTGGCCAAGCTGGAATAACAATTTTCCAGAGGTTTGGGAATATTTATGAAGCTCTGAGGAAAAATGGGAGGAAATTCTGGAGCATTTATTTGCATTATCCCGTAATTAATTAAGCAGAGATATTAATTAATATCCACGCTCAAGCAACTTGGAGCACAGGAGGTTTCTCTGGGAGAGGGCTCCTTTTTTCCTTGGAATATTTAGGAATTTTTTTTTCCTAAAGGAGACAGAAAAGCAGAAGGGGGCTGTAAATGGGGTAGATTTTTATTCCAGAAGGAATATTAAATATAATATAAATATATAATAATAATAATAATAATAATAATAATAATTATTAAATGATATTAAAATTATATTAAAATATATTAAAAATAGAATTAATTATAAATATATTAATTATAAATATAATAAAAATATTCCACCCTGGTGCTGCCAATAAAAGGAGGATTATTCCATGTTTTCTGTTGGAAAACAACAAAATCTCTTCTCTTAAAGCCTTGGAATTCTGATTTCCTGAGGAGTCGATGCTGGGGGATTATTAAAGATCGATTCCTTGTGTGCTCGGGAATGTTCATAAAAAATAAACAGCTCCTCACTCCTTGTTTGTGGCCTATTGATTCCCAGCACAAATTCCTTCACTGACTCCAACAGCTGGACAAGAACCTCTTTAATTAATGACAACGTTAATTGATGACCAAAAAATTAACGGCAAAGTCAATTAATCCACTGGATACTCCATTAAAAACTGTGGTGGTGTTTAAAGTCTTTTTTTTTTGCCATTTATAACCACACAGATTGATTTTCCTTAAAAAAATAAGGGATTTATTTGGAAGTTTGTCTCTAAATCTGGGTTTCTCAGCTCATATGGACAAATATTCCATTTGTGGATCACAGAGGGAACATTCCTATGGAGATTTTGTGTTATTCCTGCTTTTTGTTCATAATTCAGACTGGAATGTGATCAGAATTATCCAGGTGAGAACAAAATTGAGGAGTGGCTCCTGTGTCATCCTCATTCCCAAGGATAGGTTTGGAATGACTCGGTGACAAATATCTGGGATTCGGGCAGGCTGTGAAGGATGGTCTGTTCTGGATGGCAGAAAATCATGGAATATCCTGAGCTGGAGGGATCCCAAGGATCATCCCAGCCCCTGTCCTTGTCCAGACCCCCAACAATCCCAGCCTGGGCATCCCTGGCAGCGCTGCCCAAAGGCTCCTGGAGCTCTGGGGCTGTGCCCATTCCCTGGGGAGCTTTTCCAGTGCTTATTCCACCCTCTGGGGGAAGAACTTTTCCTCACCATTTATGACAATTCTGGCTTTGTTTTCTCTCTCGAGGTCGGGATTAATACATGGGAAAAGTTTCATGTTTGGTCCTGGATGTTTATTATTCCTTATCTATTTACGGACTCACAAACCGTGAGCTCCAACTACCAAGTTAGAAAACAAAGGTAAAATGAAGCAATAATAATAATATTTAAGCAATAATCCCTCAATAACTTGATGACACCTCTATTATTTATCATTTTTAACCCAATAATGACCACCCAAGGCCTGCAATGAGGACCTTTTTCACCCAGTTACAGAAAACCTCCCAAATCCGTGAAGAAGAAGGAGGAGAAGGACCCAGACAATTCCCAAAGTCTTCCATCTTGACCCACATATATTACTATATACCAAAATTTTACAATCTAAGTTTCCAGAATTCCAACATCAATCCCCCTAAACATTCCCTGGCTGCTCCCTGTCCCAAGGAACTGAAATCAGAGCTGCCCTCAGGAGGATGTTGAAGATCACCGAGGTCTCCCCTCAGCCTCCTCCTCTCCAGCTGCACAACCCCAGTGCCCTCGGCTGCTCCTCACACAGTTCCCCTCATTTCCCCTCATTTCTCTCCTTAATTAATATTTTCACAATTAGCAGAACCCCAAACCCTGGCCAGTCTTCCCTGCTCTCCTGCAGGGGTCGTTCCCAGTTCCTGAGGATCCAACTGGGACCAGCAGCTCCGACCCAGCCCAGACTGGGCGGGTGAGGCTTGGCTTGAGCCAGGGACAAACTGAGCCCAAGTGTCCCGAGTGGGAGTGGGGCTGTGCTCCCAGGGAGCAGCAACAAAATTGAGATTCAGATGTGCCAAGGGATGTTCAGGATGGATTTCAGGGAAAGTTCTTCCCTCTGAGCATGGAATAAACACTGGAAAAGCTCCCCAGGGAATGGGCACGGCCCCAGAGCTCCAGGAACCTTTGGGCAGCACTGCCAGGGATGCCCAGGCTGGGATTGTTGGGGCTCTGGGGCTGGGATGATCCCTGTGGGTCCCTCCCAGCTCAGGATATTCCATGATTCCATGAAATGATCACCAAAGGCCTTGGATGCATCCCGAGCTCCTGGAGTTCCCACTGCTGCTTCACTTCTTCCTTCCTCCTCACCTGAGGCTGTCACTGAGATCAAGGCTCTGATTGATGTCCCTGTGACCAGGGACAGGAGCCAGGGCAGGGCTGGAGCTGGGCCAGGGGAGGGTCAGGATGGAGATCAGGGAAAAGTTCTTCCCCCAGAGGGTGGAAGGAGTGCTGGAAAAGCTCCCCAGGGAATGGGCACAGCCCCAGAGCTCCAGGAGCCTTTGGGCAGCGCTGCCAGGGATGCCCAGGGTGGGAATGTTGGGGGTCAGGGCAGGGACAGGGGTTGGGATGATCCTTGGGATGCCTCCAGCTCAGGATATTCCACGATTCCCTGGCAGTTGCTCAATAAATCTCTTTCCCTGTCTTTTCTGCTCTAAAACCCATTAAACAGTGGGACAATCTTTCCCAATTAAACCATTCCTAATCCAGGAGAACAATCCCGGGCATGAAATCGACTTTCTCCTTGCAGGATTATTTCAATAATCCTCCTGGACTCGCTCCTCCCATTCATTTCTATTATTTCATTATTTTATAACCTTTATTGTGTTGTGTAATTGGCTTTCTGTGAAATGTACATTAAAAAATTCTTTCTCCCACCTTTTTTTTTTTAGAAACTAAAATTCCCAAGTCTTTAGGAATAAGGAATGTGGAATCCAAGGATGCAGAATATTTTAGGTGCAGATTTTTTGGGTTACAAATGGACAGCGGAGAGATTCAGATTCAGAAACAGCTGCTCCTGAGCCAGATTTGTTGTCTGAGAGCTGAAGATGAAAAAATGGGAACAGTCCAGGGAAAGTTGGGCTGAGGGAGCCACAAAGCCAACCATGAAATCCTCTGGGAATGTGGAGAGCAGCTCCGGGCTGGGAAATGGTCACTGAGAGAGGGATCCTTTCTGTCAGGGGAAATCCAAGTGCAGCACCCAGATCTGCCAGGAGCTGCAGAACTGGGACAGGAACCACTCTGCCCCTGGATTGCATCCCGAGGGATGGGAATGAAGGATCTGGGATGTTCTGGGATAGGAACTGCTTGTGTTTGGTAAATAAATGGGGATGTGGGGGATGGCAGAGCTGCAGGGGGATGTTGTTTCCTTGTTTTTAACAACTTCAAATCCAGGGAAAGAGAGAGAGACTTTGGATGAAGGCCTGGAGTGCCAAGACAAGGGGAAAGCCTCAATCCACTCTGTTCAGGACATTTCTCCAGCTTGTGGATCATACAGAGCAGCTGAAGTGACTTTTCCGTTTGCTCAGTTCCTCTAATCCAGTGCCACAGTGATTTCATCCCAGTTCTGACCTTACACTGGTACAGGGCTGGTGGGAAATGTTTGGATGTTTGGATGCATTGCCCGGAGGGATTGAATGCTGCAGAACGAATGCTCATGACTGAAAGTGTTCAGCTGGGGAGGAGAAACTCCAGGGAGAGCTCAGAGCCCCTGGCAGGGCCTGAAGGGGCTCCAGGAGAGCTGGAGAGGGACTGGGGACAAGGGCTGGAGGGACAGGACACAGGGAATGGCTTCAAACTGGGAAAGGGGAGATTGGGGTGGGAGATTGGGAATTGGGAATTCCTGGCTGGGCTGGAATTGCCAGAGCAGCTGTGGCTGCCCCTGGATCCCTGGCAGTGCCCAAGGCCAGGCTGGACATTTGGAGAATCCTGGGACAGTGGGAGGTGTCCCTGCCATGGAATGGATGGGATGGGATTTGGGTTTCCAAGCCACAACATTTTGGGATTCTGTGATTCTTCCATCAGATAGGCAATAAATGTATCCTAACTCCCTTTATCCATAAACTCTATCCAGGGATCTGTGCCGTGGTGCCAACAGAAAATTCCCATCTCCATTTTTCCAGCCAGTGACCACTGAGCCTTCCCAGGAACCCTTTCCCAGGATATTTGAATCCACCTGCCCCTGCTCAAGGTGACAGCAGAAGTTAAAAATCCACCCAATCCAAAGGGTGACCAGGAAGAAGCACCAGAGAAATTGACAAATATATAAATATATAAATATAAATATATAAATAAAGAAATAATCAATACACAAATATTGAAATAGTAAATATATAAATGATAAATATATAAATATAGTGATATATAAAGAAATTCAGGATCTACCACACCCGACTTTGGTTTTCCCACTTGGAAAACCAACCCAGAATTGGAAACGGAGCCGTAATTCCAGGAGCCGCTTCCCAAACTTGGGAAACACCAAAAACCTGGGCTGAAAAATATGGAAATAATTGAGTCTTTGAATAATTGAAAAGCAATGGAGCCCAGGAGACCCCCAAAAATTGGATTTAATTCCCACAACGCCTTGGGGTGGAGATGGGAGGGAGTTTGGCTGTTTGAAGAGATTCTCATTCCCACGGATCCACAACCACCGCAGGCTCCCAGGGCTGGGAATAGAGCAAAGGTGGGAGCTTGAATTTTTTATGGAACAAGCTGGAACAAGCTGCTCTCCGGTTTACAGGGACCAGCTGAATTTTTATCACTCCTTTTCTAGGTCACGGCGGCGGCGGGGCCGCGGCTGTCACCCGCTGTCACCTGCCGGGAGCAGCCACCGCCGAGATCGGAGCCGCGCGCCCTTCCCGCCTGCTCCGGAAAAGTGGCCCTGGATCCATTTGCGCTCACCCGGCTGGCAGGGAATGTCTGAGAGCCGGAGGCGCCCGCCCGGCACCGCTCGGATGATGGGAGTTGTTTGTTGTGAGGAAATGGGAATGTGGATTTGGGGAAGGAAATGGGAATGTGGATTTGGGGAAGGAAATGGAATCTGGATTTGGGGAAGGAAACGGGAATGTGTCTTTGGGGAAGGAAACGGGAATCTGGATTTGGGGAAGGAAATGGGAATCTGGATTTGGGGAAGGAAATGGGAATCTGGATTTGGGAAAAGAAACGGGAATGTGGCTTTGGGGAAGGAAATGGGAATGTGGATTTGGGGAAGGAAATGGGAACTGGATTTGGGCAAGGAAACAGGAATCTGGCTTTGGGGAAGGAAATGGGAACTGGATTTGGGGAAGGAAAGGGGAATCTGGATTTGGGGAAGGAAATGGGAACTGGCTTTGGAGAAAGAAAAGGGAATGTGGCTTTGGGGAAGGAAATGGGAACTGGATTTGGGGAAGGAAATGGGAATCTGGATTCGGGGAAGGAAACGGGAATCTGGATTTGGGGAAGGAAATGGGAATGTGGATTTAGGGAAGGAAATGGGAATCTGGATTTGGGGAAGGAAATGGGAATGTGGATTTGGGGAAGGAAATGGGAATGTGGATTTAGGGAAGGAAACGGGAATGTGGATTTGGGGAAGGAAATGGGAATGTGGATTTACGGAAGGAAATGGGAATCTGGATTTGGGGAAGGAAACGGGAATTGGATTTGGGGAAGGAAATGGGAATGTGGATTTGGGGAAGGAAATGGGAATGTGGATTTAGGGAAGGAAATGGGAATGTGGATTTAGGGAAGGAAATGGGAATGTGGATTTAGGGAAGGAAATGGGAACTTTGGGGAAGGAAATAAAATAAAATAAAAATACAGTAAAATGAAATAAAATGAAGGTAAAAAATTAAAATAAAATAAAATAATAAAGTAAAATAAAATGAAATAAAAATTAAACTAAAATAAAAGAAAATAACAAAATAAAATAAAAAATAAAATAATATTAAAATAAAAATTTAAAAATAATAAAAAATAATAAAATAAAATAAAAATAATAAATAAAATAAAATAAATAATAGAATAAAATAAAATAACAAAATAAAATAAATAAAATAAAACAATAAAAATAAATAAAAAATAAAATAACATAAATGAAATGACATAACAAAATAAAATAAATAAAATAACAAAATAAAATAAAATAAAACAATAAAATAAAATAATAATAAAATAGAATAAAATAAAATAATACGTAAAATAAAACAAAATAAAATGACAAAATAATAATAAAATAGAATAAAATAAAATAACAAAAAAAAAGTAATAAAATAATAAAAATAAATAAAAAGTAAAATACCATAAATGAAATGAAATAACAAAATAAATAAATAAAATAAAAAAATAAATAAAATAAAAATAAAATAAAATAGTAATAAAATAGAATAAAATAAAAAAGTAATAAAATAGAATAAAATAAAATAACAAAATAAAATAGAATAAAATAAAATAATATAAAATAAATAAAAATAAAATAACATAAATGAAATGAAATAACAAAATAAAATAAATAAGATAACAAAATAAATAAAATAAAAATAAAATAGTAATAAAATAGAATAAAATAAAATAATATAATATAAATAAAAATAAAATAACATAAATGAAATGAAATAACAAAATAAAATAAATAAAATAACAAATAAAATAAAATGAATAAAATAAAATAAAATAAACCAAAGCCATCATTCCCTACGTTCCCAGCAGCCCCCCAGGCCCTGCGGCCGTTCCCGGCGTTCCCTCACCTGGCGGATGCCCAGGCGATAGGCCAGGATTCGATCCACGGCGCCGGGGTTCATCTGCGTCCACTGCAGGCTGTAGGAGTAGACGCGCGGACGGTTCTGCCACAGCGGGTTGTACGTGTCGTAGTAGAACTCCGGGGCGTAGGCCTTGCCTGCGGGAGAGGGCGGGGTTAGGGACGGCGGGAACCGCGGCAGCCAGGGATAACCCAACGGCCAAGGATCCACCCATCCGTAGGGAAAAGGAGGGAAAACACAGGGAAATCGTCGGGAAAGAACTGCAGCTGGGCATTCCTGGATCCAAGGGCTCCAGCTGGAGACATCCCTCATTCCTGGGATCCAGGGGTTGTGATCTAGTCCCTCATTTCCAGGATCCAATGTTTGAGATCCAACTGGATCCCGCCCCTCATTCCCAGGATCCAAAGGGATCAAACTGCAGCCATCCCTCACTCCCAGGATCCAAGGGTTGAAATCCAGCTGGATCCAGCCCCTCATTCCCAGGATCCAAGGGTTGAGATCCAACCCCTCATTCCCAGGATCCAAGGGATGAGATCCAACTGCAGCCATCCCTCATTCCTGGGATCCAGGGGTTGTGATCTAGTCCCTCATTCCCAAAATCCAAGGGTTGGGATCCAACTGGATCCAGCTCCTCCTTCCCAGGATCCAAAGGGATCAAACTGCAGCCGTCCCTCATTCCTGGGATCCAAGGGTTGAGATCCAACCCCTTATGCCCAGGATCCAAAGGTTGAGATCCAATTGCAGCCATCCCTCATTCCCGGGATCCAAAGGGATCAAACTGCACCCATCCCTCACTCCTGGGATCCAAGTGTTGAGATCCAACCAGATCCAGCCCCTCATTCCCATAATTCAAGGACTGAGATCCAGCTGCAGCCATCCCTCATTCCCAGCACCTAAGGGATGAGATCCAACCCCTCACTCCCAGGATCCAAGGGTTGAGATCCAACTGGATCCAGCCCCTCATTCCCAGGATCCAAAGGGATCAAACTGCAGCCAGCCCTTCACTTCTGGGATCCAAAGGTTGAAATCCAGCCCCTCATTCCCAGGATCCAAAGGTTGAAATCCAACTGGATCCAGCCCCTCATTCCCAAATCCAAGGGTTGAGATTCAACCTCATCCATCCCGTCATTCCCAGGATCCAAAGGCTGAGATCCATCCCCTCATTCCCGGATTAAAGGCTTGAGATCCAGCCCCTCATTCCCAAGATCCAAAGGCTGAGATCCATCCCCTCATTCCCGGATTAAAGGCTTGAGATCCAGCCCCTCATTCCCAAGATCCAAAGGCTGAGATCCATTCCCTCATTCCTGGATTAAAGAGTTGAGATCCAGCCCCTCATTCCCAAGATCCAAAGGTTGAGATCCATCCCCTCATTCCCGGATTAAAGGCTTGAGATCCAGTCCCTCATTCCCAGGATCAAAAGGCTGAGATCCATTCCCTCATTCCTGGATTAAAGGTTTGATATCCAGTCCCTCATTCCCAGGATCCAAGATTTAAGATCCCACTTCACCCCTCCCTCTCCTGATGTTTGGGAGTGGTTTTGCTCAATGTCTTCCTCCAGAACCATTTTAGGATTATTTTCCTCCATCCAGGTTTTTTAAGGATTCATGGCCGTGCTTTGCCTTTATCATTATTTCCCTCCTCCATGTGAGCACATGGAAAAGGAAAAATCCATGGATGCGGTGGCAAAGGTTGGAATTTCTGCTTTGCTGCCAAAATAGAGCCCCAAATCCTCCTAAGATAGACCAGGAGACTCCAGGGCTGGAATAAATGACAGGAACTGCCATTCCAGAGCTGGGAATTGGGTTTGGATGTTCCCAGTGGCTGCTGCTGCCTCCATCCCATCTTTTCCCTCCACATTCCCAAGTGGAAGGGCTCTGGAGTTGTCCTGAAGCACCCGGAGAGGTTCCTGACCTTACAGGGCATCGCTGAGTTGTGGTTTGGATAAGGCAGGAGAAGGGAATCTCCCAAGGAATTGGGAAAAATGAGAGGATCACCAGCACATCCCAGCCTTCATCCTTCATAAATGTGGGAAAAACTAGGAATGATTCCCTAAAGAGAGGGCAAAACATTCCTAAATCCTCTAAATTTGAGTTCATGTTGGCTTAAATCCATGGAGAGGGATTGCCAAGGGATGGGGTGGATATTCCATCCCTGGAATTGTCCAAGGCCAGGCTGGATGGGGATTGGAGCAACCAGGTTTCATTAAATGTCCCTTCCCAGGGCCTTTTCCAACCCAAACCATTCCGTGATCCCAGGATTTTTCATGGAACAGCTCCATCCTTGCCCCATCCATAAGAAACGAGATGGGAGCAAACCAAATCCAGCGTGTGCTGTGCCCCGTTTTGCCGCCTAAAGTATCCAAAAATCAGGAAAAACCTGGAAAATCAAAATATTCCCATGTGTTCTCCTCCTGGAAAGGTCCAGAAGATTCTTTTCATTAGAGGAAAACCAAAGCAGGAGAAGGAGTTTCCACTTCCCAAAGTTTCTGCAGGGATTTGGCAGCGGGAATAATCGGGAAAGGGTTGGAAAAACCTGGGAAAACGTGGCCTGCCTGTCACAGGGAATATGGGATGGGTATGGAGTCATTAATCCCTTCCCCTAATTGGGATTTTAGGAGTTTGTGACAAAAAAACCCCACTGAATTTCGGGATTTTCTCCTCAAAACTATCCCAGCTCCAGGTGGGAACAGAGAGGGATGGGAGGCATTTCAAATTCCAAACTGGACAATTTCCATCAGCAGCAGTGAAGCTGTGAGGAGGAAAAAAAAAAGCCTTAAAAAACCCCAAAATGCAAAGGAACAAAGGCAAAATCCCGGGAAAAAAAAGCACCAATGTGGGAATTACTGATATTTTTCAATAGAGAAAAAACGACTTTCCAAAAATCTCTTCCCATTGCTGGGTTCTGGGGAAAACAGAAAATCCCGGGAATAAACACCAACGTGCCACTTACTGATCCAGCTTTTCTTTTAAAAAAACCCTTTTTAGCCAAGATATTCCTCCCAACCGCCCGGGGAAGGAGCCTGGAGCAGAGGAACAAACAAAAATATTCCAAGGAGAGGGAGCAAAGCAAAATTGCTGCTGGAATAAAAAGAGAATAACAAGGGAGCAGCGGTGGAGACGATTTGTGTTCCTCGCTCCCGAGGAGTGGGAATAATGGATTGCAAAATTATCCTGTTCCCACTGCCACTGTGGGATTTAATGGGATCTCTGGGGATTGAGAGGAGCCATAACGAGGCACTTGGCACAAGAGGGGAACTTGAACGGCACCGGCACCTTTGGGGGAGTAATGAGAGCTGCATGATCCCAAATCCCTCGGAAAACAGCGCCGGGAATGGAGAGGATGGAAATCCAAGGGCATGGCAGGAGGGAGAGCTTCCCCTGTAAGCCTGGGGAGTGGGGATGTGGTTTGGGAAAGCAGAGGTGGCTGCTGGAAGGGTGGGAGTGATGGAGAACTTGGGAATGTCCCTTGTCCCCAAAGCTCTTGGCTCTGCATCCTCAGGACAGGAGCTCCCGGATGTGATCCAGTGCAGGGATGTGGGGATGGTTTTGTGTTGGGTTTCTCGGAGGGTTCCCAGAATTTTTTGTGTTGGGTTTCTCCAAAGCTTCCCAAAATTTTTGTGAGGATGGTTTTGTGTTGGGTTTTTCCGAGATTTCCCAGAGTTTTTGTGAGGATGGTTTTGAGTTCGGTTTTTCCAAGGTTTCTAGAATTTTTGTGAGGATGGTTTTGTTTTGGGTTTCTCCAAGGTTTCCCAGAGTTTTTGTGAGGATGGTTTTGTGTTGGGTTTCCCGAGGTTTCCCAGTTTTTGTGTTGGGTTTCTCCAAGGTTTCCCAAAATTTTTGTGAGGATGGTTTTGTGTTGGGTTTCTCTGAAGCTTCCCAAAAATTTTTGTGTTGGGTTTCTCCAAGGCTTCCCAGAGTTTTTGTGAGGATGGTTTTGTGTTGGGTTTCTCCGAGGTTTCCTGGAATTTTTGTGAGGATGGTTTTGTGTTGGGTTTCTCTGAAAATTCCCAGAATTTTTGTGAGGATGGTTTTGTGTTGGATTTCTCTGAAGCTTCCCAGAATTTTTTGTGTTGGGTTTCTCTGAAGTTTCCCAGTTTTTGTGAGGATGGTTTTGTGTTGGGTTTCTCTGAGATTTCCCAAAATTTTAGTGAGGATGGTTTTGTGTTGAGTTTCTCCAAGGTTTCCCAGAAATTTTTAAGGATGGTTTTGTGTTGGGTTTCTCCAAGGTTTCCCAGTTTTTGTGAGGATGGTTTTGAGTTGGATTTCTCTGAGGTTTCCCAGTTTTTGTGAGGATGATTTTGTGTTGGGTTTCTCTGAAGTTTCCCAGTTTTTGTGAGGATGGTTTTGTGTTGGATTTCTCCAAGATTTCCCAGAATTTGTGTGAGAATGGTTCTGTGTTGGGTTTTTCCAAGGTTTCTCAGTTTTTGTGAGGATGGTTTTGTGTTGGATTTCTCTGAAGCTTCCCAGAATTTTTTGTGTTGGGTTTCTCCGAAGCTTCCCAAAATTTTTGTGAGGATGGTTTTGTGTTGGATTTCTCCAAGATTTCCCAGAATTTGTGTGAGGATGGTTTTGTGTTGGGTTTCTCCAAGGTTTCCCAGTTTTTGTGAGGATGGTTTTGAGTTGGGTTTTTCCGAGATTTCCCAGAGTTTTTGTGAGGATGGTTTTGAGTTGGGTTTCTCTGAAGCTTCCCAGAATTTTTTGTGTTGGGTTTCTCTGAGGGTTCCCAGAGTTTTTGTGAGGATGGTTTTGTGTTGGGTTTCTCCAAGGTTTCCCAGAATTTCTGTGAGGATGGTTTTGAGTTGGGTTTTTCCAAGGTTTCCTAGAATTTTTGTGAGGATGGTTTTGTGTTGGGTTTCTCTGAAGCTTCCCAGAATTTTTGTGAGGATGGATTTGTGTTGGGTTTCTCCGAGGTTTCCCAGTTTTTGTGAGGATGGTTTTGTGTTGGGTTTCTCCGACATTTCCCAGAATTTTTGATGGAAGGGGAGGTTGGGTTGTGTCCCACAGGAAGTTCAGCTCGTGGAGGTTGGGGAGATTTGGGTTTTGGGCTGGGAGAACATTTGGGGCTGGGGTGACAGGAATGTTGCCCAGGGAGGTTTCTGGGATCTCAGCTCCTACAAAACAGAGTTTGTGGAGTTTCATCCTTGGGGATCCAGCTCTGGGATCAGCGGGACAGGAGGGACCTGGAGCTCCTGGATCTGCTCCAGAGGAGGGAGGTGAGGATGAGGAAGGGCTGGAGCATCCCCGTGCCCAGGAGAGGCTGAGGGAGCTGGGGCTGCTCAGCCTGGAGAGGAGCCCCAGGGAGAGGGGCCCCAGCCACGGGTGTCCCTGGGTGTCCCTGGGTGTCCCTGGGTTCAGGGAGGGCAGGGCAGGCCCAGCTCTGCTCCAGGCCCAGCAGTGGCAGCACAGCCTCAGGCAGGGGCTGATCCCAGAAATTTAGAAGTTTAGAAATGAAATGAAGAGATGATGAATCCCAGACTGGTTTGGGTTGGAATGGACCTCAAATCCCACCCAGTGCCACCCCTGCCATGGCAGGGACACCTCCCACTGTCCCAATGTCCAACCCGGCCTTGGGCACTGCCAGGGATCCAGGGGCAGCCACAGCTGCTCTGGCAATTCCAGCCCAGCCAGGAATTCCCAATTCCCAATCTCCCACCCAAATCTCCCCTTTCCCAGTTTGAAGCCATTCCCTGTGTCCTGTCCCTCCAGCCCTTGTCCCCAGTCCCTCTCCAGCTCTCCTGGAGCCCCTTCAGGCCCTGCCAGGGGCTCTCAGCTCTTCCTGGAGCTTCTCCTCCCCAGCTGAACATTTTCAGTCATGAGCATTCGTTCTGCAGCATTCAAACCCTCCGGGCAATGCATCCAAACATCCAAACATTTCCCACCAGCCCTGTACCAGGCTTTGGGTGGGATTGGGGTTGGCTCCCTGCCCTGCAGGAACAAACAGTGGGAATTGTGTGGACATGGAGAACTCAAGGAATCATTTCCTGATCTTCCCACTGAGCTCTGCCAATTCCTGGGAGTTTGAGCTGGAATTGCAGCAGCTCTGCCCCGTGTTTGTGGTGACAGGAGCGGAGCAGAGCAGCTCCCACTTCATCACTTTTAGGGAAAGGAAATAAAATCAGGGATTTACAAACACTTCCCCTTTTGGCAACCTCAGCTCCAGCCCTTCCCATCTTTAAAATGCTGGGAGAGCATAAATCCTAAATAAAACACTGTGGGATGGCAGTTAAATGTGGGGTTTTATTTAGGATTTATAAAATAGTGGGGGACAAGGAGTTTATGGAATGTGCTGCCCTTTCCCGTGCCCTGCTTTATTCCAGGAGCTCTGTTTTTATGGAAGGGTTGCAGGAAGAAAAATAAAATGTTTTTTGTTCTTTATTTGCAGTTGGGAAAGGCCACATCTGTCTCCTCCTGGATCTGCTCCTCATCCCAACCCTGCAGCCGGATCATCCCAGTCACCTCCAGCCTCCCCACGGCCATGGAAGCTGAAAATCAGGGAATTGTTTGGCTTGGAAGGGACCTCAAGGATGTTCCTGCAGGTGTCACCTTCCCTTAATCCTCCAGAGGGACTTCCAAGGTCTGGAATTGTTTGGGCTGAGCTGAAGATGCCTCAGTGCAAAGCAGAATTTATTATTAAATATAAATTATATTTGATATAATTTTATATAGATTTATTTTATTTATATAAATTTATATTTATAAAAATTTATATTTACATAAATATATATAATATAAATATATATAAATATATAATATAAATATATAAAAATACCTATTTTTATCTTTATTATATTGATATAATTGATATAAATTTATTATAAAATTCTCATTATTATATTATTATTTATTAATAATAAATCCTATTCATATTAAAATATTAATAATAAATATTTCCCCCAATGGGTGGAGGTGGCAGCAGCTGCACGAAATTCCAGGGTTGGACAACCCCATCCCTGCTGCTCCCACTGGGAATGTGGGGATGAGATTTCCTCGCCCTTCCCAGAAAAATCTCTTCCCGAAATATTTCCAGGATTATTAATGTATTGTAACTTGCAGGGAAGAGATGATTTGGGAATAAAAATTAATTTTTAATGCCCGATTGGGAAAAAATTTCAGTTTATGTGGGGTCTGTCCATCTCCTCTCCATGGGTTTAGAGGTTCGTGTTCCAGGCATCAAAACCCAGCATCCCAAAGAAAGAAAAAACATGGAATGTTCCAGTGGCATCCATGAGATTCCTTCTCCAGGTGCCCTTCCTGCCTTTCCCTGGGGTTTTCCCGAGGATCCAGCTCCTCCCCAGCGATGCCCAAACGTGACATCTGCTGGCTGAGCCCTGCAAGAGCTCCCGTTCCTCTTTCAATTCCTTCCTGCTGCTCCTGCCCGGCATTCCCGACCCCACCGATCCCAGGAGCCGAATTCCAGGTGTTCCTCAGCTCCATTCCCAGCAATCTGAGCTGTGTTGATGGAGAAATAATTCCAGTTTTAGCAGGAGCTGGAGATTCCTGCTGCCCGCACTGGGATGGGTGAGGTTTGGGATGTTCCCATTCCCAGATATCCAAACCCGCCGGCATTCCAGGACTTTTTTGCATGGCCACCCAAACCCTACAGGTGTGTGCCTGGCAGGAAGCAATTCCTAAAGGAATTCAGGAATTCCTGAAGAAATTCAGGAATTCCAAAGAAATCCGTGGCTCGGAAAATGGTCCAGAAGATTCTTTTCATTAGAGGAAAACCAAAGCAGGAGAAGGATTTTCCACTTCCCAAAGTTTCTGCAGGGATTTGGCAGCGGGAATGATCAGGAAAGGGCTGGAAAAAACTGGGAAAACGTGGCCTGCCTCTCACAGGGAATATGGGATGGGTATGGAGTCATTAATCCCTTCCCCTCATTGGGATTTTAGGAGTTTGTGACAAAAAAACCCCACTGAATTTAGGGATTTTCTCCTCAAAACTATCCCAGCTCCAGGTGGGAACAGGGAGGGATGGGAGGCGTTTCAAATTCCAAACTGGACAATTTCCATCAGCAGCAAAGCAGTGAGGAGAGGAGGAAAAAAAAATCCTTTAAAAAAACCCCCAAAATGCAAAGGAACAAAGGCAAAATCCTGGGAAAAAAAGCACCAAGGTGGGAATTATTGATATTTTTCAATAGAGAAAAAATGACTTTCCAAAAAGCTCTTCCCATTGGTGGATTCTGGGGAAAACAGAAAATCCCGGGAATAAACACCAACGTGCCACTTACTGATCCAGCTTTTCTTTTAAAAAACCCTTTTTAGCCAAGATATTCCTCCCAACTGCCCGGGGAAGGAGCCTGGAGCAGAGGAACAAACAAAAATCCCGGGAAAAAAGAACCAACGTGGGAATTATTGATATTTTTCAATAGAGAAAAAACAAATCTCCAAAAATCT